>JAJTUR010000094.1:0-197040 GCA_021399475.1 Hyaloscypha finlandica | reverse complement strand
TTATCCTATAGATACTATATAGAGCTAGTCTAGTTTTAGGATAAAGTTAGTAAGGAAGGCGAAGGAGTATTACTTATCTAGATAATAGATAATATTATATATAAGCTCTATAATATACGAGAGTATACGTAAGCTATAATAGTAATAACCTAATAACTCTAGGAGGAAGTAATAAACTAGAAGAGAGATTAAGCCCTAGAATTTAAGGTTAGGGATAAAGTATAGCTTAACCTTTAGAATATATAGATAAATAAACTAACTAAGAAACTCGATATAAAGTATACTAAGTATATAGTAATAAAGGCTATAGGGAGTTATAGTTTTCGGCTTAATATACCTCTAGGAATCTATAATATATTCTATAATAAGCTCCTCTAGCTAGCTATAATAAACCCGCTACTATATTAGTCCTAAGATAACTCATAGTTATAACTATAGCTTATAAGAGATAAAGACGAGTACGAAATTAAGCGGATCCTTAATAAGAAGTATATAAGATAAAGCTAGGGAGTCTTAAGGAAGTTACTTATAAAATAGAAGAGCTATACTTACCTTATATAAGAGCTATACTTTATACTAGAGGAGATATTAGCTTTAGAGGCTTAGGAAGAGAGTATTAGATAAAAGGAGGTTTTACTTATGTATTTATAGAGCTAGTATTTACGGGTAAGGAGGGGAGTAATATAATAGGTCGAGACCCGATTAATATACTTAGCTAAGAGCCTCGCTTAAGTTATATAATCTCGGATATATCTAAGGTTATATAACACGCCCCCTTTTTAGTTAATAGAGTAACTATATATTACTTAGGGAGCTCGGACGCCTTAAGGAATATAATTCTTATCCTCGCTTCCTTCTTCTCTTCTCTTTTCTCCTTAGAGAATTCTATTTAGTTAATTGAATTACTAGTCTTCTTTATATAAAGGCCTAGCCTATAATAATAGATAACGAAGATAAAGAGGATTAACTTACTAATTCCTACTTTACTTCTATTAAAAGCTTCTTTATTATTTCGAATATATAAGCCCCTAATATACGAACTCCTAAACTACTAATAATTATAGTAAATAGCTTTATAGATAACCTTATAAAGCTCTCATTTATATACTAATTAACGGGCGAAAATCACGCCCTAGAGATAGACTTAGATACTAATAGAATACCTATAAAAGACGTCTAAACCTTTATAGTAAAAGGTATATCTAGATATAATACTTAACGCTTTTATAGAGTTATAATTAATACTAGAGTAACTAAGTTTTTAACTACTAGTCTTAATTAGTATTTGAACGCACTTTTGCAGATTGTCACGTGCCGCGTTGCGTGCACGGCCTATCCCGTAGACTAGACCCGATTAGGTATAGTAGAGGTTCGGGAGTATAGTTCAGTAGCTCAACCTCCTAAACTGAATTCCCTAACTTCTATAATATACTACTTCACTAATAATAAACGTAACGAGTATTCCACGACTACACGTGATAGTACTTAGTATTTCTAGTGAACTAACACTAATTAGTTAGTACTTATAGATTAGAGGTATTTAGATTTGCCCTGAAAGTATTCGGTAGCCTAAAGCAAATCTAGTCTACTTATATCGAAGGGGAAAACCACTTATTAACTCCTATAAAAGTATTTAGTAGCCTAGGGAGTAGATAATTGATTTTTACTAGGGGAAACCTCTTATTAACTCCTACGAAAGCATTCGGTAGCCTAGGGAGACGATAATTGATTTTTGCCACAGGAAATAGTTATTTACTTAGCTATTCTTAGTTAGTAGAGACTATACTTTTACCTCTTTTACCTTAACCTTAATCGCTTTTCGATACCTAAAGTAATACCCTCAAGATAGCTCTTTTATAAGACCGAACCTCCTTATAAACTACTAGAGTAACCTCTATTTAATCGTTCCTTTATAAGGCCAAATACCCTTTATAATCCACTAGAATAATAACCTATCTACCTACGACGATCCCCTATACCGGGAACCGGTTAAGAATACCTTAATTACGAACCTATAAACCTCTAATACCTCCCCTTCGAACCTTCGAACCTCAGAACCTCCTATAAAACCACTTCTATAGTACTAAGACTACGAACTTAGAAACCATCTATTCCACTTACATATTACTATAATACTAGGAGAACCTCCGGACTACGTACGTATACTATACGTATATATACGCCCGAGAAATACCTTAATTCCGACCTTAAACCTCCCGAAACCTCGATTTTCCTACGTTTTTCCTACGATTTTCCTCCGATTTTTACACTAAATTACTTCGATTTCCTATATATATACTTTTCTACTATAGACGTATACTTACTATGAAGTGATACTTTTAATACCGAACCTTTGAACCGAACTACCTTTTTTATAGTTACTTTTAGCTCTTTAGCTCTTTTCCTACTTTGAACCAAATATATATATATACTAAGAAAATAGAAATAGAGGAATAGAAGACGAGAATTAAAAGGTAGTAAGACAGAATTAACGTATTTATAGTACCAAAGGAGGACCTTAACGACTACGTTAATACTAAGATATAGTAGTATGCCCTATATAAATAGTCTAATAGAAATCTATAGGAGCTATTCCGGGAGGACTTTATAACCTTTAATACCGCGACCTAGAATAAAGTTGACTAAACCATTATTTACGCCCTATAAGCTTTTCTACGATATAGGGGCATTTATATTAAACAAAATAGTAAATAACTTATAATCGCGTAGTCCTTAGTTAATATTATATAGGAGGATATATAAAGTAAATAGGAGATCACGGATATTACTGAAAAAGGCGGAATTCAGATAGATCTTATATAAGGACCTATTACTTTAGCCTATATTACGCTCAAAGGTATTAAGAATACTCTATTATTAAGCTAGTTAAACTAGTATATACCTCTCTTAATACCTTCTCCCTTAGGGACTCCCGTATTACCTCTACTACCTCAATTACCTAAATTACTACCGGAACCATTTATATTAGTACCAGAACCATACCAAAATACCCCTCTACTAACTAATAGAGCGAAGCTAATCGGGGAGATTACTAGAATCTATATAGACAAACTTAAGTAGGATAGTAGGAATAGTAGCTTTGATTAGAAACTCACTATTTTCTACGATATCTATGAATACGTAGAGCTTCCGAAAGAGGCTATTATAAAGGCTTTCCCTACTATACTCAAGGGACTAGTACTAGATTACTTCTATAATAACTAGATATCTAAGGACTCGTTCAATTATATTACTACGTACCTCTATAGTTTCTTTAAAGGCCCTAGATATTAATGACGAAACCTAGATTAATAGAATATAATCACATAGTCTTTAATAATAGAGAAATATACGGGAAAATTGACTTTTGAGATCGTCTAGTTAATAATTAATGAACTATATGAACTATAATATAGCCTTATACCCGCCTTAAAGACGATAGAGTTTCTCTATAACAAAATTATTACTACCTATTAAGACTCCGAAGCTTATAAATTCGCTATTTCAGACCCTCTAATAGCCCTTAGTAAGCTTCTCTATAAGCTATAGTCCTTAATTATAGCTTTTGAGAAGCTTAATCCGAATAATATAGATACCTTCTTTACTAATTAATAATATTATTCAAATAACTACTTAGATAGCTATTAGTTCAGAAATCGTCGATACTATACCAACTACATGAACCCCTATAAAAATCGAGACATAGACCCCTCAAAGTCGTACTTTATATACGGGAAACTAGACTATTAATCCTAGAAATATATAGAGAGGGAGCGACGGGACGAGAAGGCTTGATTTAGAGCTAGAAACCTATATAGGTTTAGAGCTATGGACTCCCTAGACTTTAAGAGGAAGTTTATAAGGGTATATTTATACTATATAGCTTTAATTAAAGGGGAAAGGGGAGACGAATGGGGTAATAGGAATAGAGAGGATGAATTAAGTAGTACTTTTAATGCTCTACTAGTAGATATAGAGGACCCTAAGGAATAGGATTCCTATTTTACCTTAGTTAAAACCAGTGTGTCAAAAAAGTAATCAAGGTATTTCGAATATTCATGAATATTCATGATTAGCTTGATTAGAATATGATTACTATAATGCTCAAAAAATTTGATTAGATTAGAATATATATTCATGAATATTCATGAATATGGTGATTACTCGTCACGTGACTATAGTAAATCAAGGTTTACTTAATAATTATTAAATAACTAGAGTATCTATTAAGCAGCCCTATTTAAACTAAGCTAGGGCTTATAAAATACTAGCTAAATATTAACTTTCTAGAATAACAAACTGATTATCCTCCTCGGAATCTTGTTTTTTCCCCTTTAACTCTTCCTTTTTAATCTCTTCCAATTCATCTTTAAATAGCCCCCAGCTTTTTAAGCAAGATATTAGCTCAAAGGTACTCTTATTAAGTCTATTACGTAATTTAGACATAATAAGAGCGCCTTGAGAGAAGAATCTCTCGCTAGCGGCTGAGGAAGCAGGAATTCCCAAATATTTCCTAGCTATTAAAGCTAAAATAGGAAATCTAGCGGCATTAGACTTCCAATAGTCTAAGGGCTTAGTCTATATTTATATTAGTACTAATATATGAAAAAATATTAAGAAAATATCGGCTGGTTATTTAATAGAATTTAAGTGAATTTTACTTACTTTTTTATCTTCTCTCTTTTCTTCTAAATAAGTTATTAATTCATCCTCTATATTAGAGGACGAATTAGTAATATATATATCCAAGTCGTCGGAGTCGGAATCGGCCATACTAAGATCCGAGGAATCGGATCTAGCTTGAGATATATTATAATCGTGTTTATATCTAAATTAAAAAACTAATTAGTAATTTATTAAAAGCTATAAAAGGAATTACTTACACGTTATAATCAGTCTTTAATCTATTATATATATCTGAAGATATACCAGTAGATAAGCCAATACTAGCTAATCCTTCTTGTTTGATTCGAGGATCAAGAATAAGAGCTAAATATAAAGCTTTACTTTTATTATCTAAAACGCCTGTTTTAGGATAATATTTTCTAAGCTTAGCTATACCCTTATCAATAGCATCTATAAACGTTTTATCCTATTAAAAATTAGTATAATATTATTAATAATATAAGGGAAATTTAAGAAAAACTTACTTTAAATTCTTTTTTAAAAGTCTCTAATTTATTATATATTTTATATACTTCAGGTATAATATAATATATAGTAGGATAGTTTTCTGCTTGTAGCTTTGTCGTAGCCTTAACAAAAATTGAAATTATATTTAAAATATTATTTAAATAAGTAATTTCAATATTAGTTAAAATTAGACCTTTATCTTTAAAAGCCTTTGAATTCGAACTATTAATAACTACTTTAATAGCTTCATATATATGTAAAAAGTTCTTTAACATATAATAAGTCGAAGACCATCGTGTTTTTTGATCTAAAAATAGTTAGTATTAATTAATATTAATTATAATTATAAAAGAAATTACTTACCAAGTTGAGGGAATCGAGCATTTTCTATATTAAAAGCTTTAATTTGAGCTTCTAATAGCCGTCGATTTTCTTGATTATATTTAAGACCTATAATAGTCTTTCGAACCTTTCTCCAAATCGATAAATCTATAATTTATTAATAAATCCCTTATAAATTAAATAGAAAACTTACTTGTTACTTGTTCTATTTCTTCTTCTTCTTTATCTTCAAGTTCTTCCATTTCTTGCTCGTATAAATCTGTAGAATAAGAGGTATCATAATCGTTCTTAATAAGAGCTTTTAAGATATCTTGAACTACTAAGTTTAATACGTGAGCTATACAAGGAATATCGCCTTGAAATTTAATGCCTTCCTTATTATAATGCTTTATAAAAGCCTTTAATAAGGTATCGTTTGAGCTAGCATTATCTCGAGTAATACTAAATAATATATATTAGTAATTATTTAATAAATATTTAAAATTACTTACCTAGTAATATTATATTCGATATTATATTGCTTTAAAGTTTCTAATAAAACAGAAAGTATATAAATACCAGAGTGTATATCGTTTAAGTCTTTCATAGCTAATAAATAAGATTTTAATATAAATCTTTATTTATAAAGTGTCTAAAATTGAATTAGTATATATTTTTAAATAATTAATAATTAATTAACTTACATAGTAATTCCAAGGAAAGCCTTCTGATTTATAAAGGTACAAGCGTCTAAAGTAATAGAGAAAGTGCCTTGAGAATTAATATTCTCTAATAGCTCTTCTTTAATATTTAAACTCTTTTCGATATAGCGTAAATTAAGTTCGTCTGTAAGGGTCTTTGAATATATAGCTGGTACTTGACTATTAAATATTAGTATATATAAATAAGAGGGAATTTAATAAAAACTTACTAATTCAAATAAGATATTAGCTTTTTAAAGCTTGGAGTAGTAATAGCCCGAAAAGAAATATTATTATTAATAATAAAGTTTAATAATAATCCCTTAAAGTGATTAATAGTAAAACTTTCTTCTCGTTGTCCAGATTGCTTATTAAAAAGGCTACTTATAGTTGTCTGTGAGACTTGACTAGAAGCTTCACTTTCACCTATTAAATATATTAGTAAATATAGTCTTTTATTTAATATAGGATAACTTACTATTATTCTCGCCCTCTTTAAGAGCCTCAAGATCTATAAATTTATGCGAGTTTCGAAAATGAGTATAATAATTACTCGTAGGGGCATATATTCGTTGATTTATCCAAGCTTTACTATTATATATATTAGTTAAATAAAAATTATATATAGATATAATAACTTACGAACAACCCGAACTAAGCACCTTATAGTACATGTACGAATATCTTCAGGATCCTCTTGTATAGGATCTAAAGTCTTTCTTAAGTAGCCCTTTTTAAAGAGAGGAGCTTGCTCGTTAATAGGCTTTAACTTAAATTCAGGTTGATTTTGAGTCAAGTTAAGCTTAATCGAAGATCCTTGAGACATTTTCGAGTATATCGAGTATAATCGAGTATATTTGTAGTAGAAAGTATATTGATAGGAGTAGTAGCTGAGTTTTTATATGTGATTAAAGTATAGGTAAGAAATAAAAATCAAGGAAATCAACGTATTCTTATATAAAGTTCTAATATTCTAAAAGCTTCTAAGTTCTTCTTCTGATTATCTAGAATCTACTTATTTCGAAGATTCTAGTCCTTTGATCTTTAATATTTAGCTTTAGAATTACTAATATTACTAAATAGCTAAGTCGAGGTAATTCTAGAAGTATCGTCAACCTTCGGTTCGCTTACCAAGCGTCACTATTTCTAATTGGGTGGCGAAGTGGCGCTAGGGCGGGAGCACCCGGAGCTTTACCCGATTTGGCTAGCCGCTCACGTGTAATATCACGTGCAAAGTATTCAAAGTAATCATGAATATTCATGATTACCTTGATTAGAATATGATTAGAATATAATTAGTGCGAATATTTGATGAATAGATTAGATTACTGGCCGGTATTCTAATCTAATCTATTCATTTGACACACTGGTTAAAACCCTCTTTACTATACCTGATTTATAACCTCCTAAGCTATTAAATATAGCTAGTGACCTTATAAATAACCTCATGAACCGCTCCTATACTCACCTATTAATAGGAGAGAACGATACCACGGAATCCGATAAACCACCTATAGAGGACGCCCGAACCTTTATAGTAGGAGGTATGTCTAGGTATAGTACTAACCGCTTTTACGGAATCGTAATAGATACTAGAGCTACTAAATACTCAACTACTAGACTCGATTAATTCCAGCTTTATAATAGATGGACGATAGTATTGAGCTTAATAGATCTACTAAAGGGAGTATTAAAGTCAAGTTTAGGGATTAGTAGTCGGCTTCCTTAGGATCTACATTATAGATACACTAATTAGGCTTATATGATTCTATATTATACCTTCGAAGACTCTATTTTTACTTAGCTTAGTAGATATAGACGAACTAAAAGTCTATTTCAATAACCTCTGGAATTAACTAATTACGTTTACTAGGAAGCGGATACTAGTAATATAACGCTTCGGTTATTCTTTCCTCCTATAGGATACCTTACTTAAGACCTTTATATTGGAATCCTTTACCTCTAACCCTTATTTCCTTATAGAACCTAAATTACGACGATTATACTATTGATTCGGCTATCTATTAATTAAGAAACTACAAACGTCCTAGAATAGAGGCTATGAAGTCAATAAATAAGCCCTCGAATACCTTACGAGATACTATAAGTAATACTAATTAAATAGGAAATTACCGGCTAATTTAAGTTTAACTTAAGGGACGACGTTAGCTTTAATTTCTCTATTATGTTATATTTTCTATATATTCGGGAAGCCTATACTATATATATTAACGAAGGAATACGGTATTAAGCCGGATAATAGCTATAGAGCCTTAGTACTTAATATATATAGGATACCCTAAAATAGTATAGATTAATACCTATTTAGGACCTCCTAATTAGATTACTATAGATACTAGGAAGTAGTTTACTAGTAAAGAGTTCATATAGCTTACGAATTCGACGGGACTAAGATTAAGATTATCCCTATAGAAGCCTACTATTTAGTCGGAATATTAATAGTACTATAATATAGTTCAATGAGCCTATAAGATTATTATCGCCGAAATTAATAGAATTAATAAGGAATAGTACTATAGATAGCCTTTAAAGCGATTAATAATACCATAGGACTAGACGGAATTATTCCTATACTCCTGGTTTATAGTGCTTTACCTCGAATAAGCGAATATGACCCTCTATTACCTTTAGTTATATAGTGATCAAATACCCTAAGAAAAGCGATAGAGGAGATAAAGAGGATATGAGCTAGTCATGAAGTAGTAAGAGCCCTAAACATATAATAGACCCTCTATAGCGATATATAGAACTTCTATTAAATTCAGAAGTCTTAGTATAGCGCGAAGGGAATACCGGTTAACTAGGGTAGTGGAAGGGCTATATAACTAGTATCTATAGAGGGTAAGTTATATGTACTAGCTTTACTACGAGGTAATACCTCCTTCCACTTAACCTCGTAAAGCTATTCCTATAGGGAGATAAAAGCCTTAATCTTACGATTCTAGCCCTAAACCGAATATAACACGGCGATAGCTAAGGCGAAGTAAGTATAATTCCCCTACTATCCCTCCGAAATATAGGAGAGGACGACCTCATAAAAACTACCTAAAGTCATAGTATTCCTATAAGACGACGGAATCAAAGTAGAGGGGATAGGAGCATATACCTGACGAATAACGTTTAGTATAAGGACTCCCGTTAAGCTAAAATCAAAGGACTCCTAGAAAAGGGCGTCTTTAAGGTTACCTTATGTTTAGAGGTACTAGAGGGAGTATATATCTTCAACTCTAGGTTCGTCGACGAGATTAAGAATAAGGGTACTAATAAAGAGCTTCGTAAATTGAGACTTATTATTTAGGTATATAATAATTAGGAGAAGTATACTATATTAACTTAATCGCCGACTATTTAATATATTAGCTAGAGAATTATCCTTAGTATCACTACTATAACGACCGAAACTATAGGGCTTTACTTACGAGATATCTTATAGGTATATATTTAATCGACGACTCTCCTAAATTACGATTTCTACGTAAAACTACTACGAGAGCTCACTAAATACCTTCACCTATATAATGATTCAGTCCTAAAGGTCATAAAACTACTATATGGTATACTAGAAGCCGGAAACCACTAGTTCAAGACTTACTACTCCTACTATATTAACGAGCTTACTATAGAATAGTTAACTTATGACCTATACCTCCTATATAGCAAGTAACTGTTTAGTATAGTAGGCTTATAAACTGACGATACTCTAATCGTCGGCGATGACGATTTCCTAGGAATAGAGTAATTAAAGCTTAAGGAAGCTTAATTCCTAGCTAAGGAGTAGGAATAGCTTACCTTTAACTATAATCTGAAGTTTAACGGAGGTATTATATATACCGAAACTACTAAAACCTCCGAAAATACCACGAATATAGAAACTAAGATTACCGGAATTACCCTTATATAAGAGCACTAGTATAGTAACCTTAAGACTATATTAACTAAGAACTCTACTATAACGAGTAGTAGAGGCGCTATATATATAAACCTTATAATCAAGGAATAATATATAGCTCAACGAGCCCGGGGAGCCTATATTACATTAGTCTATTAACCTAAAGCGTCCTATGACCTCGTAATAGCTACTTAAGCTATTGAACCTACGGAAAATAACGTTAGTTCACTTAATAGGCGCCTCTAGTAGTAAGTTAAGAATACTACTAGGGGACTACGATTCGTAAAGCTAGATAAGGAGACCCTCCGCTTAATTATATTAACTAATTCGTCCTTTATAAATAATAGAGATCTATCCTCATAAATAGGCTATATTCTAGCCTTAGCTAATACTACTCAGAATACGAATATTATCTACTAGTCGTCCACGAAGTATAGGAGAGTTACCTGAAGCGTACTAGCCTCTGAGCTATATAGTATAGTATACGGCTTTAATATAGGCGCCGTAGTTAAATCGATAGTCGATAGAGCCCTAGAAATTAATCTACCACTAGTCGTCTATATAAACTCGAAATCACTATATGAGTACCTCGTAAAGCTCGGAACTATATAGGAAAAGCGACTTATGATTAACGTAATATACCTCCGCTAAGCGTACGAACGACGGGAGATTACGGAGGTTAAGTGGATCAAGGGAGAATCGAATCCTACCGACTCTATAACGAAATTAAAGCCTACGAATACCCTTAAGCGCCTAATTAATACGAATACCATATAACTAGATATAGAGGAGTGGGTTAAACACGAATAAGGTGACGTATAGAATAGAGGAGAGTAGGAGAGGGATATATCGGTAGGAGAGTGACGTATAGAAGCGGGGATATTGACGGAAGGGTATCACGTGGACATATGGCACGGTTAGAGAGCGTAGGACTAGGCCTAATTAGGAAATAGGTATACGTTCGATAGGAAACTACGTTTTTCGACGTTTTCAGAGAGCTTCTAGTATTTAAATATACTTTTGTAGATTGTCACGTGCCGCGTTACGTACGCGGCCTATCCCGTAGACTAGACCCGATTAGGTATAGCAGAGGTTCGGGAGTGTAGTTCAGTAGCTCAACCTCCTGAACTAAACTCCCTAACTTCTATAATATACCACTTCACTAACGATAAACACAACGAGTATTCCACAACTACACGTGATAGTGCTTAGTGTTTCTAGTGAACCGATAATTAGTTTAAAGCTCTATAGTATACTAATAATAGCCTTATTCTCGACGAGAGTACTAAGGGTTAAGTTATAGTCTAATTCGGTATTAAATCCTTTTCTTTTATTAAATCTATAGTAATAGAAATACTAATTAGGTAAGTATAATTCTATATTATACTTATAAAGACTTTATTTCTCCTTAGCTTAGCTAATATAAATAAGCTACGAGTTTACTTTAATAACTTCACTAATTACGTTATTACTCTTACTAGATATTATATACTTATTATATAATATTTTAGTTACTATTTTCTATTTTAGAATACTATATTATAAAGCTTTATTTCTAAGTCCTTTACCTATAATCCCTGCTTTCTTATAAAGGTTAAATTACGATAATTATATCATTAATTTAGTTATTTATTAGTTAATAAGCTCCGGAATATCCTAGAATAAGCTAGTTATAATATTAATATAGAAGCCCTAAAATACCTCACGAATTACTATAAATACTATTAAAAGAATAGAGTATCCCCTAGATAATTTAGATTTAACTTAGGAAATAATATAAGCTTTAATTTCTTAATTATCGTTAATATCTTCTATATCTCTAGAAAGCTTATACTTTATATAGTTAATAAAGGCACTAAATACTATAAGGGCTATTAGCTCTAGAATATTAGTATTATATATACTTAGGACGCCCTAAAGCTATATTAAATTAATACTTATTTAAGCTCTCTTAATTAGATTATTATAAATACTAGAAAGTAGGTTATAAATAAAGAATTCACTTAACTTATAAATACTATAGGAACTAAGATAAAAATCGTCCCTCTAGAAGTATACTACTCTATAAGAATTATTAAATATTACTATAGCTTAATTCAATGCGCTTAATTAATTATTATAGCTAAAGTTAAGGGAATTACGAAAGAAATAATACTATAAATAACCTTTAAAGATCTAAATAATACTATAGGTATTAATAGTATAGTTCTTATACTCCTAGTTTATAGTATATTACCTTAATTAACTAAATATAACTCATTATTACCTTTAGTCTCTTAGTAATTAGTAGCCCTTAAGAAAGTAATAACAGTAATTTAGAACCTATAAGTTAAGTATTAAGTTAAAGATACTCTAAATATATGAAATAGACCTTCTATAACTAATATCTATAACCTTATACTAAATTCGAATATTCTAATATAGCGCGAGGGGAATACTAGCTAGAAGAGTAATTAAGAGGGACTATATAAGCTTATAGCTATAAATAGAGAGTTATATATACTAGCTTTATTATATAGTAATATTATCTTCTAATTAACCTCTATAAAGCTATTCTATAAAAGAGATATAAAGATTAACGACGAACCTAAGTATAATCCTAAGCTCTATAACTCCGAATTCTATAACGAAGACGAAGGTAATATAAGTATAACTCCTCTTATTATCCTAGTTATTCTACTAAAGTATAATAGAAGATAACCCTATAAGTACCTTAATATAATAGTATTCTTATAAGATAACGACAATGGCTTATATAATAATTCCTATTAAGCTAAAGTCACTAGTCTCCTAGAAAAGAGTATATTTAAGGTTAGTTCTAGATCTTAGGTACTAGAAGGGGTATATATCTTTAATTCCCGCTTCGTTAACGAGATTAAGAATAAGGGTATAGAAAAGGAGTATAAGAAGTCGAGACTAATTATCTAAGCTTATAATAATAGTGAGAAATATATAGTATTAATATAATTACTAACTATTTAATATATTAGCTAGAGAGTTATCTTCTATATTACTACTATAACTATAGATACCTTAGGACTATACTTATAGGATATATTATAAGCTTATATCTAATCGTTAATTCTACTAAATCACGATTTCTATATTAACTTACCTCCTAAGCTTACGAGAGAGCTAGATCTAGAGGATAGTTTAGTATTAAAAGTTATAAAACTACTCTATAGAATACTAGAAGCTAGAAACTACTAGTTTAAGACTTACTACTCTTACTATATAAACGAGCTAGCTATAAAGTAACTAATATACGACCCTTACTTCCTCTATAGTAATTATCCCTTCGGAATTATTAGCCTTTAGATTAATAATACTCTATTTTTTAGAGATAATAACTTTACTAAAGTGAAGTATCTAAAGCTCCTAGAAACTAAATTCTTAACTAAGAAACGCGAATGTCTTATAACTAACTATAACCTTAAGTTTAATAGAGGTATTATTTATACTAATTCTACTAGTATTACTCTTATATAAGAATACTAGTATAGTGACCTCTATTTAGTAATAGCTAAGAATATAACTATAATAAGTAATAGAGGTATTATATATTAAAACTTTATAATTAAGGAATAATATATTACTTAGTAAGCTCGAGGAGTATATATTATATTAACTTACTAACTAGAGGCTTCGTATAACTACTTAGTAACTACTTAAGCTATTAAACTTATAGAAACTAATATTAAAGCTCTTAATAAGTATATTTAATAGTAAATCGAAAACGCTACTAGAAGACTATATTTCATTAAGCTAGATAAGGAGTCCCTATACCTAATCGTCTTTATAGACGCTTCTTTTATAAGTAATTAAGACTTCTCTTCTTAGATTAAATATATTCTAGTCCTAGTAAATAACTCTAGATATACTAATATTATTTACTAGTTATCTATAAAGTATAAAAGAGTTACTAGAAGTATTCTAGCCTTAGAACTATATAGTATAGCTCACGGTTTTAATATAGGCGGCTTAGTTAAGACTATAATTAATAGAATACTCGAAATAGAAGTCCCGCTAGTTATCTATATAGATTCGAAGTTCCTCTATAAATACTTAGTTAAGCTAGGAACTATACGAGAAAAGCGACTTATAATTAATATAATATACCTCTACTAGGCTTATAAATAACGAGAGACTATAGAAGTTAAGTAGATTAAGAGAGAATTAAATCCTACTAACTTAATAACGAAATCGAAGCCCTCGAATACCCTTAAGTATCTAATTAATATAAATACTATATAGTAAAAAGTAGGTTATAGCTTTAAAGTTTTAGTTTTTATATAGATAGTTTTTTTCTTTTTTTTTCTTCTTTGCTTTTTATTACTATTACTCTACTATGAAGCTTATTACACTATAGGAGTAGCGCTTTTTTCCTCTACCGGGGGGATATTGTGGCACGTGTACTACGATAGCGGGTCACGTGGCTGTGGTAGTATAGCGTAGCTGCCTTTTCAAGTAGCTCCGTAGCAGTAGAATCGATTATCTTTTTTCTCCTCTTCTTGTCCTTCGGCAATCCGTCAGCCTCGACGCAACTTCTACAGAATCCGACAAAGTCACAACTAATCCGAGGGGAGACAAAACAGCAATGACTCTGATATGATCAAACTTTAAATGGCTTCAAGAAAAAATTCTTCTATTCAGCACAGTGCGTGTCATCACACCAGGCTCATCTGCCTCAAGGGCAGGTTACAAGAGAACAGGTTACATCCGGAGAGGACTTCATTTGAAAAGGAAAACCCACCAACATCCCTGCTCCAAACTCCTTCGCTGTATTTTGTTCCTGCAATACGGATACGGCTCAATCCTCTCCGCACTGTGAACTTCCCAGCCGGGCAGCTGCCGCAGAAAGGCGACGCTGGACCTAGAGTAGCTGGACCTAGGACCATCTACAGTCCGCACGGCCCCATGCGCTGTTTGTTAGCAATGGGGCAGTAAATCACTGCTCGAGCAAGAACTTTTTGATATGAATCAGTCTGGATGTTCTGGTCATGAAGGGCGGGATACCAACGAGGAGCAGGAGCTGAAGCCCGCAAGGCTCTATGCGCTTTTTGTTATTAAGATAGTAGTAAAGTACTGCTCGAGCTTATTTACTTAAGTCAGTATGGTTTTCTCGACTTGGAGACTTTGGAACCGACATTTTATCGGTCCGCAAGCTACATCCCGCTTCTTGTCCGTCCAGTCGCAGTAAAGCGCAGCTGCCTCTGGCTCCGGCTCTGGCTCTGCATTGTTCAGAACCGTGTTGAACGGTGTTCAGTATTTTTGCGGACGTTATCTGGAACAATGGAATAACTGTGGAGTTTCCATGGCAGAAGGAGCATTAAGAACTCTTCTTACCAACCTCGTTCACTCTCTGATGGCGACATTTATCACTCAACACTAATTGGGAAGTTGGTCTATTCCATCTACCAATGCGAAAAGTTCATTCAGCTGACCGTAAGTACGATGTCACTTCGCTAACAGGTTGAAGTCTTCTGGCGCATGTTTTAAGCTTTGGTTATGCTGTGCCAAGGAGGCATAAGTTTCTCTCCTTCTTGTTTAGGCTTGTACTTTTATCCTCGATTACTCCTTGGGCCACTGAGTTGACCTCGGTTCTAATAATCGGATCTTCAGTCACGGCAAACATGACTTATGCGCTCGTTCTCTAGTCAATCTCTATTTTGGGGAATAAAATTCGGTCCGCTGCTGTGCACATTTCTCTCTCTTGCCTGTCTTGGATAGTTCTTACAATTCCGTTGATCTACAGAATTTGATGATTCTTCCTTACTCTATCACGATCCCAAGCCTCGTGATAATGGCTTTTCAATGGCTGCATCGCTCATGGTCAGGTCGGCACAGGCTTGGCAAAAATACCTGAGGCATCGATACTAGTATCGATAGTATTAGGTATTTTTCAGGTATTATAGGTATCGATACGTATCGATACCTTATCGATTCTTACCCCTAAAATTATCTCTTTATTTTATTATTTTATTTATATAAGAAAATATTTATATGTAATTCCTTTTATTTCTAGTCTTTCTATTAAAAAATTTATTTACTATTATTAATAAAATTTAATAATATCTTAAATTTAAAACACCTCTCGTATTCGGAGAATTAAGCCCCGTATTCGTATTTCTTATCAAAGCACTAAATATATAAGCGAGCCTCACGAAAATCTCAAAGGCTCATTTTTACTTAAAATAGCCGTATTGAGATTAGTTTTAGCCTAAAGTATAAGATAAGTAGCTAGATAGAAAGCCTAAATTAAGGAGAATATTTGCGCTACCAAAAATTTTCTTATAAGAGAAGTAGTTCTAAAGTTAATTGTAATTAAAGGGGAAAATTAGGTTCAGGGAATCGATACTATTATCGATACTATCGATACCTTACGATTCTGGCATCGATACGTATCGATACCGGAAATTTAGGTATTTTTGCCAAGCCTGGGTCGGCAGCAACCTTACCTCGAGGTTAACGGATCTGATGAAGTCGATAAAATCCCACCGAAAGCGCAAAGAAACTGGCTACCTGCCTTGGTTGTCTCCATCATCTTCAACGTCACTCTCACCTGTGCGTTCTTGCTCTTACTATCACGATATCGAGGGCCTCTCACCAACGAAGCTTCGGTTCTTAGGAAAACCTCTGCTTATTGTTAGTGTCCCTCATCCACCCTTCACATCTCACTAACGGTCACCAGCACCTGTGTTTGATAAGTTCTCCATCTCAACCTACGAAACTTGAATTAAAGGAAACTTTCTCGATGAAGGCTCCTCACCAAATCATTTCCGGCTCCTACCAAGCCTAGAAGCCGACGCTGCTTGGGAAACAACAGCTGAGCCCCTATTCTCCATCTTCAGCGGTACTGAAATGAAACGGATAATACCAATTGGGATTGGCCCCTCAACACTCGCCAAGGTATCAGAAGCTTGGGTTTATGGCCCAGACGGATGCCTCAGCCAGTTCGACCTCACCAACCAAGTCCGCTGCCTAAACATAAGCATCCGGCGTGCTTTCTCAAGAAGCAATGCTGTTTTCTCACAATGAACACACAAGAAGGGCAAGGGAGGCATGAACATCTAACACGGTAACAAAAGTGTACACTTCCCCATCGTATAACAGTTTGAATGCACAAGACAACATTATTTGCCTTTCAAAAGGACACATAATGCTGGAATCTTTGAACAGGGAAAGAACGACAGCGAGGGGATAGCTACACTAGACACAATTTCCTTTCTCCAGGATGTAGACAGTAAAATAGGCCCAACCTCACAATTTATCACTGTCGCTAGCATACCGGTAGTTCATTGGTGTACAGTTGAGTGGTGGTGACCCGGGCTCGGAGTAGGATGGAGTGGATGTTCTTCTGGATAAGGGGTTGTGAATGAATGCAAGGTACAGCAGATGAGCAGAAAGAAGTGTAATAGTGAACTGAATTAACTGAAGATGTATGAAACTTTGCCATGATTGTAGGGTACTGCAGACTTGAAGCATATTATATACACTATTAAAAACTATCCTGAACCCTTTATATGCCGCCCAATTCTCCCTTCTTTCCCCATCACGCATTACACCTATTATGGAGCAACCTGGGCCAACCAACTATCGGCCAAGTTGGTAAAGAAGCTCGCACCCTTCAACACTGTCGGGCTCGCTGCATTGGTAACATTACATCTCGTTCTTAGATCACCTGCCGCTGCCACCTTGTTTTTAACAAGCGCTATGTACTCGCTCATCAAGCAGGAACGACCAGGGCCGTCTTGGCATGAGGGAACCACGTAGACAGCGTCGTTGATCAGGATGCGGATGTAGGTTTGGTTTGTGGAACCTGAGGTGGGCGTGGGTTTTGGCAGGGATGAAGTTGAGGTGCTGTTGCTGTGGGCAGGGGTTGAGGTGGCGTTTGTATAAGGTACAGAGGTAGAAGACGAGAGGGAGGTTATGTTATAGATCCCTGTTGCAGATGTAGTTGGGGAGCTGTATCCCGTTGCTGAGAGTGTGGCGGAGCCTGATGATCCGGAGAGGGAAGCAGAGGCAGTAACAGGGCACCAAGTAACCGTCTCATATATGGTGGAAGTCAGCTCCCCAACTGAGCAGCCAGTCACCGTTGGTGCACAAGAGGTAACCGTATACGATGCAGTGACGAGTGTCGTGGACGTTGTCCATGATTGCCATGCTGTCGAAGTCGACGTCTCTTCCACAGGGACGACGGTCTTTGAGGTAACGACCGTGGAGGTCTTCTTGCCAACTGGGCAGTTGGTAATTTCAGGCGCGCAGGAGGTGATGGTGTATACCTGAGTCTCCGTGATGATGGATGTTGATGAGGACTTCGCAAGCTTGGTGTGAGTGGCGAAAGGACCAGTCTGGGTCGGGCAGATGGTGATGGTGACCGTCTCTTCATCAATTTTGACTTCCCCTCTGGCTTTCATGACATGGTCTCTAGCCTTGACGGCAGGAGAAACAAAACAGTTGAGACGCTCGAATGCCACTGTGCCGCGCATGCTGACGAAGTGGCTGGAAATATAATCGTAACCTTCTGGAATCTCGGTTCCGCTGAGGATGGTAGTGTTGTCCCAAATTCCAGTTGCAGCACCCAATTCCGTGATCTGACCATCGTTCATGAATGACGTGAGGATCTTTGGCAGAGTGAAGCTGGTACCATTGGCAAAGGTTCCGTTGATTCCTGGTCCCTGGGCCAGCATTCCGACCAAGGCATTGAGATACGGTAACATCATCTTCGAAGGAAGATCAGTACCGGGTCCCATTCCATAGTAGTATCGGAGGTCCTGCGAGTACTCATACTGTTTGAGCTCGGCGTCGGAGAAAACTCCACACCAGGGAGAGAGCGTTCCGGTAATTTGGGATTCGAAACCGCACAAGTAAGGCATGATGCTGATATCGGTTGTGGTAAAGTTCAGATTCCCAGTGATCATGGTTTGAATTCGTTCAAGGATGGGAGGAAGATAGATCTTGTTCCATGACACCTCTGTTTGCCAAGTCAGCACAGATCATCAGCAGATATTTTCAATAAACTCACGTTGAGTCCCACCGTTTCCATCAACAAAGAGAGGACATTGATCACTAGGCGAGAGCGAATCGAACAGTGCTTGAGGGGATCCTGTTGAGTTGATTGAAATGACCAATCCCAAATTCGTTGCAGTTTGACCAAGGAAACCTCGAACGAAATTTTGGGCAGTCTGAACGACACGGGGGTAAAGGTTTGCCCAACTAATGAATGGTGTGCCATAGGCGTAAAGTTTGGGGTATCTGAAGACATGTAAGTATCGCTTGGCTTGAAGAAATCGAATGCAGATGCTGACCTCGTTCTCACTTGATATCCCAAATCATATGCTTCCTTGTACCCCGTGGTGCTCTCCTGTGACATCTGCGCAGCCGAGTTCGTAAGAATTGGCTGCCAGTCTTGCAAGAAAGCCAATTCGCCCGTTGCTGTGAAGGTAGCATTTTGGATCTGCCCATGATCAGCACCATTATTTCTCCTAACTGGGATCCAGAGGGAATTTCACCTTTGCATACAAAGCAGTCCATTGTGCGTAGGCACCAGCGTCTGGGTAACGACTCCCATGTCTCACATTATACGCCACCTGCTCAACCACACAATTATCTGGAACCGCATTGCTGATGCCGTAGATATTGGGCCCTAATTCTATCAGTCTTTATCCCCCAATGTTGTAGAGCTCCCGATGCCTGAGAAGAAACTCACCAGCAAAGTAAGGACTATTAGCACCCGCCCATTCCAACGGCTCCCTTGCCGAGCCACTGGCAGGCAACACAATATCCTGCTCCGGGGCCAAGAACGTCGTAGCTTGCACCCCATTAAGGTGCGCCAGAAGCATAGTCACACTCGCGAGGCTGATTGAACGAAAGACTGCCATTGTAACTGCTCTTGCTCTCTCCAACCAAAAGATTTAAGTACTGAAAAACGAGTGTATCGACCGTGGTGCCCTTCCAAAAAACAAAAAATAGGTTGATGCCAAGAGCAGCAGCTCACTTATATAAACTCGAATCGTCGGCGCGCCCAACCGATTGGGACCCTTCAGCCTCGGACCAACACGTCACCCCCATCTTGCCAACTCCAAGTTTCTAACACAACCACCAGCAAGTTCACCCACGTGGGAGCTCAAAAAATTGCGGTGAGAAGAGCAGCGCTTTGCAGGAGGAACGTCGGAGATGAGAGCCTGAAAACGACTCGCTTGTGTGGCACCCCTGACCCCGCCAACCTTAAACTACCCCACTACTCCGTATGTTAATCTCTGCAGATTTCTGGAAATGATATCGACCCACCGTTTTTGCATTTCAATCTTCAATACGACCTTGACGTGGGGTTCTTATGAATGGTCCTGTTGCCGGCAGCCGGAGCGTGGTACAAATTCAATAATAGAGAGGGGCAAAAAGGCACAGCAGAGCGTCATATAGAAGGACAATAGGGAAGAGCCTTTTCAGTGACAACCTTTTCAATTCTCTAGAAGAAACATCCACGTGCCATGAATGGAAAGGAAAGAACCTCGAAACGACATACTCAGGGAAACCTTGAAAGCAGAAACTCTGTATGATAGACGACCGATTAATTGATCGATAGACACAATGTGTTGACCACTCCTCCAAGAAAACAGCCAGCTAAGAACAGCCAGATATCCGCTCTCTGAAAGAGACCACCCATTCGCTCAATCGCTACCAGAACTTTTCGGAATGTAAACACGTCGTGGGACAGCAAAACAGGAGGGACACATGCTTTGCTCGAGTCTTCGTCTTGATCATATTCGTGAAGTTCGTGATGTACGCACAGAAAGTTCGGGAAATGCTGGAGAGTGCTCGTCAGCTCAGTAATTTTGACAGCGAGGAGAAGAAGTATACCTTAGAAGCACTTGCGGTGAACGATGGAAGGTCCGCTCTCGTCGTATTCTTGCTTGGAGATCCACATCTGTTGGAAGGTAGAGAGAGATGCCAAGATAGAACCACCGATCCAGACGGAGTATTTTCGCTCGGGTGGGGCAATGATCTTGACCTTCATGGACGATGGTGCAAGAGCTGTGATTTCCTTCTGCATACGGTCGGAGATACCTGGGTACATGGTCGTTCCACCGGACTGTAGCGCTCTGTTAGAACAGTTCAGATAGCAATTCGCAGATCAGAACTTACCATGACAATGTTACCATAAAGATCCTTACGGACATCGACATCGCACTTCATGATGGAGTTGAAGGTTGTGACGTGGATACCACCGCTCTCAAGACCCAAGACAGACGGTTGGAAGAGCGCCTCAGGGGCACGGAATCGCTCGTTACCGATGGTGATAACTTGTCCGTCGGGAAGCTCATAAGACTTCTCCAAGCTGGACGATTGGCTTGCCGTTTGGATTTCTTGCTCGAAGTCGAGAGCGACGTAGCAGAGCTTTTCCTTGATATCACGGACAATTTCTCGCTCGGCAGTGGTAGAGAAAGTGTAGCCGCGCTCAGCCAAGATCTTCATGAGGTAGTCGGTTAAATCACGGCCAGCCATATCAACACGGGCAATAGCATGGGGAAGGGAGAAACCCTCGTAGATGGGGACAACGTGGGTAACTCCGTCACCAGAATCGAGAACGATACCAGTAGTACGACCGGAAGCATAGAGGGAGAGGACGGCTTGGATGGAGACGTAAAATGCGGGGGCGTTGAAGGTCTCGAAAACGATCTGGGTCATCTTCTCTCTGTTCGACTTGGGGTTGATGGGAGCTTCGGTGAGAAGGACGGGGTGCTCCTCGGGAGCCACACGAAGCTCGTTGTAGAAGGTGTGATGCCAGATCTTCTCCATGTCATCCCAGTTGGTGACGACACCGTGCTCAATGGGATATCTCAGGGTGAGGATACCACGCTTGGATTGCGCCTCATCACCAACATAGGAATCCTTCTGACCCATACCGATCATGATACTACATTCCTTATCAGTTGACACTCTTTGTGCCACACAGGCAGGGGAAGGTGAATGATGCGGGGTTCGGGGCTCTTACCCATGGTGACGAGGACGTCCGACAATGGAGGCTGCATGGCATGTCAGTAATCGTGATCTGTGAGACCGATCTTTCGCAGTCCGACAGAGTTGTCCAGATTGCGAAGCAGGACATTGCGGCGGGGTAAAACCTACGGAAAACAGCCCGAGGAGCATCATCACCAGCGAAACCGGCCTTGCACATTCCTGAACTACACAGCTCGTCAGCCAGATCCTTATTAAGGTCTTGTATTCAAGGCTGGAGGGCAACGGTGGTTGATGTTCGGTCTGAATGGCCTCAAACAGCTACCCCAAACCAATTTCGAGACCGGGCCTGGGAATGTGGGAGCTTACCCATTGTCGATGACGAGAGCTGCGACTTCTTCTGTAGAACACAAATAGCATTAGCAAGTGTTGGGTCATCTTGCCTCGATCTCTAGGAGGAGTTGCTTCCAAGAGCACTGGGTGCGGGAGGTTCAGCTTACCTTCCATGGCTGCTGATTACGACGAAGCGTCAAATAAAAGTGTTGATTCGGGGGATGTGGCGGTGTGAGGTTCTCGCGACGATAGAATCGAGAGAACAGATACGATGAAGGGGCAGATCACGGATGTTCGTGGTCAAAAGGAGATGGTTGAAGGGATGTGGAAATTTCTGGTCGGAGTGAAGTTAAAGGAGGACGGCTGGGAACGATGTCACGATGAAGTTGTGGGCCGCGACTGCTGGTTCGGGAGGCGAAGCGACGGATAGTGGCCCGCTGCTTTAATGCCAGGCAGGAGGTTGATCAGTCAGTGAGGGGAGTGTTGAGGGCGGCGAACAGTTTTCCTAGAATAGAAATGGGTGCGCAGAACTGGGAAGTGATTCCAGAAGACAGTGAGCAGCCAGTGGACAGGACAGGTGCGTTCCTGTTCTAAATAATGAGGATGCTGACTGTACGTATGGCGGTCCAGCTCAACCACCCTCCTAATGCAGACCAGGTCTTTTATAATCACACCGCCAAGCAAGCATAGAATCCTCATCAATGACTTCACTTCTTATTCTGAAGCCTTCGAGGCAGCCACAAAGAAGCTTCATGCTGTGTATCCCGTCTCGCCCCAGCCGCGCGTCAAAAGAAGACATCCCTGGTGAACCCCCCCAGCATATTTTTATATTTGCCAAGCAGGCTCTCGAGCTTTCTCATGAGCCGTCCCTTCAGCTCCCCGTGCTGGATGTACATGTGCTTGCGTATGCAAGGGAAGCACTCAGGACCAGATCCAGCGCTGCGCTTGAAGTTCTCCAAGCCCAGCCACAGACGGAGGGCCAGCTCGGTTTTCTCGGACAGCAAGTGTCTCTACGGTGCCTCAGACCGCTGTTTCGTGCAAATATCGAGGGGCAATTCGTAGTGGGGTAAATGGAATCACTTGATTTGAGCATGGGGAATATGATGCATGAATCCGACGTTTCCGTGAAACTACATGTTGACAGGATTGGTATCTTCGATATTTAATTAAGCCTTTCGAGCAGGAAACTGATGGAAAACCAAGATTTGAGGCTTTGAGGCGCTCTTCAATTCCATTCGGTGAAGGATCACGTGAGCATCAGCTCTCGGTCACCCAATTGGGACTTTCGGAGTGTTTTGGGCATTTGTTGATTCCAAGGTCTCGGTCACTGCTTTAGTAGTTACATCGTCATTCTCAACACCATATTTACAGCGGCATCCCTCCGTGTTTCTTCTCATCCAGGCTCCAACCTGCAGTCCATCGTTTCTTTCCTTCCCTAACACAGGCAAGGCGTATGTATTGTCTGATAGTTGCTGCAATTCTGTCCACTGGGCGTATCACTTCCTTTTTGCAGATAGAGTGTATAGTATCCGGTCGTGGCGGAATTGCACGCCAAGAAGTTTAATTCTATTCGATCCATCAGCCTCGATCCGCTGTCCGAGAACTCACAGCTCCTGAGAATGGTCAACTTACGTCTTCCATAAGAACTTGCCGCAGTAGTAATGACGGTATCGCCCTCCAAGCCCCAAGCCGTCGTAGTCGGAACCGTATCCAGACTCAAGGGCAAATAACTCTTCCCAGTACCCGGACCAATGTTAAGAAACAAAGAGGAATTTAGGGATTGGATGCTAGAACCGATGGTGAAATATTCACTGGTTGCTTCCGGGCCCATTACAGGTGTGCTATTGGCAGTTGGAAAGGATTGGAGATACAGATGGAAGATTGGCGATTGCACGCCGCGGAGTTGGTAAGGCTTGAGGGCTGCATCACCAACAGTCACCGTCGGGAGGGCACAGGCGATTGTAATAAGGAGGGGAAGGAGGGATAACATGACGATTTGAGCAAATATATACAGTGAAAATAACATGAGGAAGAGGAAGAGAAAAAAGCAGGAAAATAAATGGCGAAGAGCGGAACAAACCTTACTTATTCATTGCAAAGGAAACAGATACAACCATGTATTGTCAGATGCCGTTCGAAATTGATCGTGGAAAGGCGGGGGTTTAGGTACCGATAGTTTCAAATAGAGGCTGAATTAACTTTAGGCACAGCGTGCCACGGTAACCAAACGGGGAGAGAAAACGTGAGATCTGTTAATTAAGATAAGATGGGATATTCATTTAACGAATCGCGGGGAGAGGCTTCCGCATTACAATTTGGGCAAGACAAGAGCTAGTCATCCCTATGCGAACGCCCCTGAAGATCATTCAAAAAACATCGACACCGCTGTAATAATTAAATGTTGGCCAGAAAGATATGGACCACCATATCTATGCCCGAAGGAAGATACCGCGGTGAGTAATCGGACTAGATCGATCTTCTCCCTCCAAAAATAGGCCTATACCACAGGTTGAACCAATCCACGAGGGAAAGGGGGTAAGGGCCAGAGTGTTTGGGGAGTGTAGCCACATTCCAGACCAGAAAAGGAAAGGAATGGAAGGCGCCGGTATAGTGAAGATAGACAGTATGCTATCGGTATTAACATACCGTACGTACTTTACTTTATGTACTCTAGGTCTAATCATCTCGACATGTCTGCAGAACCAATGAAAAAACAGGAGGCGGGGAAAACATCTGTAAAAAGAGAATATTTGCAGGATGGGGAATAAGGTAGCACTGGGATTTTAGCATCAAAAGGTGACAGAGCAGAAGGGAGAGGACGGAGAGGACATTTAAGGACCAGAAAATACGTAATACAGCCTCTTACTGAGCGCGGGAATGCTGAAACCAGGCGCTGCAACATCTTCCGCCTCAAGAGCTCTCATTACATGCGACCGCACCTCTTGTGACATGTTCTCTTCAACCTTGTTGGCCCAGTCCAACAACACAACCATGTTCCCATTTGAAATGGAAAAGCCGGCGGTGGTGGAAAATAGAGAGGGCAGTTTGGGACCAACAAGGCAGAGTTGAATCTCTTGTGGACACCCGAGACAACGCAGGCAATTGACAAAGGCCCCAAATCTCTCTGGGCTCCTAGGGCCCCGTTGTATTGTCATTGCAATGGTGTGGAGCTTCCTCAGAGGCTGATCTTGAATAGGATAGAACTTCGGACGTGGAGTAACGAGGTCCGCGTTCAGCCACGTGATGTAAATCAGGTCGAGCTTAGGGTGGATATAGGTATTTGCGAAGGGAATGTACTGCTCAAGGCAGAACTCTCGGGATTCAACGTTGACTGCGAAGAGCACAGGTAGTTGTCGACGGTCTTCTTTGCCAGTTTTTGGCGGGCTCAAACAACAACCGCATTGTTCATCTGGTTTACACGTCAGAGTGTTCGAAGATCAGAGGAACTGCATACTTTGAAAATCTAGCGAAGCTTCAATGAGTCGCGTAGGCAGAGCTAGATGCCAGATCTTTCGTCGAAGCTCCGGTGGCAGAGAAGAGAAGAGAGAGAAGGAAGCCAATTCTGGTTGACTCGGCCTGACACCTCCCTGGGAAGATTCCCTCCTCGATAGCCTATTTGAGAGGTAATTGTAGACACCGAGCATTTTCCCCTCAAAATTGTGTTGTGTTGTTTGTGGGCAGAAGAGGTTTGCCTTGGAGACGCTATGAAGATTTTAAATGGAAGAGCTCGGCTGTTTCCTGCGCTAGTCCCGGAGCGAGGTAAACCTCTGTGACCGCATCTTGCATCTCGCGTCTCAGGAGACAGAGTAAATCGACACTTCGAGAGACCTGCGAATGGCACCAATATCTCGAGAAAAAGAAGCGATCGCGAATGACTAGCTATGTCCCGCAACCGTTACGGTGGTTTTGGGGAGGACCCGTATGCCAACGGTAATGGCACTGGAGGATATGGTCCACCCATCAGAGAGGCAGACGACTATGATCCTTATGGCAACGACTATGGTGACCGATATGGCGCTCCTCCAATCCCCACAAACCCTACTCCTGCGACGAGAAACCAACACTCCCGTCCGAGACGGGCACCCGAGAGCAAGGCAGAGAAGGAGATAGGTGTCGTTCTGGAACACATCAAGTCGGATTGGCCTGCTATGTGCCAGAATGAATGTCTGCCGGTTCATGTTGCACTTCAGCTTCTAGACACAAGTTCTGTTGGAAGAGCACACGAGTACCGTGAATTTGAGAGGACACACAGATATCTGCAGGAGTCGCTGAAAGCCATCGTTCACGAACACCATCAAGGGTTTAACAGCTCAATTGGTACCTTTCACAAGATCCAGTCGAGCATACAAGCATCCCAAAAGCGGGTACGAACATTGAAAGAGTCTTTGGGACAGTCTAAAGCGAGTCTGGCAACGGCGGATCCGGAGCTGAAGAAGTTAGCGATAGGATCACAAAACTACGATGACTTAATACACACTCTCTCAGAAATTGAGGATCTGCGGCTGGTACCAGATCAGCTGGAGGCAAGAATATCCGAGAAGAGGTTTCTGACAGCGGTGGATATATTGCAGACTGCCCTTCGGCGAATTAGGGTTCCGGCATTGGACGAGATTGGCGCTTTGAACGATCTAAGGAGCTATCTCACAAACCAGGAGACTGCTTTGACAGATATCTTGATTGAAGAGCTCCATGATCATCTCTATCTGAAATCACCCTATTGCCAAGAACGATGGCAGACTCTCGCGAAAGAACAAGGAGCGCTAGGGAGAGAGAAGACCGACAAAGTGGCTTCTATACGCCCATTCTATGAGGTGCTGGATACAATGGATCTCACCGAGCAGATAGTGGAGGACCCGTCCAGGAACCCAGAGGCAGACACCTTTTATTATATTGAGTTATTGGTAGAGTCACTGAACAAGCTCGGTCGACTCGAGTCAGCTGTGAATACCATCAAACAGCGGCTACCAGTCGAACTATTTGGCATTGTCAATGAAACCAACGGCGAGGTTGATCAGAAGCATCCCAGCTCTTTGCGAGGTGGATTATCGCAGACCCAAGGTAACCAAGCATTTGGCGCTCGCGAGAACAATATTCGCGCAGATGTCATATACGATCTTCTCTGGACACTCTATGCCAAATTCGAAGCTATTGCGGAAAGTCACCGGGTGCTCAATGACGTTGTGAAGGCTATTGTACGAAGGGAGGGCGTGACAAACTCATCAGCGCTGCTTGGAGGTTTCCGAGAGCTCTGGAATTTGTATCAGAATGAGATTCGGTCATTGTTGCACAACTATGTCACTACCGATGCGGATGTGTATCAATTCAACTCCTCACCGAAGCTTGGAGGCTCGAAACAAGACTCGAAGCGAGAAACCTTGTTCCAGTTTGCCGATGCAGACTCGAAATCCGTCCAGATGACTACGGAATATCAAGAGCTGGAAGGAATCATAAGAGCCGCAGTTCCAGGTCTCATGTCAGGCCGAAAGCAAGGCCCAGATGGTAAAAAGCTTCCCAACAGGATGGAGAGCACCACTGAGCGTCATGAATCGCGACGGATTGCTAGCACTGCATTTGATGCCAAAAATGGTGTTATCGGAGCTCACAAGTCATTAGTGGAGCCCAGTGTCTTCAACATGAGCTTGCTCTTGCCGCCAACTCTCGGCTTCTTACAGAGACTGAAGACCATAGTGCCGCCAGGCTCTGATCTTGTTACCAGTACACTGACCTCTTTCCTGGACAACTTCCTCCTCAATGTCTTTCTTCCCCAGCTCGATGAGACCCTGGGAAAACTCAGTGATTCGGTCTTCGAAGAGTCCGACTCTTTCCAACAAGATCCTCAATGGTCAAAGGTTGCTCGAAGGCCCGTATTCAAAGGGACTTCTGCATTCTTCGCCCTCATCACCGCATTTTGTCGCATGCTGGATACAATACCTCATGATCAAGCTCTCAGCCAGCTCATCATCACTCAAATGATGCGGTACTACGATCGTTGTTGCGATTGGTTCAGATCACTTGTATCAAGAGTTCGGGATTCGGATGGCACAACTCTCAAGATTTCGGCATCACTAGCCCAAGGACCTGGTGACATCCACGACACGATGCAGAAGCTTTGGACCTCAGAGGAAGCCGATCGACAGCAGCTGGAAAAGGAGACAGGTCTGCTCATATTGCAGACAAACGAAACCCCTTTACGATTAGATGATATTATTCAAGATCGCGAGGTCATCTCTTCCTTGTGTGTTCTCTACACTAGTATGAAATGGCTTGCTATCAAAATCGAACAGCTTCGTCACATCACTCGCAACGACGCAGACTCTTCTCGCACCAATACCAAGCCGGCAACCAAACGATGGACATTGTTGAATGATGTTACCAGAGCCCAAGACGACCAGGTTCCTGTCTACCTACCAATGACACAAGAAACGGTAGTGTAAGTTATTTCCTATCCACTTTTCACAGCATTGCTGACCAAATTTCAGCGCCTTTGACTCTATCGTCTCTTCTTACCAGGAGCTGGCTGGCACTGTTCTTTTGACCCTCCACATGGAAGCGAGGTGCCAGATAGTCCAGTCCTTGGCCATTGCCTTATCACCCGAATCTGCCCCCTACTTGCTCGAGCAAGAAGTGAAAGACTCAGATCCCAAAATATTGAGCCTCAACGCCAATCTAGTCTCCTACGATGAGACAATTGTTCGTTTCCTCCGCGAAAAGGAGATATCATTCATTCGCACCGGTCTCGGTCTGCTTATTGATAGCTTCCTCGTCACCAACGCCGGCATGGTAAAAGCCATGAATGCTCATGGTTGTGGAAGAATGCAACTCAACATCTTTGTTTTGCAACAGAATATTAAGAACATCGAGTCGGACGTTGAGTTAGAGCGGGCCGCAAAGTTCTTCGACCTCTTTATGTCAGGGCCAGACGCGGTGGTCAGGCAAGCTAAGGATGAGAAAGAGAGCGGCAATGGTGGGAAAGAGCTCTTCAGTTACGATGAGCTAAAGACGCTGCTAGAGCTGTGCTACAGCGAGAAGCTTTCCAGTCCCGAGAGAGGTATCAGCAGCGTGGCGAAGAGAAGTATGGGCGAGCATCTACTTCAGTTGAGCGAATACATGTGGCAAAGTTAGGGGGTTTGTTTGATAGTCGATCTCGTGCATTTGGCGTGGAGTCAAGGGGGATGAATTGGGATAGCGGGGGTGACCTCCTTAGATAGAGGCCAATGGCTGGCTGTATCAAAAGACGTCCTGGAATCGATCCAACTGGATACAATTGATCCTGACATACATCGTGAATGTTCCGAATTCTCCGGGTATAAACTCGATGACAGTTATCGATATGTTCGAGTGCCATCGAGAAGATCGACATTTGGGTGGCGAGACCATCATATCTCAGTCTTGAGAATGCGGGGTTGACGACAACTCCGTAGCTGCGCCCCTGAGATCGCCATATCGCCAGTATCTGGATCATCCGTCACTCTAATAAATCGTCTAAATATATCCTGTAAGTGAACTCCACCAACGGATTCCATATTCCACTCCTGAAAGGGCCAATCTCCTCGCTTAGCACACGCTCCCTCTCGTCGAGTCATCAGCCATCCTCAGTCCGCACACAAGCGAACCAGCTCAGGGGCTTTTTTGGGGGTTCACGACAGCTGCATCATGACGCCCTGATGCCCAGGTCAATTGGCTGCCGCCAACCACACCGCTCCTCAGCCACTCTTTGTGCGCGCAACGGTTGGAGCTGCTGCACCTCACTGCAAAAGAGGCGCCGCACGGGGACCTGCAGAAATCCGTCGGCCGAGGCGATGTTGAAGAAGATGAAACACACCTCCCTTTGCAAGCCATGGATCATAAACGCAAACTCTATTGCGCTTCTGCAAACCCAGCTTCCATAAAATCGTGCGATGTACATTTGCAACCCCCACCCTCCCTATCTTGAGACCTTTGACTGCTGCTGTGTGTAAATTCTCCTGCGCGTCAGGCAAATAGGGTTTTCAAACCCAGGTTCAGGAGGAGATTTGGCCTTTTGGGCCGTACGTCACTCGCTGGAGGGACCCCTGCACCGCTGCAAAACCAGTTAATTCAACACCATCCAAACGGGGGTTCAAACCGAGATTGACAACCTGGTGAACGACGGCAATCAAGGTTGGTGATGATCTGCCAATCATCGAGCACCTGCTGACCGACTGGCCCCGAGATTCACGAAAGAAGCAGCACAGAACGTCGACATCTCCTTCAACGTGAGCAGCCACATTGTTGAAAATAGCATGTGGAGCTGGAGCTGGACCTAACCTACTTGTAGAATTGTGGCTCTAACGCGACTCTGCTCTACTCCACTCCATGCCTCGAATCACTCGCTTCCCCTATCAAGAGGCCAGTGATTCTTTTGCAGAAAAACTAAATAAAGGCCCTGTGTTCGGTCGCCGTTTCCCCTCGTCGGCATATTTCACTTGCAGCGCCGCTTGGCCAACCAGAACGCGCTAAATTTAACAATCGATCTAAAAGGCGCTCCACCACCACCAACACCTCTTCAAAGGAGTCCGCTTGGCACAACACCACCGACGAGCCTCCAAAATCTTCTTCACACCACATTCGTTTTTGTTGGTGAGCTGCTGTCCGTCTCTCTCTGCATCACCGCCAACCCGGCAGACGTCGTTAGCAAATCTTCAAAGTGTCTGCAATCACTGAACCATCGCCAGACATGGCGTCGTATGTTGATCCCCTTTCTTTGCGCACCACCCAGCACTCCCTATCCACACCCTGAAACGAAATGACGCGACGTCACTGACAATGATTGTGCTATCAGGTTCGGCTCTGCCATACGATCGTTCTGGCATACCATGACAAGCTATGACCGACGTATGTTTGTTTTCCAGCTTCAAGATGCACCGTCTAACGATGTAAACAGATTCCTCTTACGACTCCCCTTACCGAACAGGTCAACACGTCCCCCTCGGACAAAGCCGACACGATCCCTTAACGTCAGTTGCCACCGCTGCCTCCGAATCGCGTGCCGATATCAATTCTCCTTATCAGGAAGATGCTACAGGTAGACACTCAACATCCGCGTTGAATGGGGGTGCTTATCCCGGATCACCTGTCGGTCAACCGCAAAGCCCGGCCCCGCATTCACCATATTCTCCCGGCATGAGATCGAGTGCTGCCCTCGCAAGAACCAATAGTGCAAATGAGAACTTCGAGAACGTCACCCCGGGCGAGATACAATTACAGGCGTTCCAAGAAGGATTACCTCCCCCTCCGCCTGTCGAGCACTCGTGGAAGCGAATTGATCGGTGGGCAGAAGAGAATTACCAAGAGCTTTATGACCAGCTTGGTGAGGGATGCACAAACAATGACCTGAACGAGTTAGAACACCAATTAGACTGCTCGCTGCCTATGGAGGTGCGCGAGTCATTGCAGGTTCATGATGGCCAAGAACGTGGCGGCATGCCTACAGGTATCATATTTGGTTGCATGCTGCTGGACTGCGAGGAGATTGTTCAGGAATGGGATAACTGGAAGAAAGTGAATCTCGAGTACCTCACTGAGCCCGTCAACTTCAAGCCAGCTACACCCATGAAGGCCCTCGGTGGCAGCTCATCCTCCTCTTCCAAACCACCCCCGCTGCAGACTGGACAAAATCTTCACTGGAGACAAGATCTACTTGCTCGCCAGGACTCTCAACCATCAAATGCCATCCAAAAGGTCTACGCACATCCGTCCTGGATTCCCTTGGTCCGAGATTGGGGTGGAAATAATTTGGCTGTTGATTTGGCGCCTGGTCCAGCAGGGAAGTGGGGTCAGGTTATTCTGTTCGGGCGGGATTACGACTGCAAGTACGTTGTCGCACGCTCGTGGTCTGCTTTCTTGGCAACAGTTGCGGACGATCTGAACAGCGGTAAATGGTTTGTTGATGAGGAGACCAATGAGCTCAAGTTGAGAGAGTTCAAGTCGAAAAATGTTGAGCCTGGATATCTGAATATCTTGAGATGGAGAATGGATCAGAAGTATGGCCGCAAAGGAGTTCGACGCCGACCACAGGGACCGAACGGTCAAGCCGGTGGATCTCCGTCGGGATCACCCTATGCCAGCCCGACAGCTGAGACTGGAGAACCTCGAGGACGTTCAATGCAACGATTCAGTGGAGCTTCGCCTGTCCCAAGTCCAAATCGTCCAAACTATGGCAAATCCAGTCCACTGGCCAGAGTGACAGAAGAGAGCTCGGCACCTATCAAAGTTCACACAAGTGGCATTAAGCCAGCAAAACTTGTCGACGTTGAGACACCACGACCGAGTGAAGACCAAAAGCCAAACAAGACTTTGGAGTCGTTACTCGAGCCTGTTTCGCTAGATGATGACAAGGAGAACACGAAGGCCGGCGACTCGAACCTCAAGAAGGTGATGACAAATGGCAACGCGAAGACGGCCACAGTTGAAGACGACACGACGATGAAGACGGTTGAGATCTAAGGATCGGCCCTCCTTTCCTAATTCTCTAAATCGATATGGAACAAGGCGTTTGAGGCGCGAATTATAAGGGATTTCTTGCTCCATTTAAGAAAACCTGTCATAATTGAATGGCATGCATTGGGAGGATTTCTTTCCTTCTCATTCTCAAAAACGAGAGAAGGGAGTGCTAGTGGTTTACGAGGCGTAGTGAAAACAAATCGCATATACGAAGTGGACGTCCCAGACCGAGTTTCTTGCTCTCCTTTTTTTCCGGAAGCCGCAGGCCAGGCTTGCAGTGCTGGATGCTCGATTCTTTCTCTGCCGACTGGCTGGCTGACTGGCTGGGATGGGAAGCTTTGTTTGTACAATTAAATGGGAAAGGCTTGTCTTGTTTGAGTTTCTTCATTGCGGATGCATCGGGGTTGAGCTATGAATTGGTGGGGGATGAATGAGAGCGAGAAAGAAAATAAGAGAGGTGTCTGTATGTACATGATGAGAAAGGGTGATAAGAAAGAGGGGAGCGCATTTGCTTTTCTGCAGTCATGGTCAATTCTTGATCATTGGGAATGGCGCATAACATGGATGGGCGTGAATGGTAGTAAGGAGTGCGGGGATCGCTACTGAATACAAGGCATGAATCGATTGATTCTCAAAGTTTCTCCCAAATGACACGAATGTACTATGTAAACTTGAGAGGAAGTGAGTTGACAACCAGACAACCTCCTCGATCGATGATCTTAGCACGTGACTATTGCCAAGCTTCATCGTCAGCCGCGCAAGCTCACGAAGCTCCTCCAGATACCCACCTCCCCAACGAGCTCACGACTCTGATCACCTTCACAAACTCAAAGGAACTCAGATTTGAATCGGGCTGCTCTCTGAGAGACGCAGCAAGTGCAGAGCAGAACAAGGAATAGCAAGATACGGCAGAGCGGAACGGATCGATAAGCACGATGCCCGAAGAGCGCCTCTGGAAGTTCAGGAAGCCGGAATGGATGAATAGTGCGACGGCCAGGAGCGCAGGCGTATACTCGGCTGGAGCGCTGGTATGTCTTTAATGTCCCTCTATACCTCAGAGAAATGATGTTGGGGGAAGAGGGCATCAGGCTGCCTCATGCCTTCCCCGCCTCCAGCCAACATCGCTTCAACTTCAGCCCTCCTCGAGAGGAGGATGTTCTGATGATGAAATTGGATTGATGCTAATGGGTACAGTTCTCCCTCGCCTTCTTCATAATGGTCGACGCAGCCGTCTGGTCTCACAGCGCAAAAAACGGCAGCGACCCCCCCATCCACATCAACTTCGTCGACTGGCTGCCCCTGATCTTTAGTTCCCTCGGGATGCTGATCATCAACTCTATCGAGAAGACCCGACTCTCCGCAGACAGTTTCAGTTATAGTGGGAATGGTGTTGCGTGGAAGGCGAGGGTGGTGCTGTTCCTCGGTTTCGCCAGCCTGGCGGGAGGCATGGCGGGGGGTGTTACGGTACTGGTGTTGAAGTATATTGTGCCGGAGACCGTGTGGCCGACGCTTAGTATGGGGGTAAGCAATGTGGCGGCTAATGGTTTGGTTATGTTGAGGTGAGTGATGTGTGTGTGAGACAGCGGGGAAGAGTGCTAATGGTGATAGCTCGGTGGTGCTTTGGATTAGCCAGAATATGGAGGATGAGTATTCTTATAACTTGGCTCTGTAGGAGAGCTCAGCTAGTAAGAATGGACCGGGAATTGGCGGGGTAGAGGATTGAGGAAGGCAAGGCGGAAACGGGTGGGTGATGAGAACGAGGCTATGGAGCATGCAATATGGAACGGAACAAACTATTCAGGCGTTCTTTCTTTATGTAGTTATAACTCTGATGTAAGCGTGAGCGATCAAGCGATATTTTTCATTACTCAATCGTTTTCTCCATCTACAAAAGCTTCACCAAGCACCATTATGTCAAACCTCACTCTTGAACTTGCAACTCTTAACAATTGAATTCCAAGTATACAAGAAGCAGATACTCTATTCTAAAGACTATCACTTCTGCATTTTAAAATTCGGCACAGATCTTAGACTCTCAGAACAATTGACGCCACCCCAAGCCACAAACCTCAAGCGGAGCTCCGAGGCGCGTCCACCAAAAGCTTCGCGAACTTCAGGACAGAACATCGGAACATACTTCGACCCGACTTCCAATTCAGACCCAACACCACAACACCAATGGCCACCAAAGACAACCCTACCTCTTTACGATAGCCTTCCCTCACCCCTCTTCAACCATTGATCAGGGAAGAGATCCCCACAATGGCAGAACCACCGAAAGTCTTCAAAGAAGCAGTCCCCAAAGCGGCGCCGGGGAACCATAATAGTATTGCAGCGCAGTACGCAAGAGCCAAAGCTGCGAAGGAGAGCGAGGATGAGAGGAAAGTTGGGGGGATATTGGCTGGTTTTGGGTTAGGTGGGGAGAGTGAGGGGAGGAGGGCAGGGGCGAAGAAGGAAAGCAAGGGCGCGTTCGAGAGGTTGAATGAGGTGAAGGAACAGAGGTTTAGAGTGGAGTGGGGGTGGGTTGTTGGGTTTTGGGTTTGGTTGCTGTAAGTTGTTTTCCAATTTTCAGTGAAATGAGAGGCTTGCAAGCTTGCATGGAAACGTGGGGACTTGAGCGGTGGAAGGGACTGGGCTAATGAATTGGAATAGATGTATACATGCAACAGGACTCTACTTCTTCACAAAAGGCTTCCTCCTCACCCGCCTCGTCCTAGAAGAGAAATCCTCTTGCACCAACCCACCCATTACTCTCAACACCCAATTTCAAGGAGCAGGCACACCAGAAGCAGGATGTTGGCACCCTAAGACGTTCGACAAGGCGGTGGTGATCATCGTTGATGCTCTGCGTTACGATTTTACGGTACTTTTCGAGAACAGCACCAATAACCCGAGCCAAGCATTCCATAATGCTCTACCATTTTTATACGAGACGGCGGAGAAGCAGCCTCGGAATGCCTTCTTGCTGCCGTTTATTGCGGACCCGCCTACCACGACTTTGCAGAGGCTGAAAGGTCTCACAACCGGCACACTACCTACGTTTGTAGATGCAGGCTCGAACTTTGCTGGGACGGCAATTGAGGAAGATAATCTTCTCATGCAATTGAAGGATGCAGGGAGGAGGATCGTACATTTGGGAGATGATACATGGACTGCGCTCTTCCCGGGGTATTTTGAAGAGGGGATCAGTAGGGCTTATGATAGCCTCAATGTCTGGGATCTCCACACTGTCGATAATGGTGTTACGGAGCATATCATGCCATTGCTAAGTAAGGAGAAGAGAGGGGAGTGGGATGTCATGATAGCGCATTTCTTGGGCGTTGATCACGCAGGGCACAGATATGGGCCTAATCACCCTGCCATGACTGCTAAATTGGAGCAGATGAATGTCGTGCTGAGAGAGGTGGCCGAGGCGCTGGATGAGGAGACATTGTTGGTTGTCATGGGGGATCATGGCATGGATGGGAAGGGGGATCATGGTGGGGAGAGCGATGATGAAGTGGAGGCTGCGTTGTGGATGTACTCCAAGAGAGATGTGTTTGGGAGGACGAAAAGCGATTATAGGACCCCCCCAGCGACGGCGAAGGAGAGGCCTGTTAATCAGATTGATTTGGTGCCTACTCTTGCTCTATTGCTTGGGTTACCAATTCCTTTTAACAACCTGGGAAGACCGATTGAGGAGGCGTTCGCGGGTGTGAAGGGCAATGCGTGGGAAAATCTTGCAGCTGTGGCGAGGATGACTGCTGCTGGCATCAAGAGATATCAAGCTGCGTACTATGTAGCAAGAGGCGTGGACGAAAGCACAGTCGATGGGTCGCCAAAAGCACTGTGGGCCAGGGCAGAAGCGACTCTTGGGGCTGGAAAGCGCCAGAATTGGAAAGACGGATATACAACCTTTCTAGCGTTCCAGGAAGAGACACTCAGGATTTGCAGAAGTTTATGGGCGAGATTCGATGTTCCTTGTATGATCCTGGGGATTGGAATCTTGGCTGGAGGAGTGCTCGCCTTGATGCTTTATGCCAATGGAAATTCTAATGATGGGGATGCGGTCGATGATCCTGAGTTGGATCGAGCGGAGCTGCAATTGGAGTTGGAAAATTTTGCTAAGGGAAACGCTACAGCTCTCGAAGATGAGACGACCACTAGACTGCTCTTCAGAGGAGCTTTAATGGGCAGTCTTTTGGGTGTTGCTCTTTGCCCGGCTATTTGGGTCATGAACCAGAGCGAGAATGTCTTGGATTTCGGTCTCGCTGTGGGGTCAATATCTGGACTTCTGGGAGTTTGGTACCAAGATATGAGACGCAGAATGAGCTTTGCCAATCCTTTACCTACCACTATCTGGGGATGGCTCGCTGTCATCTTTACTGTAAGCCAATCCATTGGCTTTGCCTCGAATTCTTATACCATCTGGGAGGACTCCATTCTGTTGTTCTTCGTTGCTACATTTGGAGTTGCTTCGACATTTTCGTCGCTTAGACTTGAGAATGCTGCTGATAGAGCCTTGGGTATCTACCATTCAGTGGCATTTATTGTATTGGGCTGGGCAGCTTCATTCTCAAAACTCTGCAGAGAAGAGCAGATGCCATACTGTCGTTCAACTTACTACGCCTCGGCAACCTCATCAACCTCCGCTCCATGGCAAGTGATAATTCCATTCATCGTTGCAGCTGTTCTGCCTGCAATCGTTAAATCATTCTACACTGGCAGCAGATCCTATGAAGGTTTGGCACCGGCTTGGATCTCATGGGCCTTTCGATTCGGTCTCGTCTTCAGTGCTATCTTCTGGACACTAGATGCTGCAGATGATGGCGAGTGGTTTCCCAACTTCCCCTCTGGCTTGCTGAAAAACATCCGCGTCCCAATTGCCCAAACGGTCTTCGCCCTTGCCCTTGTGGCTGGCTCGATAGTCTTTGGCTACGCTCCTCCTTGTATATCAATCAGCACGACCGCCACCCCAACACCAGGATCTCAAATCACCAACAGCTCCGGCGCCCGAGTCACCATCCTAGGCTTCGCCAACGCCCACGGCACACGGTACCTCCTCCTCGTAACCAACATCCTTCTCTGCGTCCTCATGGTCCAAAAGCCCATGGGCGCCGGCGCTGTCTCCCTCATGGCTTGGCAAATCCTCACCCTCCTCGAAATCCTCGACCTCCTCTCCCTAACCTCCTCCCCAATCGGGCCCATCGTCTTAGCGCTCCTAGGCTCCTTCCACTTCTTCAAAACAGGGCACCAAGCAACATTAGCCAGTATCCAATGGGAATCGGCGTTCGTACCTTTACACACAATCCGCTATCCCTGGTCCCCTGTCCTCGTCGCGCTCAACTCCTTCGGTGCGCAGATCCTGGCCGCGTCCGCTGTTCCCCTACTCGTGCTATGGAAACAGAAACCGCGGAAGAAGGGATTGTTAAGGAGTGTGGTCACGGCATTGAGTTGGCATGTGACGTATTATGCTATTGTGTGTCTTGCGACTACGATGTGGGCTGGGCATCTGAGGAGGCATTTGATGTTGTATCGGATCTTTAGCCCGAAGTTCATGACAGCTGCGTTGGTGCTTGTGGTTGTTGATGTTATTGGGATTTGTGTTGCGCTTGTGGGGGTGAGGTTTAATGGTTTGAGTGTGGGTGAAGTTTTTGGCTGGGCTTGAAACAGGCACGATCAATGTCAGAGATGGATGGATTGTAGAAAATTTCTTTGGGTTACTTGAGCATATGGGTGGAGTTGTACTGTAGATTGCATAGCGAGAGGTCTGGGAATCTGGAGCATCTGAACATTCGAACTTGAGGAAGTGAGTCGAGAGGATCTCAAGCATCCTAAGAAACGAGAAAGGAGTTGAAAATAAAACCCATCTTGGAGGCCTCCCGCCAAGTATCATGTCAGGGTATGAAATGATAATAGCCAATAGATTGTGATCCTTTGAGATTTGATCACGATTGGTCGTTAATCTTTCTGTTGCTTGCGTTGGAGGCCTCCAATCATCACGTGCGGAGAATTGGGTGGGATGGGTTGTGGGGTGCCTCCAAACCTAGAGAGCCTTACCACTTTTGTGTGACATTCAACCTCTATTTCCTTTCCCCGTGACTACTTTATCAATTGCTGTCATGGGCTACGGTTCTCTTGTTGTTTCGATCCCCTCTTCCCATTCTCATTGAAGAAGGCATCGCGGTTCAATATGCTCACTTCTTCAAAATTCCGATTGTTCTCCTTCTGGGTCATCCTTTTCATCGTTGTTAAGTCGCAATGTTACAATGATGGGTATGCGTCGTTCAACTATAGTAACTCTTCCATTGTATTTATCATTGAGTAAGTTGGGCCGTGAATTGTCCGAAGCCTTGAAAATATACTCCGACTAACAGCTGAAGCCCGACAATCGAAGAAGCGGCAACCACAATCACTGAGTTACCAAGCACAGTCAACCCCAGTCTAAACAATAATAATCATCTCCCGGATTTTACGTCAGAACCAGTCCCTGCGCACCAACACCGCCGCTTTCCTCTGGAGATGGACACGATACAGAACAACATGGCCAAGGCATGCCGGAAGAAGAAGTGCCAAGAAACGCAACACCACCAGTCAGAGATCTCGAGGCAAGCCAGCCTGCAAACAGCTCGCGTCCCACAAATGATGGTTCAAGCCGTGTAGTCCCTGCTGGTGGGCCTCTCGCATTGCCCGCACTGGGTGCTGCTGCTGCTGCGCTTCTTGTCGGGGCCAGGAGAGTGAGAAAACCCCGTCGCTATATCTTTGTCTGGGAATGCGTGAGTGACTGCCCAAAGCCACAACCCTCCTCTCCGAGATTAACGAACACCTGAACAATGTACCTGCGCACGCTCAGGTATCAGTGTCCTTATCACTTGTTGTGTTGAGTGCGGTGTTCCCCGATGCGCCTTCTGCCCTCTAACGAAGGTGCGGGTAGGTGGACCTCGTCCGACACCAACTTCCCCTCCAGACCGCAAGAACCGAGAAATCCGTGGTCTGCCTCTGCCAAAACTCACTGAGCTCACCGACTACATACACCAGAGAATAGGTGCTTTTCTCTCCTTTGACGATCTGGTCCAATTGAGTCTGAGCCGCAAAAAGTTATTTACGGCATACAAACCGGTCTTAGCAGAAAAACTCCGAGTAAGTCTCATATCTCCTATACTCAGAGTGCTTCCGTTGAGTCCACCAATCAAAACAATGCCAACAATTTATGGGTCACGAATACCAAGAACAGAGTTTGATCTTCGAGTCGCTGTGGTACCACGCTCAAGCATCATGCTGACCCTCTGCAGCTCAGTCAAGAATGCAGATCTGCAAAGCTGCGGGATCAATGGACAACTCGAGCGACTTTAAGCCTTCCTCTCGACAACGAAGAGATCTTGGAAACCATGGGAAATAGCATGGTGAAGACCTCGTCTGATCTAGCAGTTTCTGTTCCATCGACAATGATGGAGCCGGAGGGGGCAATAGACGACTGGTTGCTCTCATTTATAACTTATGGAGAATTCATCAAGTCCGGACCCTTGCCGTTACTTGAGAATACTCTTGAAACGACTTCTCCTACACAATCGCACATCAAACAACCATTCTCCCCAGAGATGGTGTACATTCCCAATGACTTGGCGGTGATGATGTCAGAGAAAGAAGATCGACAAAGCCAAATCGCCAACGAAGAACTTAGATGATCTTTGTGAAGCATCGACGACTCTTTCTGATGATTCTGGGGCACGTGTTGAGTCTGCCGTACGAAAGGTCTGGAACAAAGTCCTGGCGCCCAGCTCTGGCCTTTCTGAATCAACGACGAACGATACTCCTTTCTTTGAGATTTGGGAAAGTCTTATTGGTGCTGTATATCTTGCAGAGTGCTATGGAGCAGAGATAGGTGTTGATATTAGTATGGAGGAGATTGTCGAGCATCCAAGCATGCGTCTTCAGAGCGAGCTCGTTCGCAAGAAATGGGTCATGCAAAATCGCGGTAGTCGAGTCAGCAACGGCTGAGCACTTTTAAATCTCAGCTACTTTTGTTGATAATGTATATTACTGCGGTATAGGTTTTGTGTATTCCGGGGCGTTTGGTTCGGTAAATGTACTGAATTTTTTTGTGTACTGCAATTGTCGATACTCGGTGCTTCGATAGTCCCACTACCTCTATTCGAGGTCGAAAATTCAAGTTCGGAAATAAGCTTCTACATCTCTTGGTATTACCTGAGACTCCGTATTGTAATTCACTTGTACCTATCGAGCTCATAGCTCTGGCTAAGCAAAAGAGATGAGTGAGCCTGGGCTGATGGGGCGACAGCTGTCGAACAAGCTTATCAAAAAAATCGATTCACTGGACAAAAAGCTCGACTAGCCAGTGTGTTCCGACCGAGCACTGTCACTGACAGCAGAGAGCCTAAAGAGATTCAGAGTAAAGGCAGATCGTGTGTTATTGAGACAATAGCCTTGAAGTCGCAGCAAATGCACTTGATTCTCATGACTTTGTTGCCCTTATGTAGGGTCCTCTCGTGAAAGCGTTTCCGATGAAATCACGCTCTTCGCTGGACCCGCTAATGCTACGGCCCGCGCCCCGAAGTTGCTAAAATTAGGCGTATCACCCCATCACGAGATCTGCACCGTGCCACCGAGCACCACGTTTCAGGGGCTTTCTTCAAACCGTCCTCGACAACTCCTAGAGAACGCTCATTAAATCCCCGAAACTAGTCCTCATCCGAAGTACACAACGGTCAATCGGGTTTGCATTGTCGAAAGAGAACCCCCATTAAAATACCTCCTACCGAACACCGTCCAAACCGCTACCAATTTCACAGAGACCCAAACGACCCTCGATCCAACCCAAACCCTACACGATGCGAGATGAATATATCGGTGTCCTCCTCGCCATAGCTGGCTCTGGACTCATCGGCTCCAGCTACGTGACCACAAAAATCGGGCTTCGAGATGCCAGCGAACGGCATGGCTTCAAAGGGGACGGACACGAATACATGAAGAACCCCTTATGGTGGACAGGCATGACCATGCTGGTGACAGGAGAGATCTTCAACTTTGCAGCATATGCCTTTGCGCCAGCTGTCCTGGTCACTCCTCTGGGAGCGCTGAGCGTGCTGACAGGAACCATATTGGGTGCATACTTCCTGAAGGAGAGATTGGGACAACTGGGGAAGCTAGGCTGTGCGTTGTGCATCGTGGGCTCGGTGTTGATTGTTGCCAATGCGCCGGCGGATAAGGATATTCAGACTGTGGATGAAATTCTGGATTATGCTATGCAGCCAGGTGCGTATACGTATGAGCACAATAGAAGGGAGTTATTGATTGGTTATTAGGATTTGTGCTCTTCTGCCTCATCACAGCGGTCTTCTCCGTGATGATGATATACTCCGTCGCCCCCAAATACGGCACCACGAATCCCCTATACTACCTATCAATCTGTGCTGCAACAGGAGCAGTATCGGTCATGGCCTTGAAAGCTTTCGGAATTGCTTTGAAGCTGACCTTTGCTGGAGCAAATCAATTCGGCCGTCCATCGACATATCTATTTGCGGTTGTTGCAATTGGTTGCATCGTGGTACAGATGAACTACTTTAATAAAGCATTGAACACCTTCCCACAATCCATGTATGATAATGACCCCAGCTTGTGCAGATCTGAGCTAATACCTCCATACAGTGTGAGCCCGATATATTACGTTACATTCACCACCGCCGTCCTTACAGCCTCCTTCGTCTTATTCCAAGGATTCAATATGACCAATCCCATAGAAACCGGTCGCCTTCTCTGCGGATTTCTGATCATATTTTTCGGCGTCTATATGCTCAACTTTCCTAGCAAAGATGTGGAAAGCCACGAGTTCCAAATCCTGACAGGCGGATCAGTTTTAGCACCAGATAGCCTGGGGATACTGAGAACGAGATTCAGCATGCAGGGACTTCGACCTTCAGGCGATTCGACAAGACAGATGCATTCATATGAAGAAGGGGGTGACGTAGACCACCCTCGTCGAAGTTTGCAACGGCCGAGTGGGGAAGGTGTCCCTTTACAGAGGATTGGGTGAGGGATAATCGTAAGGAGATATATACCAGAGATCAGAGATGCCCATATACACGATGTTCGGAGACCCAAGCCCCAAAGATCGCGATGCCCCTCATATCTCACATCCGCTGCGCACCAAAAGATCATGTCAGAGCCGAATGTACCGGTCTGGTAGATCTCTTGGTTTGTTACAACTGTGAAAGCCATCGTCTGTGTTGGCCGCAGAAATACCCACTCTGAACTCTGTGAATCCAGCTAGATGAGGTCCAGTACCCCCATCATCGAAAACTCCCAGATCTGGACACGAAGGGCGTTGATCCAGCCCATCTCGAGGGCAGAAACCGCTTGATCGCCTTCTATCAATCACAGGGGACGACAGTTCAAAAATACCACACCTCAAACGAACTGACATGGCATTTGGTTGCCACAAATAGTCGAGGCACTCGACGTTAGGATGGAAGTGGTCGAGCATCTGAGCATGCGTCTTGAAAGAGAGCTCGTTCGCAGGAATTAGCTGCACCTGGAAAATCACAGTCGGTCATTCGGGCATAACAGATGAGATTTTTGTTGATTTATGTATTCAAGTGTTTAAACTGCATGTACTTGAGTTCCTGGAGTTATGCCTTCGAGTTCGAAAGTCTACTTACGCCCCATCCTAGAAAAGCCCTTATGAACTCAATTCCACAGCAGTTTCCAACCCTTTTCCCTCTCAGAACCCTCATCTTATTACCACCGCCGACTATTGCTCATCTGTCTTTACGTCACAAAGTAGTTTCTCAATCATTCGTTCAAAGTTCGGTCTTGCTTATCTAGACGTAGCTCTGTATATTTCGCGTCATGTCGACCCCGCATCACGCCATCTTCGAAGTTTTCGTTTCTACAGTGTAGCGAGATCCACCACTTGGAAAAGGATACAAGCTTCTCCTGCAAGGTGCTTCGTATGCGAAGAGAGGTGGGGTGCAGTGGGTGTAGTGCATACTATCCAATGCGATCCCAACCTCTTTGGTCGGAGGGTACCATCAACCACCCACTCTTCTTTCCAAGTAGTTCTTATAATGCTAAGCTTTGTCCTTCTCATCTGCTTTTCATCAATCCACCGGCGCGGCCCGGAAACTGCTCGGCATGTCTGCGGATCTCTGCGGGTACAATCGTTGAATGCAGGAGTATAGTAACAAAGCTGCCTCGATGGCGCAATATGGCAGATACAAAGCACACTATATAAGTCTGTCTAGCTGAGGAATTCAATGAAGCAATAAATTACATTTCATTTCGACCGGACAGAACAATCTCAAGCTCAGCAAGAGCCAAAGTAGCCATGGGAGAAACTCCCCATTCCTGGAACTTGCCCAACTTGTATGAAGGCGAGAAGCGCCCATCTTTCAGTGAAGCAGTGCAAGATGGTTCTGACGATTCAAGCAATTCTCCAAAGCCATGGGAGCAACCTGGGTTCAAAGCGAAAGCCCATCGAACCTGGCGCTCCATTCAACAATACATATGGGATGATCCTGACAAGCCAGCCATCGAAAAGAAATTCTTGTTGAAATTGGACTTCTTCCTTCTCACCTACACATGCCTTGGTTACTTCTGCAAGAATCTAGATCAACAAAATATCAACAATGGCTATGTGTCCGGAATGAAACAAGCATTACACATGGGGGGCAGCCAACTGACGTACTTGAGCAACGTGTTTACCGCGGGCTATGTTGTTGGACCATTACCAGCTGTGATATTGGCCACTAAAATCCGACCAAGTATCCTGGTGTCTAGCTTGGAGATTCTGTGGGCGGTCTTCACATTCTGCTGTGCGGCAGTAAAGACTGTACCACAGCTATATGCTATGAGAATTCTGATCGGGCTATACGAGGGAGCATTCTTCCCGGTCATCATCTATGTGATCAGTTCCTGGTGTAAGTCTATCCATTTTCCCATATTGAACAAGCTGACAGCATAAGACACGAAAAACGAGAGGGGTAAACGAGTTACTCTCTTCTACTCCACCGCCACCATGGCCGGGATGTTCAGCGGCTACCTCCAAGCCGCCGCATACCGCAACCTCAACGGCGTTGGAGGCCGCGAAGGCTGGCAATGGCTCTAAATAATCTGTGGTATCATATCTCTGCCCGTCGGTGTGATTGGCTATTTCTTCAATCCCGACTTCCCAGAAAACACGCAAGCCTTCTATCTTTCCCCAGCAGAAGCCGAACTCGCACAGAAACGTCTATTGCGCGATGGCTACAAACCCCTTGGTGCATCGGCATGGGACAAGACGAAGATCTTCCGGATTATGCGTCAGTGGCAGTTTTGGCTGCTGCCGTTTGGATACTTCTGCGTGCAGAGTAGCTTTCTATCCGCGTAGCCGGCTTCCGCTCTTTATCTTAAGTCAACACATCATTCCGTCTATGAACTAAATGTCTGGCCTACTGGTCAGTCAGCAGTTGGAGTCATCGTTCAAATCGCAGCTGGCATGCTCTCCGACTCTCCACTACTCAATGGCCGACGATGGCAAGCTATCACAGTGATGCAAGCAGGAACACTTTCAGGCTCAGTCATCTTAGCGATCTGGAGCGTACCGTAAGGTCTTCTCTTCTTCGCCTACTACATCTCTTTCATGTCCGCTGGTGTGCCGGGGATTTATTACTCGTGGTTCCTGGACTTGATGCCGTATGATCATGAGATGAGGGGGTTCTTGACGGCGTTCAGTAGTATTGCAAGTTATGTCAACTAGATCTGGGTTTCTGATGCTGTTTGGAGGATAGCTGAGGCGCCGAGGTTTAGACCGGGGTTTATATGGGTGAGTGTGTTTTGTGTGGTTTTGATTGCTTTGAGTGTGTTGTTGCAGTTTCTGGAGAAGAGGGATGGAAAGAGGAGGGAAACGGTGGCGAGGGAGGCAGAGCATGTTGACATTGAAGCGCCTGGAGATATGCAGAAGGTGTAGGCGTGTTTAGTCGGGTATGAAAGAGTACGAAATGGAACGTAGATAGTAGTAGATTCAATAGACTCTGGAGAAGACTTATAGTATAATGTTGTGAGCCTGTGATGATCATGGAGACTTTGAGCAACGCTTGGAGGAAGAGGTAGGAGGGGTGTGTGTAACGAAAGTGGGAGGGTGTCTGTAGGAAGCTCTCAGGGGGTAGCTTAGAGCTCGCAATACCGTCTGCAAACCTCTGTTGAAGTGTACTCTCACGGTAGGTATGTATGACTTCTCTCCAGTGTTGCAATCCCTTCGCAATCTAACATGCGTATAGCAATCGTTGAATCGCAATGCCTACCGAATTCTCAGACCTCCCCAAAGAGCTCCGTCTCCAAATCATCGAGCTTGCTGCAATCGACCAGTGCAAGCCCCGAGTCGTCGAGATCTTCACAAGGAGCAAGTACGGCGAGATATACTCGAAGAGGCCGCCTCGCCCCTCTTGCACGTCAATAATGTAGAGAGGTGATTCCTAAGATATACAAGCCATGGCTATCTCGATTCAAAGGCACTGCAGCGCACGAACCTTATGCCGCGATTGCAAAGGAGATGGGGGATAAAAAGATGTCCTGCCTACAGAATGTCTACATAAACTTGGAGCGTGGTACCTTAATGATGAGGCATCACTGGCGTCGGATTCTTGGGTCAATAGAAGGGGACAACCTCCGTTTCCTGTCCATTGATCTGGTACCGTGCGGACGCTTTCCAGGCGTGGTCCACCAATTGCGCACAATGAAGAGCCTTCAAATACTCGCGGTGCACGATTCTACGAATAATAGAGGTTGTCGTACAGGTTGCGTTGGATTAAAGACTGGCTATTGCCAGAGCAAAAGAAAGACACCACTCCGCGGAGACGTATACCAAATTACGGAAGGTATCATTTCCAAATTGTCTATTCGCCGAAAACAGGATGGAGAACAAATACACGAGCGAGTAGGATGGACTGGGTTTCGTATAAGTACCCCAAAGGTTATCTTTCAAACGGAGTCCGAGAGGGGGATTCTGGAGAAGGGTGCATGAGCAGTCCGCCAATACCATACGCCACAAAAAGATGTGCGGACTCGATTGAGAGCTCTCGACGAAAGAGATCGAGAGTTGAGTCGGGTTTGGTATCAATACATTCAACATCGGCGCAAAAGTCTGTGTGTGGCAGCTTTTTCAATGGAAGCGAAACTGGGGATCAGTCATCTGAGAAGAACGAAAAGCTGTCCTGGCGAGAGTTTTTGAGGAAGCGGCGGACTGGCAAGGGAAGTCATAATCAAGTGGTGTATGCGGAAAAGAATGTCGTTCAAAAGGTGGATCCAATCGCTGAGAGTGCACCCGAGAATTATGTGATAGAAAAGTTTCTGGCAGACCGCTTGACCTCTGAAGGACTGGAGATACTGGTCAAATGGGAAAGGTACGACAAACAAGATTCCACCTGGGAACCATAAATCTCCCTCGCAGCTTCTGCGCCTTAAATGGTGAGAACCTGGAAGTCATCCCGTGAGTCGATCGAAGAGAAGATTCCTATCTACGAAGTGGAGACTATATTGGAAACTATATTGGAACGCAGTGTTCACGGAGGAGAAGATTGCTATTTGGTTCAATGGAAGGGCTATCCTCTCGCAAAAGACAGGACTTTCGAGCCTTGTGAGCGACTAAGGATTGATGTTCCTGTCATGGTAGACGCATTTGAGCGGACGAGGAGAGAGTGAGGAGGATCTAATAATATCATTGACCCTGCTTCGACTTCTACCTATTACCACAGCCACTTCCAACGCTTTCATCCTTTCCCTCTCGCCAAGCTGGCACCTCCACTCGACTTCAATCCTCACATGCTGCATTGCTGCCATATGCACCCTCCTTGCTTGCGCAAGAGAGGAAATTCCAAGAAAACTCAAGGGTAACCCTGCAGTGGAGGTGGACCTGACCCCAGGCGATCAAGCCAAAGATGGGGCCTGTTGCGCTGCCCGGCCCTTTTCAAACGGTGCGGTTATTTCCCCGACGCTGTAATTATTCAGGGTCTCAAGTTCTGTTTAGGTTCAACTACTGTACAAACATACGAAAGCCCTCCGCTCACTGGCTGGTAAGGCTGATCTTCGACAATCGCAGTCGGCAGAAAGTTCGCTAAATGAATACGTAAAGGACTCAAGCTTCGCCTGCTCCTTTTTCGAAGGGACTATTAACACCTACACCGCGTTACTGAATAACAGAGGGTTTGACATAAACTTCCCGCCCAATCTCAGGCCTCCCAGTGGCCAAAAAGCCCTATGCACAACACCCTTCTTATTCAGTAACGCGGTGTAGGTGTTAGGTCGTTTAAATAGACCCTGAGCGGCTATTTACGAATTACGTACAGGTTCTGCTCGCAAAGAATGAAAGCAATTCATGCCCCAACCTAATCTCCGGAGAATCACGTGAGCACAAGTGGGCCACGGGTGAAGATTCAGGGAATTATTTCAGAATTTCAGACAGCCAATCAGACGAGACTTGTTCTTGAGAAATTTTTCGAGTTTTGTTACCTATTTCATGAGATTTTGTGGGTTGGATGCTGTTGCAGGAGGAGCGGTTTCCGAGCCTCGCGAGGAAGGCTGCGCACAGACAGAATTCGTGGCTTCAATTCAAGTTCGAGCAACATCCCCACCAACTTACCACACAACACAGCCATGAGAGAAATCATACGGCGGCGAATTGGGACTGAATGACAAGGAATTACCTGAAGAATCTGCTTGGCGCGCAGTCTTGACTGGGGCTCATCAGCTCGCCGTCGATGTCCCTCGTACGAACCAAATAGTTTGCCAACATGGCAGCGAACAAGAATCTCGATCCCACTACGTGCACCACCGCTGCGGAAGCATTCAGATACCCTCTCCCGCAAGTCCGACAGTTTCACCGAAGTCTTACGGCCGAACTTGATGAGAAGAATACACGATTGCGGACCCTTGTGGGCGGAAGCTACAGACAGTTGCTGGGAACAGCAGAGATGATTCTACAGATGAGGGAGGACATTGGCAATGTCGAGGACAAACTTGGGAGAGTTGGTAAAGGTTGTGGGAGGGGTGTCATTGGGGGAATGGCGAGCGGTCTGGGGAAGCTGCAAGACAAGACGAAGGGGGGCAAGGATGCGGAAGAGGTGGGGTGGTCGGCCAGAATGAAAGTTCTGGACATGTGTGGAGTTGTTGCTGGAAAACTCTTGAGGAAGAATGTGGATGGTCATGCCGAATCGTCAGATGGGAGAGGGAAGAATCTTGTGCTGGCTGCAAAGGTCCTCGTGCTCAGCCGTTTGTTGATGAAGAGTGTCCTTGAATCAGCATCACGAAGAAGCGCAGATGAAAAGGCATCGGTCGAAGATGTCAAGAGAAAACTGGATTCCCTGCGAAGAAGACTATCCGGAGCGATCAAAAGGACACTTGAGAAAACTGTTGCAGACAGCCAGAGGACCGGCCTCATCCAAGCACTTTCTGCATACAGCCTGGCTAATAGCTCTGGAGCAAAAGACGTGCTGTGGTATTTCTTACGTGTGCGGGGCGATGCTCTCGCTCTAACCCTTGAACCTTCCGCAGACCCCAGACAAGATAGTCAAGCAATCTTGAGATCTTTGGAGCTCTACACCAAGACGATGCTTGATGTGCAAGCATTGGTTCCTCGACGACTTTCGGAAGCACTCGCAGGCCTGAAGACGAAGCCCTTGCTCAAAGACGAGGCCCTTCGGGATTTGGAAGGCTTGCGACTAGATGTCTGCGAGAAATGGTTTGGGGACGAGATCCTGTTCTTCATTCCCTATATCCGACACGATGATATAGAGGGAGAATACGCCGTATCCATGCTCAAGGGGTGGGCCAAAAGAGCGTCGGAGGTTGCGTTAGACGGACTGACAAAACTTCTGGAACGGATGGCCGAGTTCAAGGCGGTCGTAGACCTTCGGACGGAAATTCTTGAGATTTGGATCAAGGAAGGAGGCAAGGCAAAGGGATTTGATCCTTCGGTGTTCCTAGATGGGCTGAGGAAAGTGATAAATGATCGCATGGTACAGCTACTTGAATCAAGGGTCAGCAAATTACATCTGGTCGCCACGGAAATTGAGGCGACGTTAGGCTCGTGGACGAAAGGTATCACCGACAAACACGAAAGCTTATGGGACGACACCATGCTGGAAATGGAAATCAGTAACGGAGCGGCCCTCTTCAAGCAGGGCGTTCTGGCCCGCACTCATGGCAGAAACGATGCTGTATCAAGAGCATTCCGAGGGTATCAGACATGGCGACATCTCGTGGATGAGATTATTGTTGTCCTAGAGCAGCTGAAGAAACAAAGATGGGACGATGATCTGGAAGATATCGAGGATGATCTCAGCTTGGAATCAAGAAATGCTTTGCTGAGCACCGAAGATCCACAAATGTTGCAGGACCATTTGGATGAGAGTTTAAGCAAGGCTTATACAGCTCTTCACGAGAAGATGGCCTCTTTAATTGCAGCTTACGAAGACAGCGAATATGTTGGGCAAATATCTGTTTATGTTCTTCGCATGATTCGAGACATTCGTTCAGAACTTCCCAAAAACGTTTCGTTGCAGACATTCGGTCTCTCACTGGTCCCCGCCTTACACGAAAGGCTTGCAAAAACAACCTCATGGACATCGCTCGAAGTTTTTGGTGGGACATTTACCAGGAAGAGCGTTACTGGAAGAGCGTTATGGGAAGGCGATCCTGAGCTCCCAGTGCAACCTTCCCCTAGCACTTTCAAATTTCTACACTGTCTTCTTTTAGATATGGCGAAAGCTGGTGCGGATCTATGGAGTCCAAGAGCGATTCGGGTGTTGAAACGGAATCTACGTGCGGAATTGGGCCAACGGTGGACTGCAGCCCTGAAAGTACAAGAGGAGAAGGATGCAACTCAGGTCAAAGGCAATGCAACAAACGGGGAAGCTGACGAAGAGCACCTGGACAGACCCATCGAGCAAGAGCACATTCCCACAGTCATTGAGCACAACAACACCAAGGAGGTACTGAAACAGACCTTGTTTGATGTTCTAGTCCTACGATCTGCTCTTGACCTGTCGGAATTAGCTGCTGAGGATGAACTAAAAGTTTTAGAGGCGAGTATACTTTCAAAATTAGATCTTGACCCAGGGTCACGGAAGAGGCTTCAACAAGTTGCAAAAGAATATTGGAAAAGGACAAGTCTGTTATTTGGACTTCTATCATAGACATCACTGAAAATATCAGCTCCAATACTCATCAAGAAATCGCTCTTCGTCGTGTTCATTGGCTTGCTCAGCCTTCCGGACAAGGCTTGATTTTTGCGACAGGGGTGCATTCACGTGGCAGGATGTCTCTATCGAATTCCCGATAACCAGTAAATCTCAAACTTTGCCAGCACCCCCCAACAACCCCGAAGTCATGTCAACGACACGACTTACCTTCCTGTATCCGCATTTATTTCGCTCAATCTGGGTCTGTGAACCTGCGACAAATACTGTACGATTACGCGCACGACGCCCTCAACAGCAATGCTTGAAAACGAGAAGCTTCTTAACGACAGGGAGGAAGGGGCAACGATTTGTCCAGCGACATGGCAAAGCTGTGGAACCTTTTCTTCACCATGGAGAAACTGAAGATAGTCTGAAGGTTTTCACGCCCGAGGAGAGTGGGCAAGAGAGTGACAGAGGCAAGGAAGCAGGGAAGAAATTGCAGGACACAACGGACGAGGATGAAGATAGCGGGAACTTGGACCGGGAACCCTCCTCGTCTGCGCCTTTGTCAGAGGAGACACAGGCGGCTGCTAGATTGCCTGGAGATGATGGCGCGCCTGTTGATGAGAAACTAAGTGTGGACGAACCGACGCCACTACAAACAGCTGCTTCAAACATGAAGGATGTTCTACCACCGCTCGAAACGATATTACAGATGCCTCCGCCTGAAACTGCAGAGGAAAGAAATGCAGCAAAACCGCCGCATCTGCAGACGCCACCATATGTTCATCATTTCGATACCTATACATTAGTACAGCAGGTCGAGGCAGGAGGGTTTACAGAAGCGCAAAGTATCACGGCTATGAAGGCTGTGAGAGGGTTGCTAGCGCTTAACCTCGATGTCGCGAAAGCAGGTCTAGTCAGCAAGAGCGACGTTGAGAATGTGAGTCGGCCATTGCTTTATAATGCAGGAATTATGGCTGATGAAATTAGGAAACATATCTCTTCCGAGCAGCATGTTCTGAGCTGAAGACAGAAATATCGAATAGTCGCAAGAAGACTGAGGAGACTATGCGTCGTGAGCGCACACTCTTGCAGCATGAAGTCGATATTTTGAACCAGAAGATGACCCAGGAGCTTCTTGCTCTTAAAGATGAGCTAAAAGGGATGTTTGATGATCGAAAGATGGATGTGAGAATGGAACAGAGGGCGATGGAGAGCAAGGTATGTGGTGTCCCCTTTTCAAATGTCATTCCACTCACACTATTGCAGATCCAAGAGTTGAATTACAAGATTACTGTCATGCTCAACAGCGACAGTAAATCCGAAGTCGAAGGTCTAAGATGGGTGCTGACAAGGAGATCCGTGATGGGCATCCTTTTCATGGCCTTCATGGTCCTGACTTCGCTGCGTTATGCCAGCTACAAATCCCATGAGGATGAAGTCAAGAAGAAGAAGGAGGCAGGAATGAAGGTCGACGAAAGAGTTGAAGATTTACCAGCTCAAGGCGCGGCAGAGATTTTGGCTGCAAATTGAAGCTTCGGCGCATGCCCCCAGGCGATATAGCCTCTACCTATTGTTTGGGAAGATCTTAGAAGATCCTGCAGACTCCAATGATACCCGTCGCGAAGCCACAAGGGCTCTTGCAGAAATAAGTGAGGATCACTTTGATAGATCTGAAACAACCACCAGATCACGTGACAATCAGCTAGTCTTGATTAGGGAATTTGATTCCTCAACTCACACAATACTGTTGGCTTTCTCACCTTCATTAACCACACATCTCAGTTGGCCACCACCACTATGTAATTGGATGAAACTTACTAGTTTGATGCACGGCTCTGCTTGATACGGAAGAGCCATAGTCCGTTGCGTTTGGCTTCGCGTGGTTCTTTTATGTTTCACACACACATCTGTCCAGTCAGGTGATGCTTATTACGGATCGAGAACGTCAGTCTTTGTACTCGAATGAGATCCTTTGGAATCAATTTGGAATTCGGATAGCACACAACCACCATGACTGAAGAAAGTTCCGGCTCCTTCGGCTCCTTCTGGCAGCGCTCAATCGATAAAGTATCGTCCAGGACAGTCAAGTTTATGCCAAATGTGACGAACCCCGGAAATGGTAATTAAGATTTTTCATTTATGGCAATTCAAGCAGAGCCCTTATCTACATTTTCTTCGTCCTGTCCCCCCTAGCATTCCTGCAGGGCAGCTAAAGAAGTTTGCCTAGTGGCTCTCCATTCGCCGAAAATTGGCTGAGACAATGCGTCTTGGACTTTCGTTCATTGACTGACAGGGATGACAGGCAAATCCGTAGATGAAGGAGATTCGTCTACTTTAACACAGAAGCAACGCCGACGAGCTCAAGTAAGAAAGGCTCAAATGTCAGTCTCCTTCGAGCAAGAGTTTAAGTCTTCGGGCTCCAACCTGTAGTATTATTAACAAGACATAGAGAACACCGACAGAGGAAAGAGAACTATGTCAAACATCTAGAGGAAGACGTGATCAACCTCCGCGAGATGATAGCCCAAGCAGAAACCCAGTCTGTGCTCTTCAAACACGAGAATGAAGCCATCAAAGCGACACTTCAGAGCTCAAGCATCCCGATCTTAACTATCGCGCCCGTCACCAGAAGTGTGTCTGAACAAAACTCCGAACTCGCCACTGCACCGAATCCTATAGAACAATACCCCCAAAGCAACTTTAGTATCTCAGGCTCTCCGCAAAACTCACAGTGGCAATCCGATACTTCGTCCAGCCATAGCCTTGTGAGCATAATATTCGACGAAATGATCAATGCCAGCTGTCTTCAAATCACTCCACCTACCAACTTTGCTCCGGACAGTGATATATTCCTGACCTCTCCCGAAATCTTCGACCTCCCTCCGAATCCTTACGTGCCAGTCGCTTCTTCCGAGCCAACACCTCCGTCTAGGTTCCCAAGCCTCAATCCAGCGCTTTCCAAGGCTCTACCCAAACTTCCAGATGAAGCGACAGCCCCAATATCACAGGAAGTTCTTCAAAACATCTCCACAATCGCAATAAACTTCATCCTAGCGTTCGTCACACTCTCTCGTTGTACTCTTTCTTGAAATTCGACTCAGCTGATATTCCTCACAGGCTCGAACACCCGTGCCGAATGTGCTTTCACGCCCACGACCAAACCTTCGATCCCAAAGGCTCCCCTTCAGGCCACGAAATGATGGCCTCCACACTTCTCTATTCGCACGCCCCGCCTCCGGTTTTCTCTTCTTTCAATGATCCACCGCTCACATCCAACACTTCTCCCACACAAAAAGTTGAATGGACAGCACCAAGCCCAGAATTAAAGCAGCTCTACGATATGTCGCAAAGCTTGCCAAAAGGCGACTGGGAAATCACGCCAGTTCAAGCGTGGTTCTTGCTCATGGGCAGACTGGGTGTTAGTGCCTTGGTGGAAGGCGGTGGGGAAGGCGAAGGGAATGAAGGGTTCTTGGCAAAGTTGAAGAAGGGATTAGCGAAGCTGGTCAATTGTTTTGCGTTTGGTGCTGTGATGGATGAGGCTAGGTTTTGGGAGGTTGTTCAGGCAACTATGAGGGGTGAGGATGTGCCAGTATCAGCGTAGAAAAGGTTGGAGCTATGTGGTGGGGGTTGAAGGTGGAATTGCATATATTCTTCATGTTTGAGCATTTACAACCTGTATAGTTCTAGGGGGTCATTAAAATCATGGCCAATTGGGATGGAATAAATCATCATATCGTTCTGACCTGTCACCGGCGAACATCTGGTTCCATCCACACCATTTCCTGAAAAGCGTGGCGATAGATAACCCAACTATATGCTCATAGCTCGTCCTTGATATCGTGAGAATCATTCTCTGGCTCTGGCAGCACTGGCTCCGGTACTTCCTCGACTATTGGATCTGGATGGATCCTCCTATAATCTCTGACCAAATCCGTCAACGCTTTCAAGTGATTGAATTGACTTCCATCCTCCCCAAGTCCCCAAGCAAACACGCCACCCAAGCCCTTCTCCTTAACAATCAGCGGGAACTTCCTCGCAATCGCCTCCGGCGTATCCCAAGTCCAGAAGATATTCTCCTCCGAATCCCAATAGTAATATCCTCCGCCAACTTCATCATACTTTCCATCCCTTTGCGCCAGTCTGAACGAGAACGCAAGCTCCTTTGGCACTCTGTCATTCCATGCGAACGCTCCGCATTGTCCGAGGTCTGCTCCAGTCTTTGGATCCTCCATCAACACCGTCTTGCACCCGATAGGATTTTTCTCACACCCACCATTTGGATCAGTCCTGAACCACTTTACATAAAATGCAAATCCAAGATTTATTCCCTCTGGAGGGACTCCAGCTTCAAGGTAAGCATTGATAGCATCCAACGAAGCCACGACCCCAGTGTGATGCTTCGTCACATTGTCTCTTCGATTCATCAAGTCGTATGTCATGACATTCAAGAAGTTCAACGAGAGGCCGATCTTTGGGAGGCTCTTCTTGGTGAAAGCTAACATATCTCTTCTGAGTCCTGGCACTGCAGCTGAGAGGATTGCGTTTCGGCCGAGCGCGTAGCGGATTTCGGCAAGGAGCATGGGATAGTGTTTAAATTCTTTTACTTTTCTGTCGTAGCTTGTATGCTGCTTGTAGTCTTCGCCATTTCCGCTATTTTGTAATTAGAATCTACAGCATTTGAAGGGACATTAGTCATACCAAGGATATTCCCAATCGATATCAACGCCTGGTTGTGATTAGAATTAAGATTGTCTGTGGGGTGGGATATGGCGTACCATCTGCTCCAGTGGCATCAACCATGGCTTTTACATTCTTCGCAAATAGCCTTCTGGTATTAACAGTCGTTGAAGCTTTAGAGAAACCAGTATCGCCCCAACCTCCTATTGCGATCATGATTTTCGTTCCTTCAGCGAATTTGGAACGGACTTCTTCCACTGTAGTGAAAAGGGGCCATTCAGAGACTTCCTTTTGGTTGAGTGTTGATGATTGCATGAACGCAATAGCAACGTGCGTGACCTCTGACACCATTTCTGGCTCTGGAACGTTTTGATGTTGCCTGAATAGGGAACATGATGAGCGGGGGTTTTTTGATCGAGAAGGAGATCATACCCTGTTAGGTACATCAAATATCTCGCCGTGGCTGATGAGGCCATTGCCAGCATGGCTATGAAGAAGTTAAGCAACATGACTTTTATTCAACGGACCAAAGCCCAAAAGCAGGATGAAAACAAGGCAGCAAAGAGGAAAAGAGTTCAAGAGAAAGGTTTATGAAGAGATTTACGGGAGTTTGGTCATATAGTACAAGCATACACACCGAAAAAAGCAAAACGTGGGACTCGCGATAAGCAACTCCCAGGGACCGATTGGAGCTTTCATCTTGTCAAGCCCAAAAATCCGTCCTGTTTGAGATGAAACTTTCCAGCACGTGACTCGACCGCGTAAAGCTGTTCCAGGTTTCTAGACCGCGTCGAGACGCGACAAGCAACTTCAACACCTCGACCATCATGGCTGTCACAAAGGGCGACGAGATGGGCGAATCGTCCACCGCTGCGGCGAAGCAACTTCTGAAGCCGAACTCTAACGGAATTGCAAACTATGAGTTACCATGGTAGGGACCCCGCGTTCTAGTGAGGCATCGCGGACTGAACATTTCAGGGTTGAGAAATATCGTCCCGTCTTCCTGGATGACATCGTGGGCAATACAGAGACGATTGAACGACTGAAGATCATTGCAAGGGAGGGAAATATGCCTCATATGATTATCTCTGGCATGCCGGGTATTGGGAAGACAACTTCTGTCCTGTGTCTCGCCAGACAGCTCTTAGGAGATAATTACAAGGAGGCCGTGTTAGAGCTGAATGCTAGTGACGAAAGAGGTCGGTCAATTCTCTCGAAGTTACGAAGCAATCGCTAAGACAGTGTTCAGGTATCGACGTTGTGCGGAATCGAATCAAAGGCTTTGCCCAGAAGAAGGTCACTCTTCCTCAAGGCCGACAAAAACTCGTTATTCTCGATGAAGCAGACAGTATGACTTCTGGGGCGCAGCAAGCACTTCGACGTACGATGGAGATCTACTCTTCCACAACAAGATTTGCGTTTGCGTGCAATCAATCGAATAAGATCATCGAACCCCTCCAGTCTCGTTGCGCCATCCTTCGATACTCCCGTTTGACGGACGCACAAATTGTGAAGAGGCTATTGCAGATCATTGAGGCGGAGAAGGTTGAGTACAGTGAAGATGGGCTTGCTGCTCTTGTTTTCAGTGCGGAGGGTGATATGCGGCAAGCAATCAACAATCTACAGTCAACATTTGCTGGCTTTGGATTTGTGAGCGGAGACAATGTGTTCAAGGTTGTCGACTCACCACATCCAATCAAGGTCCAGGCCATGATCAAGGCATGCTACGAGGGAAAAGTTGATGCTGCATTGGAAACATTGAAGGAGTTATGGGACTTGGGATATTCGAGCCACGATATTATCAGCACGATGTTCCGAGTCACCAAGACGATTCCCACTCTGAGTGAGCACTCGAAGCTAGAGTTCATTAAGGAGATTGGGTTTACACATATGAAGATCTTGGAAGGCGTACAGACGCTACTTCAGCTCAGTGGATGTATCGCGAGGTTGGCAAGGCTGAATATGGATTCGAGAAAGTTCATTGCACCAAAATAACGGAGATAGGAAAGCATTGTCAGGCGTTTATGGGGTCTGTGTAGGATGGTTGGTCGGCGTACATAGCCATATCACTTGCATGAAGCTGAGATTTCATGAACTTCGATTACTCGTAAACTGGCTCTCCTCATGATGACTTCTTTGGCGCGGGAGCTTGCTCGTACTCCTGCTCATATTGTTCCCAAACGGCTCGGTCTCTGATCATACGCTTCTCCATTCGGACCTTGGCTTCGTACTGCCGGATGCTGTGATCAGCTTCTAAACAAGAGCCCATTATCATGCCTAGATGGTTAGTTACAAATGCATTGATGTATGATGTGGAAAGTACCTGACATCTGAAGAAACCTAGAGATACTCAGCCATTGAAGAAATGCATTACTCAGAAAAACTTACACCTTGAACTGAATAGTCAACCCTCGATAGATAGGAGACATTGCATATCCAGCAGCACCGAGAATGGCAGCACCAGCACCCCACTGACCCTATTAGTCATATGTCTCCCCATCTTGAGGAAGTTCGTACTTTTGCAGCCCCAGCTACCGCCCCTCTTCCAGCCTCCCAAGCAGCACTGTTTGCCTCATTACTCGTAAGACCACCAGAAGTAGGCATCTGTGTCGTCTCACATCTGTATTTTGTTTATTGAAGATTGCGTGAGACTTGCTAGCAACGTCATGAACTCTGTTTGCTCTGTTTGCATTGTCCCGAACAAACGCCGATCTCGCGGGACATTGAAAATGTCTCCCTCTCCATGAAGAGTCACCACAACCCATTGTACACCACAACGATGGTCGCATCAACTGAACAGAGAGTCCGCTCAGCGGCTCTCTCACGGGATACAAATGAGACGAAAATCCAGCTTGCTATCAATTTGGACGGAGGAGAATTCCCTTCGGACACGGACAGCCAGCTTATGAATGGGGGAGAGGGCCATGCTACGCAGGCTTCGAAAAGCCAGACCATAGCTATCAATTCTGGTATTGGATTTCTGGATCATATGTTGCATGCACTGGCAAAGCATGCGGGCTGGAGTTTGGCGCTCAATTGCAAGGGAGATCTCCACAGTACGTTTCTAGAATACGGGAGACACTATTCACGGGGAATTGAAGCTGATGGGTTCTGCGAATAGTTGACGACCACCATACCGCTGAAGATGTGTGTATCGCACTTGGTTCAGTATTCAAAGATGCTCTTGGCACACCTACAGGTTTGGCACGGTTCGGATCTGCATATGCTCCTCTCGACGAAGCTCTGTCAAGGGCAGTGGTGGATCTCTCGAACCGGCCATTCAGCGTGATAGACCTGGGATTGAAGAGGGAGAAGATTGGAGATCTGAGCTGTGAGATGATACCGCATTGTCTTCAGAGCTTTGCGCAGGCGGCGAGAATTACAATCCACGTTGATTGTATAAGAGGCGACAATGATCATCACAGAGCAGAATCAGCTTTTAAGAGTCTGGCAGTGGCTATCAGAGCTGCAACTACGAGAGTAGCTGGACGAGAGGGCGAGATTCCAAGCACGAAAGGGACATTGAGTACTTGAATTTAGCTTTGATAAAATACCCATCTATTTCATCCCAAGCTGTTCCCAAAATCTAGACTTTTTCCCCGCAATCGCGCTAGCGGCCGCTTCAAGAAATATTTCCATCGTGATAAAAGATAGTCTGCAGCCCAGCCACCTCAACCACACAATCCGGTACAATGGCACCCTCACGAACGTCTACTGTGAAATCCAAGCATGCGTCTAAACATGCTGCGAATAAATCAGGAATCAGGAATAGCAAGACAAGTAGCAAACCACAAAGCGATGGCGTCTCGAAATCCAAGAAACCGAAAGGCAAAGGCCCACCTCCGAAACCACAAAAGAGCGCTGGGAATCTCGCGACGTTGAAGAAGAAGCGGAGAGTGTACACGGAGAAGGAATTGGGGATCCCAGCACTGAATATGATTACCCCTGTTGGTGTCGAGAAGCCGAAGGGGAAGAAGAAGGGGAAAGTTTTTGTGGATGATAGAGTAGGTCCTTGCGAATAATTTGAGGGGAAGGGGCTGACGATGTATAGGAAAGCATGATGACAATTCTCGCCATGGTGAACGCGGACAAGGAGGGCCAGATTGAGAGCAAGATGATGAAGGCACGGCAGATGGAAGAGATCCGCGAGGCGAGGAAGGCGGAGGCGGAGAAGAGGCAGGAGATTCGGAAGGCGAAGTTGGATGAGACTAAAGAGGGGATGAGGAAGAAGAGGAAGAGACCTAGTGCTGGAGAGGAGAAGGATAATACGAGGAGTGAGGCAGCTGCTGGGACGAGGCCGTTGAAGCTAAAGAAGAAGAAGAGCGTTTCGTTTGCTTGAGGGGCATTGTATGGATTGATGGCATTTTGAGGCGTTCTGGCGGGGGGTGTTGGGAACATGAGCATCAATTGGGCACTATATTGTGGGATTAGGTATGGAAAAGTGGTGGAATACACTTCTCCCATCATGAATGCATTCTACAGCGATCGGTTCAGCATTTCTCAGATATGTGTATGGTTCAGGAATTTCGATTACCCAACATGTTCTATCACCAGATCTCGTATTCGTTGTTTCAGTCTGCATGGTATGTTCAAGCAGAGTGCTAATCTGTGCTTGACTTCTTTGTATCATTGTCTTTCTGAAAGCATGTCCAAACCCAGGAGTATCGTCTAGTATGTACAGTCTATCATGTAGGCGTCTATTTGTACAGCAGCGATCGGGACGGACCTTTTTCTAGGGAGCCCATTTCCGGTGCATGGGTTCAAATCGAATATCGCCAACCTCCTCTCCTTTGACGGATCCGTTTGCATTAAGATTGCCAGGAGCATCAAGTTCCACTTCGAAAGCCATGGTATTGAGAAAATTCACTGCCTATGTTAAGTGTCAGTCGGTTTCTTATTCAAAATGAGTGCCAAGAAGAGTGTCATACCGGGCGAGCATGCCATCTAGTTCCACCGGTCTCAAACCAAGATAAATGACCCCCCATCGTTGTTGTACACAGGACACCATACTTAGTTCGTTTCATCTCTTCGTATGGCAGAGCTTCATCCTGCGCAATCTGAAAGGAATTAATGTTGATATCTGCAGAAGCGTTTGGAAGATTTGACCTACCGGATCGTCTTTGGCACTGATGGCAAATAATGGGATTCTAACTGCGAGCAAGGAATCGACAGATGATGAATCTCGGTAATATGCTCCTTCTGTTGGATAGCCCCAAGTCGGTCCTTGCACTTCTCTGTCAAACTCATGAAGATATTTGGCCTGACGTATCTTGGCAAAATCCAGCTTAGAGCCTTTGGATACCTGGTCGTAGTGGAGGTCGATGAGTTTCTTCATATTAGTGCCCATTGTTTTGGAATAGATCTCTCTTCCAATCCAAGTTCGTTGAAGAGCCCGGTTTCCCGCATCCAAATTCCATGGACTTGAAACAATGACAGCTGCTCTGAGCATACATGATGGACCTTCTTCGGCAATGTACTACAAGTCCTTGGATCAATACGATTTATTGCACATGGACCAAGATGAACTTACATTGGTCAAGATGTTGGCTCCCAAGGAGTATCCAATCCCATACAAAGGTCTATTCGGAAACGTCTTCCTCAACCACTTCACGGTTTGTCGGCAATCCCACGTAGCCCTTGCATTATACAAAATATTGCTGGTGAGCTTATGCATAGCACAACCTCTGGAGTTGACTACACACGCAGCCCACTCACGCTCCCCTGCAGCTGTTACTAGAGGAGCTAGAACCTGCCTCAGGTAGTTCTCATGACTTCCGCCGCTTAGCCCATGCAGATTTACTAACATTGGGCGAGTATCCAACGATCCAATGTTCCCAAATTCTTCCTCCGTGAGATGCACAGTTCTGGGAGGTAGACTCTCATCTGTCTCTGAGAAGGGAGGAACAACGAAATCAACTGCGAATGAACCTTTGAAATTGGGATCCTCATTCTCAAAAAGCCCGCGTTTGTAATGAATAGGTGGACCGTCGTTCTTTATTGCTGTCCACATCGTTTGGAGGTGACCATTAAATAGAAGAGGATTAAGACGACAAGGGGGAGTTGCTTCGCAGCATATCGAGACCAAATCAGTGGGTGTTCCATCTTTCTTGTTAAGGGGAAGAGGAGTTGGAGAGTGAGTGAAAGTCGTTTTGGCATGGCCTAGCCATTCCATCGCAGCGAGTTCAATGTAGCTCTAGTTGTACTCCTCGAGTCTTCGGAAATCGCCTTTGAATGTGATTGAGCTCTAGAAGCACACTGCCCATGTGGAAGCGACAAAAGAGTCTGGTTTTTAAAACAAAAACTCGAAAAAGATCACAAGTGAAAATTCCCAGAGAAAGTTCCTCTTGGAGAGAGTGAAACCTCAAAATGATGAGATCCCTTGCCGAGGCGCGGACGAACACCTAGATCTGGACAAGTTTCGGCGATAAGATTAAGCGAGATCTCGAACGACCTCATAGGGAGGATCAACCTAAGCCCTGGATTCACCATGCGGAGGTTGTGAAGTTGGCAATATGTCGTATCATGGCGGCCCACCGCCTGGCAACGAATACTGGCCTGGCCAAGATCCTCCCAACGCGTACGGAGTTCCGCAATCACGTTCGCCCTTCCTAGAAAATGGCCCTCTCCATTATCAACCTCCCGCCAACGAGGGCCAGTACTGGAACCAGAACGGGCAGATGCAATATGGCATGAATACAAACTATGCGAACAACGGCCTCTATGCGCCGGTCCCCCCGCAGCAGCAAGTTGAGCAACCTCAATTCATCTCTCCTGCGCAACTTTTCCAGCAACCACTCGCTCCTTCCCTTCTCTCCCACCCCTCGCAGAACACACCCAGCGGAAGAACCCTTTCGAACCCAGCATCCTACAACTCGAGCAGAATGGCACCCTTAACTCCTGCGAATACACAGCCTGATATGGCCCAACTTCTCGTCTCGCTAGCCGAAGAATATTTTCAGGCGGCGCAAGAGCTTGCACCCACCGCGGCGCTTTCTATGACGGTTGCCGATGTCGAGGCCTACGAGGGGTTGATTGCTACGGGTCTAGGCTGTTTGGATACGGCGCTGAAGCGCATCAAGCTGCAACCCAGGATGGAGGCAAACATACGGTTGAGATTTGCAGGGGTCCTGTTTGAGGAGACGGAAAACTCGATGGAGGCAGAGACTGCCTTGAGCAAGGGGATCGCACTATGTGAAAGAGTATGTTCATGTTATTTTGGAGCATGGGTAGGGCTAATACAGCGTTCAGAATCACTATTACGACCTCAAATACGCCATGCAATTCTTGTTAGCACAGTTTATGGCGAAGAAGAACCCAAAGGCTTCTATGAAAGCTCTGGATGGCCATATATCTGATGCACAAACGTGGATAGTTGCTAGACTAAGTTGTATATCTTGACTAACTTTATTAGGTACCAACACTTTTCCTGGGTCTATGTATTCCGTTTCCTTCGAGCATCACACGCATTAGAATCCGGCAGTCTTACAGATCACCATGCCGCCGTACAAAATCTCCGAGCTGTAGCGAATCTTGCGAAGCAACAAAACGATAATGCTATACATCTCACGGCATCTCTTATGGAAGCGCTGGCATTTTTGAAGATTCCGGGTCCTGAATCCCTCCAGCACGTTCAGACGGCGCTTGCCCAGGCTCGGAGCTATCAACACGACGAAAGCTGCAATATTCCGCAACTCGTTGGCTTGACCCATATCCTCGACGTCTCTTGCGCCATTATAAAGGGAAACTCGGTTGAGATGCTCACCAAACTAAAGGACATGCAAAGTATGATGGATAAAGCACTTCACGAGAACACCTGGGGCACAACGAATGATACTTTTGCTATTCCGATTAACAGAACCCCGAAGAGCTCGCACACTGTCAGTCAAGACACCCGAATGATCGTGGGTATTGGAAATGATGGCGGGGACAACCTCATGATGACATTTCTGGGCAAGAAAGATGCTTATTCCATCACGTAAGTCAAGATCGAGCCCCTTAATTAACCATCACTAATTATCTCAGGTATCTATTATGTGGAATGGTTCTCCTACACAAAAACTCCAGCGACCAGAAAGGGCTTAAATACTTGCAGGCTGGCTTGGACTCCTTAGAAGGTATGGCTCATCTGGATTGACAGCTTGCAATTACTTATAATATTCGCTAGGGGACATACGATCAGCCAGATCTTCCTCCGGCCTTCTTCCAGATCTCGTGTCAAAACGCCAATGGCGTGGCGAGATTTCATGTTATTTCCGGATCTATATGGCTTTCTGTTGTGCCGGACTCGCGAATTGGACAGAAACAAAACGATATATTGACGATCTCAGGACCACCGTGCGTAAATTCGAAGTGTCGTTGACAGGCCCATTAGCAAGTCTTGCTCTTTACCTCGATGGAATTTACCATCAAGGTATCGGAGACTTTGATTCCGCTTTACAGATCTTCGGGGATCCCAAGCTCAGCTTGACCACAGCCAAGAGTACCGCGTTGACTTCGGCGGACCAAGTCGAGCGTGATATAGCTATTCTTGCTACACTCAACTCCCTCTGGATCGTGCAGGACAAAGGACTGCAAAATCCTGATCGGAATTTGTCAGTGAAGGAGAAGCTCGAGCCAATTTGCGTAAATCACCCGAATCCGGACATCAGGATGGCATTTCACCTAGTTGGCGCAACAGTTCCAACGAATCCTCCCCTCGAATTAATCGAGATCAAGAGCCGACTGAGATCAGCATTGGCTTGTGGCAACACAACTGCCAATATACACCAGATGTGCATATGTCTTAGCATCATGTGTAATCGCTTCTTCAATGGTGTCATTGGCCCACAGGCGGAAAAGAGTGCGAAAGCTGCCTCTGTCCAAGCAACCAGGTCCGGCAACACTCTTTGGATGAGTGTAACTGATGGGATGCTGGCCCGGTGCTATGAGGTGCAAGGGAAAACGCAAGATGCGCAAGCTAGTATGGCTTCGGCACAGAAGTATGCAGACCAGGCGCTACCCGGTGTGTAAAATGGGAGTTTGATGTACAATATGGCGTGGGATTTTCAGGAGCGGGTTTGATGACATGGCGCGAGTTTGCTTTAGTGCATTGCGATGGGATTCGGGACCAAAATGTATGACAGTGTTTGGCGCAATGTATACCCATTTGCTTTTGCTTCAAGTGGCGGGCCGAATATAAATGGGCTTTATGGCGCGATTTGAGGAGTCCTTGAGATATCCAGGCCTCCTAGAACATTAGGTGGAGGAATTCATGCCAATCAACATTGTGTTTCCCACGCTCCGTGATAGATCGATTTCATCTCAAGTGAGATCCCCTAGTCTTCGATATCTCAATAAGTCGTAAACGTGGTCCAGAGTCGCAGGTAGCCAACCTAAACTCAAAGCAGGTCAGAGGCCAATGCTGTCTTCGACTAAAGAATGCTGCGCCACAAGAGGCATTCTTAGGCAGCCACTGATCGACGGTTACCGTAGAACAAGAATCCCAGAATGGTTTCATCTGAAGGCCACGTCGCCCTGAACCTTAAGCATATTTCAGGGCAGTCTTCAATAATCGGAAATGGAGAGGAAAAGAAGGGAGGCCCATAGTAAATCGCGGCGAGGGTGTCAGAATTGCAAGAAGCGACATGTGAAGGCACGTGACTAGGAGGGCTTTCCATTGATCTCGTTGTCTGGTCCAAAGGTTTAAAAGGCTAAGGCTGACATCTTGAGCAGTGTGATGAGCAAGTTCCGACTTGTGCGAATTGTATAGTTCGCAAGCTTGATTGCCTCTACCAGTCTCCTCCAGAGTCCAGCACGAGCTCATCTACCACATCACTTACTCGACGTCCCAAAAAGACGGCAAGAAGTGATCCACCGGATTTTTTATCAGACTCTTCTTCGGGTATCAACTCGAGGACATCTATAGGCTCTCCTCCAGCCAGCTCGTTGGTCTCTTCGCCAGCTGCCTTCTCAAGCACCCCTGAGTCACACAGACTCCTAGAACTGGAACTCATGCATCGATGGACGTCGAGGACTTACATGGGGCTCATCGCCGTCCCCGAAGACCAAGCGCACCTACAAGACTAGTAATTAGCCTATTTCTTTGTTCCATGCCCCGAGCTCCCTATTTCACTGGTCGGGAGCGTGAGACATGCACCCGGCTCTCTCCCTCGAAAGAAACAAGTTGCTAATTCGTTGAAGTCTCCCCCGCGCTGCTCTTCGCAGCACCTACATAATGAACGGCATCCTGGCCCTCTCAGCTCTGGAATTAGCTCGAGCGTCTGGAACACCAGCCACGTACCTCCCCGCAGCACTAGAATATAGCAACAAAGCCAGCGCCTCCTTCCGCGCCCAATTGAGTAATATCACGCAAGATAACTTACATCTGCTCTACTACTTCGCCATGATAGCCGCGACCTTCAACTTCGCCTTGCCGCCTGAGCAAATGAGCGCCATAGATCGCATAGGCATCGCATTCGACATGGTGATCGGCGCTGTACAAATAGCAGCGACGAACATGCAATGGCTCATGGATAGCCCCATATCCGTCGGCACAGTCCTCAACCTCGGGGAAGTGACGATGCAGATCTTGGATTCCGAGACGCTACTCGCGCTTGACCGAATGACATCTGTCAGTCGGCAGATGAGTCCGAAGTCCTTATCTGCTATGGAGAAGATTTATGTTGCGGGACAGGAGGTCCCTAGTCCGCCGGAGAGTGAGAGGTATATGTATTGGCTTGCGATTGCGCAGTTGAAGTACTGCTTTGCAGAGGACGCACGGGGATTGATTGCAGGGTATTGTCTGACCTTCATCCCGGTCGCGGGTGCGGATTTTACCTGGGCGATCCGGAAGCAGGAGCCGGTCGCCTTGTTTGTGCTCATGTATTTCGGTGTGCTCATGGGTCGGTATGGGGAGGATCCGAGGATGTGGTGGATTACGACAACAGGACGGGACTTGGTGAAAGAGACTTCGGAGATTCTTCTGCAGACTCCTATTGCAATGATTCCAGATGGGCGGGAGGGGATAACATGGACAAGGCAGCAGGCCGGCTTGCCGCCGTTGGTAATAGAGGACTGCGTTTGCCCCCAGGACCTTATATTATGAACGGGAAGAGTTGGTAATGTCAGGGGGACTAAATATGATCATTGGTCTGCCTTAAGTCCAGCTACTTCGTCGAGCTCAGGCAATACACGAGCGTTGAGGGGTCAATGGCTACTTCTGATCAATCAAAGATTGATTCACGAAAGTGGCTTGGATTCATTTCTGTTGCATCCCGGAGAGACCTTGCAGAGCACTCATGGATGGCGCTTTGACTTTAATCTAAGTTTAGGGGTCGAGAAAGAAGGTGTTGGTGGGAAGTAGATTCAGGGCAGTGTCTTTGCTCCTTGGACTTCACAAGATGTAAGATTGCGGAAGGTCCCATTCAACCAATAAGTAGAAAGAATGTTGAAATCAAAAGTGGAAGGTACTGCAAGAGAGCTGTGCTAAATATTCCATGATAGTAAGCTGATGACTTTTGACCTAAAATTGGAGACCGTCTAAGAGAGGATCTGGTACATACACCGTAGCCGTTGACCTCCGGCACAACGCTGTCCTTAAATCCAGAACTAACATTGTAGGCAGAGGCGAGGGGAGTAAAGCCATCGCCCGTATAGCCGATGAACAGAACCGGCTTCTTCGTTTTTGCGTGAAAATCGACCAGGTAAACCTCTTGGCGTTCATCTTCCACTGCGCGCAAATCATGCTAATCGCAGATGTGACGTCTCCGAAAAACTTGCTCGTCTTGTATAGCTGGTCGACCACTGGGAGAAAATTGTCGAACTTTGACACACGCACTGTCCTGTCTGCGCAATGAATTCCCCTGACGCCCAGAACAACTTGCTTTGACTCATCTGTTACACTTGTACCACCTGCAAACTCGATCAAGACAGGAAGTGCATCCTTGGTGTTGCCAGTGATCAGCATATCTGGGAGGGCGGTTAATAACGGCCAGTAGAAGGTCCCGTACATGCTCTGTACTATGATTCCTTTCAGAACGTTGTAGTCGAGCATGAAACTTCCTAGAGGGGTAGGGTGATATTTGACGGTATCGATCAGGTTCCAGACAGCTTGTTCGAGCTCAGCCGCGGTACCTTTCCTTGAGCCAGGGGACACAGATCAGGAGCCGCGACGCAGCTAGAGAAGATGCCTGAGAGTTCCTTGTCCGAGGAGGACCACTCTTCTAAATCATTGTGGGGGGCTTGTGGTCAGTGTCTTATTTGCCTCTATGGAAAGAACGTACGCAGCAGAATGGTAATATTGATGTGGATTCTGAACACCGTCTAAAATCATCTTGTCGATCCTTCGGGGAACATGGAAACGACCTGAGGTGTTCATGTCTCAGAGTCAGTACTCATTCAGTAGGCGAGTTTGTGGGTTGACTGTTCCGAAGACGTGCTGAAAATTCACTTGAACTGCAATGCGACCAAAAGAAGGAAAATTGTGCCAGGAGGTGCACGTACAGTTGCACCCAAGGTCGTGCCATACGAGAGGCTTTTCGGTTCCGTGATTCTGCACTCTTTACTCACCCCAGTACCTGAGCATCCCACCTTTATCAAGGGCGTCAACAACACTTACCAAATTCCTTGCAACAAAAGCTGTGCAAATAAGGCTCCCGGTTGCGTTTGACTTCTGGAAGCAAAGGTCTGAATTGATTGCCCCCTGCGTCCAAGGTCTTCCCAAGGCAACGTCCGAAGAGTTACCTGACTTCACATCAGCTCGTTTAACATATTGTTCGTGTCAACATTATTATCGGTGCAGGAAACGGGATGGTATTTCCAGTTCTCCTATATTTGGGCGGATTTTCAGCCACACTTTTGAATGCAGGCACGATTTGGGTCACATTGAATGACAGAAAGATCATCCAAGATAGTGCTGAATGCTTACCGTGGATCAAGAGCAATAAGATCATAATAGCCACCGGTGAATGTGAAAAGATAAGACCAGTACAGGCAGAGAAGCATGGTCTGTTTGGGTTGAACCCTCACGCTGATAAAGCTGGGCCGAGAAGTCCTAAAGACCCTCGTCCCGTTACCCCCCGACTACCAAAGTTGAACAAGATACTCCCCTTTGATGGCTGCAATGCAGCAGGAACTCTGACAAGCTGGAGCGTGAGTGTTGCGTTTGAACTTGGCTCGGTGTAGTCGAGTAGGATGTTCAGGTTACCACACGCTATGGGTGCAGTGCTGTTGACTTCGGTTGCATTGCAAGGACCCCATTGTATCTTTGAATTACCATGCGAGCTGACACTGGCAGCAGCGAAGAAGGGGTGCTGGAGGATGGACCGCATGGAAAACATTTGAGGCGACGATAAATGGTTGTGGCTTGCGATTTGAGATACAAAAGTGTCCAACGAAACAAGAAACACGATAATACGACAGATTGAAGCGACCGGTATGAATACAAGATTGGTGAAGGTTGTTTGAGTAGTGTAGCTTTACGCGTATGGGAGAGCTTAGGAAGTCGCGAAGCTGGGCGAGATGATAAACGGGGAGGGACCCATGCAATCCCTTACCCACCAGGCAGATCCTCGATACCTGGTGATTCATGTGAACCGACAGGCAGCCGTTTAAAAATATCAATCATTACACTCGAGGAAAGTTGGAGAATGCTCGTCTTACGAAGTCGGTGTGCATATACTCGTACAGCTTATTTTCGGCAAAACCATCGCCTTTCTGGATCACGTGATCTCAGCCGTACCTATCAATTGGACATCTCACTGATGATAACACAAGAGAGAGACTTAGCTCGATAAAACTCGAAAGGGTAAATCAGTGAAAGGTATTTGTCTGAAATTTCTTTGTTAAATTCGTCCAGATAAGCCAAGTAGATTATTATCACATGAGTTATTTCGAAGGAATCAGCTGGGGATGTGGATGCTTAACTTGTCTTGTGGTAGCGTAATTATGAATAGCTCAATAATCAATTTCCATGCTCTTCAGGAATCAATCCTCCTTGGTGGCGTGAGCATGACCCGCAATTTTAAGGCGTGAGCGCAGTCCCACCCGCGCACTGCAATTTTTGCGTCAACGAGACACTCATTCAATGTCTTAAAATAGACTGCACTGCAATTTTAGCGCCGAGAAGACTCTCACAAACCCGCAAGGCAAACACGGTTCGCAAGTTTGCGCTCGAGTCCTCGACCTGCATACAATTTCAACCTGGACGAGAATAAGGGAAGTAGCCCATAAAACTTTACCAAAGCTAATTTCATAAAAGCTAGACTTCATTTTTGAGGAATCTCTGCCTCATCCCCACACCATGATTTCCCCACTGATGTTGCCTTCCCGTGCCTCAACCCCACCTGGCCACCACACTCACAAACATTCATCTTACCTAGGTGTTCACTCGAAATCTGCCCAAACCATCCAGCCCTATACCTACAGCCCCAGCTTTCACCTCTCCTACCCATCTCTGTATCGGTCCGAACAACCACCCCAAGTCCACGCTAAAAACCTCGAAGTGTACGTAAGCAGCTCTTCATCCCACTTCATCCACCTATTCCTCCCCACCCCCACCTCTAAAAATCATAAGAAAGCGGGGATCCTATCTAGCGTATCCAGGACTGTAGAGCCAGGGGTTTTGAGGAGGAGAGAGGCAAATGGGAGAGGGGTGGGAGGTGTTCGAGTTTGTGAGAGAGAAGAGTAGTGCGGAGCTAGTGATTTAGTGGGTTCCGAGGTTTTGGTTTGAGGCAGATATACTTTCTGGGATCCGTGGTTTGCTCTGGTAAGGAATGGAAGGTACCTACGAACGGATACCTGAGGGATCCATGGCTCATGACGAGAGCGTAGTGCAGGGCCCAGAAAGCTCTCAATCTGAGTTTCATTCAGTTAGCCACCTGGCTACTTTCACAAGGCAGTGGATTGTTCTGATTATAATGATCAAATATGTATTATTTCTTTCGAATGTGAGAGCATTATGTATACAAGTATAATAACAATACAACAGAAACGCCCGTGTAAATGCCAAATCGCCATGGCTATGCAGACGCCGATCGCTATGCAAAAATCAATCGCTACGTCAACAAGTCTAAAAAGTTAAAAATAAAAATGCAACTCAAAACTATCGCTTGGCAATGCCGCACTGCTTGAGGCACATCTCGACACCTTTCGCGATGGTTGCTGGAATAGCGCCCTTGAACTTGGCGACATCGGCTCCGTCGATCGCTTGTCCGAAAGCAGCAGACACAACGTCGGCGCTCATAGCGAACAGTTCATCAGCAACCTGGCCAGCGCCAAAGTCCTCACTATTAAAGCTTGCGACAAATGTAGTAGGCGTGCAGTCAGGGTTGAACTGAGTATGAACAGAGCCTTGATAGAACGGTGTCATTTGATTTGCGGTCACTGTGTTGGTGATGACTCGTCGGCCATCCGCGGCAGCGTTGTTATTGAAGACCCCGTTCTCGGGGAGCATCTCAGTGACCAAGCGGCCAGAGGTGACGATCTGGAGCTCAGTGCTGCGAGGATGAACGTGAGGTGTGTTGAAGCCGCAAGGGCCTAAGAATCCGACTGCCATTCCACTGCCGGTTCCGACGAGTGCTGGGAAGGTCTTGCGGTTCGCGGTGATGAGATCTCCACCCTTGCCACCCTTGCCTTTGAGTGCTGGGTTGCCGAAGTCGAAGACGAATTGGCTGTCTTTTGGCAGGAGTGCAAAGCGGTCGGCTGCTGTGTCGGCAAGGAAGAGTTGTTGTGTGAGGGAGAGGGTTGAAGAGGAGGGTGCGGGTGTTGCTGGGGGAGAAACAATGCTTGTCGTGGAGGTTGTGATTGTGTTCGATGTGGGGGCAGCAAGAGAGACGGAAGCCAAGATGGCAGCGGCGATAACTTGATTGAAAAGCATATTGGAAGTTTGGAAGTTGGCCAAGGTAATCGAAAGATGGAAGATAGGGAAGACTAGGGCTTCACAAATGAGAAGAGGCTGTAGGATGTTTGATTGTCTGATGGAGATTGAGCACATTGCGGGGACAATCTATTATATAGAGATCTGAGCTTGCCTCCAACACTTGCGGTGGTGAGCAACATTTTGAGGCTATTTCGAGGATGCTGTGCCTCCTCTGTTCGCTTGTGCTGTCGGCGTCAAAGAAGCCGTTGGGCGCTGTCAGATTTTGGCGCTTATTTTGGGGGATGAGGTGGCTGAGCCTGGAGGGAAGCGCATTGTGCAGGGGTGGGCTTAAAAAGGGATCCAGCTCCTGTATTGTGATTTGCTGCAGCAGGGATGACAAACGCCTCTCAAATCAAGCCACACAGGTTCCAAGCAATGTCGACGAATCAAAACACCAGAAGATCGGATGGCGCCGCCTAAATCGAGCGGACCCTTGGTCACCAGCCGCACCAGCCACTCAAATGTTTCTTCGTGTTGAAACACTTCCGGAGAGGCATATCCAACGGCAAAGCCAACATGTGGCCGCCCTGCAAGAAACAGAAATCGCGTCCAATGGTGAGATGACAACCATGAGAGGATGAGGATCCTCCTTTGACAAACAACCGGAAATCTTCTCATCCGAACAGAGGATTGAACCTCACAGCGCTTAAAATCTGATTGTTGCACATGACTCTCTTTGAGGAGGAAGTTCTGATGAATATTCTTGATCCTGCGGAACAGTCAAGGCTCAGTTGCGAATGCGAAAGCAAGGATAACAAGGATTCACATAAGCTAGTCTGCCCTTTCCAAACCGTGAGCTCGCGAAAGTCTTGAAATTGCAAAGTAGAATCTGCCAACCTGAACCATGTTAGACAGGTAGTCTAAAGGACAACATAACTAGACTCGCGGCTCGATACCCTTCCTTAACCGTTCTTCCGTAATCTTGAAATTCTTCGGAATGCCACTTTGCTCAAAAGGCACATCCTCACGAATCATCTTCGCAATACCCTCTGCGGTCCAAAAGATGAGAGGCATGGCACCTCCATTGTACACAGTAAGAACGAAGGGATTTACTTTGCCAGGAACAGGTCCGCAGAATGGGTAACCATCGGCTGTGTGACCAATACGCGTCTCAAGATCAGCCTCATATAATCACTCGGGGGGTAAGCAGGTGTGTTGAACTAGCTAGCTTGGCTAGCATCCATTCCTTCCACACCAGTTTCAACCACTAGTCAGTTCGTCCTATTATTGGGTATTGCTTACCTCGGAACACACCAATCGTTTCTTCGTATCGCCATTCGATTACGTTCCTTAAACGTTCAGGAATCTAATTGATAATCGTCTACCACCAAGTATGTGTGGGGTAATGGGTCACATGGTGGGTTGGGAATCAGGAATATAGCTAGGGAACCCATTCCCTCTGTTTTTAGGAATTAAATATCCTATATTTAGTCAAAACTAGTCATTCTACAGATTGTCAAATGTCAACCTCCAATATATCGATTTTCCACCGATAAATCGATCCCAGTTCAACAAGGTGGATTTACTCCCAGACCACAAGTAATCAGCTATCGCCCCACTTTTCTCCCATCCTCGAAGATTCTTTTGCAATCACAACTCAAAGTGAGGTCGAGCAGCCTCAAACACAGTGTTATCATTACCATTGTTGAACCGGAGCTTTTCGTCCATCCCACAAGTATATGTTGCTCCTCCGCAGATAACACGAGTTTCATCCAAGTTCCAACAACACTACCATTCGCTGAAGTCGCGCTTCAATCCAACCTCTCCATTCAACAAGGTTCACTGGTTCAAAATACAACACAATATGAGTATTTGAGTGAAGTAAACTCACTCAAGTTATCTGGAACAATGCGGCGACCTCAGGGTAAGTACCCCAGCTGTCAGGCGCAGGGCACCAGTCACGCGTCCAGATCGTCACCCACCTACCCGCGATATTAACAGAACACAGGCCGATAGACAACGAAAACGGTCTTATCCGTGCCTCTTAACTTCTTTACCTAGCCTTCCAACATAAAGAGGAAGTTGGTTTAAAGGTTCAAACCTTCCTGTTGTTGAAATATCTCTCTGATGCGTGATTAGGCACAGAAATGCACAGACGCTCTTGGCAGCTCTTGAAGATTCCAGGCGTTACAGGAAGCAGCGCATGTGGTCAACTTCAATGTATTCAACTTAAATTATCATGGAAATATGTGCCATCTATTCCCTCTAGAATGCATACTCTAATACTCTAGCTTAATAAGCACACCCTCTTTTGCACCACAGGCAAAGAAATATCAATTTTCCCCAATGAAAATGTATCTCATATATGAGGCATTTTTCTCTATTTACCCAGCAATGACCCAGTACGCACTCGACACCAGCAAACCAACCAGCAAAAAACGCTATGTTATCCCACCAAAGAGATTTTGTGTCTCGTATTTTTGATTTGTCCGTGATATGACGCATACGAAAGCAAAAGCAAACCCCCTCCCGTATCCCAAAAATGCAAACGCTCCATCACTATGATTCGTGAAGTTTTACTGTACGGATTCCATGCGTTGTGACATGCTAATAAAGTTAGTTTCGTGGTACTTGAAGGGAAGGGAAGGGGGAAACTTACAAGTCAAAGAACGCAAACTGGCTGGGCTGGCTACCAAACTCATAAACGAACCTCGAAGCAAGGTAACTACCAAAGATAGCTCTGAGGTAATTGTCGGGAACTCTCTCAATGATCAAGTCCAAGCCAATCTTATCGAGCAACAACTTCGGCAGTGCATCAGCCAACACCGATCGTCTCAACTTCTCATTCTTCCACAGATCGGTCTTCTGCAGCTCTTCGTCCAGCTTGGTGATAGCCACACTAAGTGTGTCACTGAGCGTTGATCTCGGGATCTTGGTTAACTCGTGTTCACGCCAGATAGCCTCGAATTCCAAGCGAGCGTTGTCCTTGATCTTTTCTTGGACGGCTTTGACGTAGGCCTGGTAGAATTCCGGCGGGTTGCCATCGGCGCCAACGCACATGTTTTGCACGAAACCTTCGTCGTCGAAGGATAAGGAGGCGAGAACTTCGAGGGAAGAGGAGGTGACACCGCCTTTATTGGCACTGGCGTCCTTGAAGAGAATACAGCCGGCGGCTTCGAGGCGGAGCTTGGCGTCTTGGGTGATGAAGAGGTTTGCGCCTTCAACTATGTATGGGATGGTGGATTTGTTGTTCTTGATTAATTTGCCGACGCTTGAGAGGTCGATAGATTCGGGTCGGCCACCGCAAGGGACGAAGGAGTCAGTCAACCCAGAATCTCGGAGGTGGAAGGTATTGCGGAAAAGTGTTCCATTGTTTATAAGCTCGCCAGATGGCAGCTTGACGTTGTTCTCATCGACAAGCACACGGTATCCATCCTTCGAGAGCTTCGTCAAGTCGAATTGAGAGATCATGACACGCTTCTTGGCAAGTCGAATGAGTTCGTTACGATCAATTCCGTTAGGATCCACTAACACACCGCTGCCGTCAACAACCGCGGTGTATTTCTCATTACTAAGGAGGATCTCGTTGCTTCCCAAGTCGCCGTCGGGCCCACCAGTCTGCATCTTCCGAACTTTGCTAGGGTCTAGCTCAAGCTTCCGATAGATGCCCTTAACAAACTCACGGACTGACAGGGTAGTCATGCCATAAGCGTCATGGGGAATACCACCAAGCTTTGGAGATTTGCCGGTGAAGAAAGACTTCCACCAAAGTGCACCACGCTTCCGAGCATGCTCAGTTGCCCAATCGACGAGGTCTGCAGTGTTCTCATCAGGACCCATGAATAGAATCTCTTGTTTACCGTAGAGATCCACAATCGGGTTCTTAATGCCCGGCGAAGCAGCCGGAAGGAGAAGATCCATAATACTATCAATGTACTTCTCGAAAGCAACACTTCCCTTGCTTTGGTGCGCGGCATCAAGGAGGATGACACCCTTAGAGCCGCCCTCGGGGATATCCTTATTCTTGCGCTGCTGGGTGTTCGCAAGACCGTAATTCTCATCGAACATCGATCGAGCGTTAATAGAGTAGGCTTCCTTATTCCGGGACTTGACAATGCGGATTCCTCCTCTGGCGATATCACGGAAACGAAGATGGAAGCCTCGGCTCTCAGAGCTAATGACTAAGAACATTCCATAGAGAGGTTGAGGATACTCAATCTCGGGGAGGAAAGCCGGGTCGAGACGAAAACTCAGCGCAACCTTTGTAGGGGTATAGAAGTTGGTCTTGAGAAGGGCTTTGTTAAAGATTCGGAATGCGTTCATGACCACCTCCTCGTGCTCGTTATCGACCGTCTTGGTGATTAAGTCCCCGATCTGTTTGTCGGATAGGACCTCAGCTGACGGCGCGGGAGGCACCCAATCTTCGGCATAACCTGGCCCAAGGGTCAAATGGATGTTGGCGAAGGAGGCATACAGAGTGCGAATCAGCTCAGGATGGGACTCGATGATCTCGAAGATGTAGCCAGCAGTGAACGTCTCAGTTCTCAGGCGTCGCTTGATATTCGAGAGAATTTCTACATGGGCGCTACTGTCCTTGTCCAAAGCCGACACCAAAGAGGCATAATCGGAGCCTGAAGATCTGTTAGTAATGATGATATATTTAGAAGGGAAGTTCGCTTACCAAGACGGTTCAAGAAATGCTGGACAAACACCCAGAGGCAATGTCCGTAAATAGTCTCTTGAAGACTTAATCTACCAGAAGCAAACAAGGCCTGGAATTTGTTCTGAGGAATGCAGTAAAGTAACGATATCTCCTTGGTGATCTGGTGAATAGAGTCTTCGAGTGGAGGAAACTTTTTGGACTCTAAGTTTGCCGCAGGCTTGAGATAGAGACAAATGACAGTGATGCCATTGCTGAATTGTTCGACGTACTTTCTGGAACTAGTCACACCGTAGTAGTGGTACAAGTCCGAGAGAGCACTGAACATGCCTGATGCTGTCTTACGACGGAAGGCAACGACGAGTCTCTTCTCCTTAGAGCCCTCAATGTCAAATACCTCAATCACGGGGCCATTCCTGGAGACTGCCAAGTCGATGATCTCTTGGTAGATTTGTTTTGTATTCTTCGTAGCCTTGGCAAGGAACATCCGGTCTGCAATAACCTCAAGTCGCGTCTCGGTGGGTCCCGCCTTTGGGTCAACAAACATGCATTGGTAAACGAAATAGCAGCGCATGGTTGACTTCGAAGCAGTAGTGCCAGACAGATTTGTTGGCGAGCGGAAAGTCTCCACACGGTAACTTGAGTTCTGTGTGGATGCATCGAGGTATTTCTTCTCGAGTCTGTGCTCATATCGAGGACCACTGATGTTGCTGATACCGGGCTCACTAGTATCGATGTAGATTGCATGATCAGCGGCTTCCATGTCCAATCTAATTTCATCTCTCTTGTCCTTACGGGCAAAAGCAGCAATCTTGGCGGCATAGAGGGAAGTCACATGGCTCACAATGGCATCGACATTCTCCAATTGAAAGTAGACATCGTCGATTCCGAGCTCATTGTAGAACCAGTTTATTTGCTCATCGATCATAGGATCAGGGATCCAAGCAGCTTCCTCAATTTTGCCCTTAACTTTGAACATTTAGCACATGTCTAAATTACTTGCGGCAAGTGCAGAAAGGGAACCGAATAGAGGAGAAAGGGAAGGGTGATTAAGAGATATAAAAAGTGTGAGGCTGATTGGGCTCAACCAGTAGAGCCCAGCTTCGTTCTTGCAATAACATTCCAACCTCGATACTTTCAAGGTGGAGCTTCAAGAACTCCATAACATAACTTCCCAAATTCTAGCTGAAGTCCAAACACCAACTGAAGAATCGTGACTTACCCTGGAGCATTTGCGCCTTCTTGCCCTTAAATTCTGGAGCAATATATCCCACAGTGGCAGAGCGCAGGACTCGATGTCCATTGCCATTGCCGTTCTTATATGGTACGCTGAAATGAGTCGGTTGAGGAGATGGGTGTCGGTCGGGAGTTGCAACTACATCCTTAACAAATTTGTTGACGGGGGCTAGTGGGGAGGTAGGGACTTCGAGGCTCGCCATATCGTCAAGGGGGTCGAGGGGCTCGAGAGGGTCGAGAGGGTCGAGAGGGTCGAGAGGGTCGAGGGGGTCGAGGGGGTCGAGGGGGTCGAGAGGGTCGAGAGGGTCGAGAGGGTCGAGAGGGTCGAGAGGGTCGATGTCCTCGGAAAACGGGTTGACAGTAGGATTGAAGTATTCGGGGAATTTCTCCGCGTATTCGGGAAACTGAAAGGAAGCCATAAGGTCAGCAGCATTCAGAGTCAATGTTTTCGCCATTGTGTTGGTATGCGGGCCTGCGAGTTTGCTGAGACCTCAAAAGAAAGAATGACACTGAAGTGAGGAATGGAAAGGGAAGGAGCCCAGGAGCGAACTGCCAGGCTTTTATCTCGGCCTCAAGCACTTACTTACTTTTTGGCTCCCTACTCCTAACGAGGCCTTGATGAGTCGCACGGCTGCACGCGTACGAGGCGGTATCTCTGCGAAGTCGGCGGATTGGTACAGGTTTCCCTTGACTGCCAGCGGTGAGCCCCTTGTTACGGTAAATTTAATAGGAGCGATAAGAAAGCTTGTGGAATGGGGAAGCCAAGGCTAAAAGCAACGTACCGGCAGCACAGTTTGTACCTGTGCGACTGCTATCCGCCTGGAGGAGCTCGAATGATTTGTGTGACCGGGTGCCTGCTGGCGAGGGTGCGCAAGATCTTTGTCGTGCTGAGCAGGCGACTGGGGGAAGATGGTCCGAAGTTAAAGTGCAGATGTGACTTTCCAGATCGGCACGAAGAGCCTCGGGAGCCGCAACGAATGTGACAAGCAGCGTGCAAGGCGAAGGTGAGGGCCTCCGCTGCTGTCAGGGACAAGCACACGAGGACGATGGTCGGAGTCAGGAGATTAGGGAAGGAGGGAGACCAGGACGAGGGGCTGTAAGCTGAAAGCTGGGACGGTGTTTCAATGGATGAACTCTGAATACTTGCGCATTGCGTGAGGAGGGAATCATGAGCCATTTAACAGCAGACGGCCGTTTTAAATCAGGCGAGAGCGAGAGCGAATGCTAAGCAATGCTCTCAAATGGGTTGGTTAGTCAAGTTCTTGGTTCGATTCGATACTGTACAAGCACTCGAGTCGTGGATGATGCAACTGAAAAAGTTCCGTACCTGAGTAGTGACGCTCTCGACCCTGGTGCCCCGCCCCAGATAACCGGTTATTCGAGGCAAAGGAAGGGGGGCCGTAGGGCGGCCGTAGCCCGAAAGAAGCCTAGCTCGCGCCCAAAACAGCCTGCGAATTGCCCCATCTGGACTAGCGCACTGGGCTCGTGTCTATTTCGGGTGTGGCCCTCGTGTGCCCTCGTGTCTTGGTCACGGGCAGCAAGGGTTGCCCGCCAGTGCCGCCACACAATCGGCGGTGCAGATGGCAGTGCAGCCACCAGCGGCCACCAGCGGCCACGGTGAGGACGAGTCCCGTGATGGGCGGCCGTGACTAAAGTAACCCCGCCCCTAGACTCTTCCAGGATTTCACGGGGGTAATGAAAACTATATCAGACTCCAGACGAGGAGCTCATTGTCAGAGCCAACGTAAGAGTCCCAGATACATCACAATTTGCGACATCTCATGACGCCGAGTTGCAGTTTCTATTACACATAGCTCAATGCACCTCTCGCCCTCGCCGTGCCAACCAAATTGCCTCGGCCATCACGCCTCGCCTCGCTTCCCTCCCTCCCCTCCTCTCAAACTTTGTCAACTGACAAGAGAGATTTGTCCAGGCCACGATTGCTTCAATACCGCTATCCGCTTGGGCCAGCGTCCGAACCTGGGGGACGTGTCCAATCTTCGAGAATCTACACCGCTGGATTTCGTGATCCAGAGACCACTCACTTTGCATGCTTGCTGCAAAGGCCAACCGAATCTCCTGAGTCAGGGAGACGAGTTTACCAAGAGACGGTAATTGCTGGCATTATACCAGGCCAATGTGAAGTAACTTTGCCAATTGGAATTCAATGCCAATTGTGTCTCCGAGCTCTCATTTCCCCTTATTTTTCTGTTTTTCAATTAGACAGGTCCCAGTCTGAGTTCTCGGCTGCTAGGAATAAGGCCGGCCCCAACCTTAGCCAAATGCCGAACCCCTTTTATTCAGGTTACCTAGTTACCACCTTCACGTGTCCGCCAAAACTCTTTGTTCCCGCCGCCTTGAATACCCGAATCCGTTAGAGAAGTCACCACTCTCCAGTAAACTCAAAATAACGTTCAGCTGTCAAACACGCACCACATTAGTTGAAGCTGCCATTACGTTTCAGCCATGGCATCCCTTGACCAGAACCTGCACGTGCTGAGCAGAGAATATGCAGTGTCGCTTGATGCCCGAGACCCTCTTCGCCATCTTAGGCCCGAATTCCTCATCCCCTCCAAAGCTCAATTGAAGGCCAAATCTTTGCCGGAAGCAGGTAAGAAATGCTGCGTCCAATCTTACGTTTCTCGTGCTGAAGGATTGTAGAATCAAGTGACTCGTCATCACACAATGCTTCTGTCTATCTGTGCGGGAACTCGTTGGGTTTGCAACCCAAGTTAACATCGATTCGTATGCAGCAGTACTTTAGTACTTGGGCCTCACAAGGGGTTTTTGGACACTTCAAACCTCTCAATGAGTCTCCTCTGCCAACGTGGTTGGATGCAGACATCCGGGCTTCCGAGGCAATTGCCCCCATTGTTGGCGCCCAAGTATCTGAGGTTGCTGTTATGGAAACATTGACTGCGAATCTGCATCTTATTATGTCTGCTTTCTACAAGCCTGATATCGATGGCCGGCATAAGATCATTGTCGAGAACCAAGCATTCCCGTCAGATCACGTGAGTCATATTTCCTTTGGAGGCCGATGATCGAGACCAGTTCAGTGACTGGGAGCAAGCAAGGGCAAGTAGTTCTGAACAGCTGCTTGAAAATAGAGCCATATACTCTTCAAGAATGCTGGTAAAATCTCGTGTAGTCTGGGCAAATTTATCACATATTCCGAGACAAACCCATCAAGCTTCATCTAACAGCCTCCAGTTCGCAGCAGAGTCCCAGATTCTTCACCATAACTTAGACCCTTCTACATCTCTAGTCACCATAAAACCACCATCCCTTGCCAACTCCACGCTCACAACGGACCACATTCTATCAGTCATCACCGAGCACGCCTCCACAACCGCCCTCATCCTTCTTCCCGGAATCCAATACTACACCGGCCAGCTCCTCGACATCCCGGCCATAACCGCCTTCGCACACTTCCACTCCATCTTCATAATTTGGGATCTCGCACATGCAGTCGGGAACGTGCCTCTCCAGCTGCACGACTGGAACGTCGACGCTGCAGTCTGGTGCAGCTACAAATACCTAAATTCCGGCCCCGGTGCAGCTGGTGGTTTCTTCGTCCACGAAAACAACAGCAAAGTCTCGACTTCCGAAGGTGGAGATGGGAAGAAGGTGTTTGGTAATAGGTTAAGTGGGTGGTGGGGGAGCGACAAGAGCTCGCGATTCGCGATGAATAATCGCTTCGTGCCAATCCCCGGCGCAGCAGGCTTCCAGCTTTCGAATCCGAGTATTTTGGATATCACGAGTTTGGCGGCTTCGCTTGAGGTCTTTGAGAAAGCTGGGGGGATGCGCCCTCTCCGAGAAAAATCTCTGAAGATTACTGCTTACCTTGAGAATTTGCTTTTGAACATGGGAGCTTATGAAGAGAAGGTGTTTGAGATTATCACCCCGAAGGACAAAGAAGGGAGAGGAGCCCAGCTTAGTTTGAAATTAAAAGATGGCTTGCTGGATGTGGTTATGAAGGAGCTAGAGGAGAGGGGCGTGGTGGTTGATGAGCGGAGGCCGGATGTAATTCGTGTAGCGCCTGCGCCGCTGTATAATAGTTTTGGGGATTGTTGGGAGTTTGTAGAAGCGTTTAGGGAAGCGGTTGAGGTTGCTGTTAAAGCGAAGGGAGGCGAGGTGAAGGCTGAGGGGACGAGGGAGCTCGAGAAGACGAGCTGAGTGAGCATATGTAATGTACTTACAAAGGAAGGATATAGAATTTGCATTAGTAGATCACCCGCTTGTTATGAATATCTTCTCCTATCCACTTCCTCACTCATTTCAGGTAAAGCTGCTGAGGTGTGTTGTTACTTTCTGCTGAGACTCAAGCCGAATATCCGAGCCATCTTCAAATAAGACCGAAATTTCTCCATTATTAAGATGCACAATTGTGCTTTCCTCTCACAGTTCAACTCAATTAATGAACATTACTCCACATTTGACTGGTCAAGATTGAGGGGATTTCACTTTCTGCCCTTGCAAATCCTTGACATATATCTGGTGCAGCTGAAGAAGTGAATCGTCATCCTGGAGATATTGTTTGGAGAAAGTCCAAGCTAACTTTTGGAAGATTTGTAAGAGGAAAGTCGTTTGAGAGAAAGTTTCATTTTCTCACTTTATCGCTTACAATGTAGAACAATAATAAACCCTGCACTTCGAGTCCTGGTCAAAAATATGGGGAGCTGGACCCCTGTCCCGGCAGCTGGGGGCCCCTGCCAAAATCATGAGTTTGTCAACGAAATCTCGCAATCACGCGAAAAAAAAAGGTCAGACTTCAGAGCAACGCGGAAACTCCACGAGCCTTCACGCCTGCCAAGTCCTATGTTCGCAACATTGTCCCGCAGAAGCTCGAGAGCCAGGCAAGCTTACATATGTTCATCATGTCTGCACAATGCCCTTACGCATGCTCCTCCTGGCCCCCTTCAAGCAGGTGGAGCTGAACGCGCACGGCGAGTTGTGTCCTTCTATTCCACTACCACTTCCAGCGATGCCCAACCCCCCAACGAGGCCATCGAGCCTGTCGAAATTCCGAAGACGGAAGTTGCTGAAGATGGAAAGGCTGCCCACGTTGCAGATAGTGCGGAGGGGCAGGGGCCGGGGAAAAGAAAGAAGCCCAAGGGGAGACGGCTATCGAGCTCGAAGAGCGCATTGATAGCCTTGAGACAGTCGTTGGCGTTGGCTGCAGAGCAAGAAGCTGTTCCCGGCTACAGAGTCCAGACTACGCAGTCGGTAAAGGGGGAGGCTTCTGCTACTCGAATACCGAGGGGGGCACGAAGGCTGGAACTTGCGCGGATGGTGAAGGAGAAGAAGAAGAAAGGTGCTGAGACTGGTGAGGCCAAGAAGGATACTGTCAAGGCGCCGAAGACCAAGAAGGCTACTTCCAAGACATCAAAGGCCAAGAAGCAGGGCGATGAAGAGAAATCCGAGGGGTTATCTTCGATAGTTCGACGGTTGGTCTCAGAGAATTCAAGTCCCGATTTTCGACGCCTGGTCGATCTTAAGTCCACGGATATGACAGAGAAGGGCGAGGAGAAACCTTCCACGGGGGACCAGGAAGCCCAGGGTGTTGTCAGGAACGCTGATGAGAAGACGACCATCCATTGGCTTAGGACACGTACAGACCCGACAAATCCAGATTCTTCTGCGGTTCGCGCCTTCTTATCAAAATACCCAGAAATTGAGAAGAAGGTTCGAGAGTTCCAAGAGCACGCCTCAACAACCCAAGGGGAGGAAATTCCGGGGGTGCCAAGTGACAACTTACTCAAGAGGGGATTATCAACGAGAAGGACACTGGTCGGATTGATTCAGACTGGAGAACTGTCAGGAGAGGAGAAAACAGTTATTATGAAGCTACTGAAAGCTTCTATTAGCACCAGAGGCTCTCATGCTACACTCAACCTGACGACGGTGGAAACCCCCTCGGCTGCTGTTGCCAAACGCGATAGTACGACACGGGTCGCTGCCCCTTCAGCTGCTCCTGTTAAGGGACGCGTAAGACCAACAACGAAAGCACCAACAACGAAAGCACCAATGCAGGAAGCGAAGCTCGGCCCCATATCAGCGGCAAGAGGAACCACTAAGCATGAAATCGAGACAATCGAGGCGAACGAGCTCCAGCTCACACCCATAGACAAGGAGCCACCTGAGGTTCCAAGCTTGGCTTATGGCCTGGAAAGAGTTCTGTTCAACCCTGGAGTCTATCATCTCCAAGATCCTCGGTCTCGAGTATTCAATTTCGATCCTTATTTGCAGACTATTATGCCTGTTAGTGAATTCGACTTCAACGCTTTGAAGCAGTATATCACTTCTTCTCGCGACCAGACGCTTCTCTCAAAGGCCAAGGAAGAGGAGAAAAAGTATACCGGATCGACCTCCAGCATGACAGCTGCGCTAGGGCATTTCCATTTTCTGCTGTCCCAGTGGCGGCCAATCACTACTGGCATTCTATCACAAATGTTCCCAGTTGAGTTCAACACATTTACCGCCTTGCAACGTGGTCCAGTTGCAGTATTCTTACGTTGGAGAGATGGGACTTATGCCATCGATGCAGACAAGGAGTACGACAACTCCAATATCCTGATGATGCTCGGCAAATCGATGGAGAAACTTCTCACTCTGTCAACCGACGACTTTGAGAAGTATCGGAAGGCAAACTCGGACCAGATCTCGGAGGAGCAACGAAACGAATCCGAACCATTTCACTACACGACTATGGGAGACTTTCTACTGAGATCCCAATTAGATGCTCATGATCCTAGACTGCCGGGCACTGGTATGTTCGATCTTAAAACCAGAGCAGTGGTCTCTGTCCGAATGGACACCTCCGCTTTTGAAGAAGGGAGAGGGTACCAGATCCGCGGCCGTCACGGTGAATGGGAATCTTTCGAGCGGGAGTACTACGACATGATCCGCTCTGCTTTCCTGAAGTACTCGCTCCAGGTCAGAATGGGCCGTATGGACGGCATATTCGTCGCCTTCCATAACACCGAGCGAATTTTCGGCTTCCAGTACATCAGTCTCCCAGAAATGGACTACGCGCTGCATGGCACGGACAATACTGCAATCGGAGATTCCGAATTCAAGCTGAGCTTGGAGTTACTGAATCGTGTGCTTGATCGAGCGACTGCTAAGTTCCCAAAGCAGTCGCTTCGTCTGCACTTTGAGACGAGAGATGGCGTGACGCCGTTTATGTACATTTTCGCTGAGCCGGTTGCTGAGAAGGACATCGAGAAGATTCAGGCGACGAATAAGCTGAAGATTGAGGAGTTTGAGAGTGAGGTACTTGGAGTTGCTACTTCGAAGTTAACGGAGGAGCAGAAGGAGGCCGAATGGGCGAAACTGAGGGCAAAGGTCGAGGAGGAGATGCAGCAGGATGAGCTTGGTATCGAGAATGCGGAGGAGGCAAAGACGCAGTCTGCGTTGGATGGGTTGGTCATGCAAGAGCAGCATAAGGCGGAGGAATTGCTGGCTACGACTACTTTTGAAGATGGAGAGGAGAATGAGGAAGATGATGAGGAAGATGAGGTGCTGATTGAACAATTGGAAGACGGCGACGAGGAAACCCTTGAAGAGGAAGAGGGGCAAGACGAGGAAACGCTAGAGGAAGACGAGGGTCATGATGAAGAGAGCGAAGGGGCTGTAGTTGAAGATGGAGATGAGAATCTGGAAGGCAACGACCTTGACGAAACCCTCGCAGATGATGCGGCGGAGTCGGATGAAAGTCTCGAGGAACAGGGCCTCAAGGAGCAAGATACAGCAGAAGAAAATCTGTCAGACGATCTCCAAGAGACGGAGGAATCGGAAAGTTTACAGGAACGGGATGTCGAAGAGCAAACCTCAGCCGAAGAGATCGTAGCTCAAGATCTAGAGGAAGCGGACCGGCTCAAAATAATTGGTGACGAAGAAGAAACTTTTGATGAAGAGAGCAACCGAGCTGACCCGGAGCCACCCAACATCAAGAACGACATTGCCAAACTCACAGCAGCAGGAACATTGAGCGGCTCCACAATTAAAGAGGCTGTAACAGCAGCACACGCTAAACGCAAAGCCCAGGAAGCCAAGAAGGCAGGCAGGAAAGCCAGGAGGGCAAGCAAGAAAGCCAGGAAGGCAAGCAAGAAAGCCAGTGAATCCACAGACAGGGATGCCACCGAGGCCACAGACGGGGATGCCACCAAGGCCACAGACGGGGATGCCACCGAGGCCACAAGAACTCCCCTCCTCGCCATGACGCTCGTGATCCGCAACAAGGTCAACAACAAGTACGTCAAGCGCCCTGAATCTCTCAGGGACCACGAGAAGTGGGATGTCGAGTACGTCTTATCTGAAGTCCAGAAACCCGAGAGCGCGCATAAATTGTACGAGCAGACGAAGGCGAGGAGATATAGAGCATTGACGAAGAGTGTGGATCCGACAGAGAATGCGTGGAATAATACTTTCATTGGGAGTATTAAGAAGATGAATGAGAAGGGACGCGTGTGGAGGGACAAGCAGGATAAGATTGAGAAGCGGCTGCCCGTTAAGACTTTGGTGGTTAAGGGGGGGAATCAGATGAGGACGAAGGATAGGGATGTTTGGCATCAAGGGAAGGAGGAGTGAGCTTCATGTGGATGGGAATTTTCTTTGTGATTGATTGCATAGGGTGGCTGGTGTAAAGTAGGTGGCATAATGGGCATTGTATTATGATCAAAATGGCGATTGGTCGGATTGGGAACAAAGGTGTGTAAAATAAAGAAGTAATGTACAAAAGACTCATCACTCATAATTTGATGATCCTATCGTGTGTATGTATGTTTAGTGTAGGCACCAGCAACACGTGGGTCTTCGCTTAGCAAAAGAATCAAAAATATAGCTCAAAATCACTTTTGCGCCCTCCGGGAATCTTCTCAAAGTTAGACCACGATTCACTCAAACACCTCTCTACTTTCAAGACTCACCGAACCCGGGGCCAACGCACACACATCACTCTATAAGAGCATATGGGAAGCGTTGATTTTACCACTCTGTAACATCATGTTAGAACAAAGAATTTTCATAGTGAACTTCGGGCCCTTACAAACCAAGAGCGCCGACGAATAAGAGCATTGTCCCAAAAATTGTCTTATTTCAATTTATTATACCTTTAAAATAAGCAGGCCCCACTTGGAAACGAACTTAGTAATGATCCAACTCCGATCCTCCATTTGGTGAAAGATGTATAAAACAAATCGGTGAAAAACTTGAGGAGATGATTCGAGAACATGTTCCAGATTATTTAACAGAGAAATCTCGGGTATTTTGAATTGAAAGATAGGTTAATATTTGCGTTTTCTTTGTGGTGCCTCGCAAGCTGCAGCAGCCTCGCCAACCAAGATTTCGCTCGCCAGCCAGCCAGCCTTTTGTCTTCTTCGCAGCTCTCATCTCACCTCCCACCCCACCAGGGCCAGCACCACCAAAATGTCGGCCAAAATCGAGAAGATCATTGTGCGTCTGCAAGAAAAGTATGTTCTCCCAATCTCCTCTGCTCTCCTGTTTCTAGCTCGCAAACTCACATCCTGTTCACCAGAATCGCTGAAGGCCAATTCTACGAAGCGCAGCAACAAACCCGCGTCGTCGCAGCGCGGTACATAAAATCCAAGACCTGGGACGCCGCAATCGACATCCTGTTCTCGGTCTCGCAATCGCTTCTCAAAGCAGGCCAAGGCGGCTCCGGAGGCGATCTGGGCATCTTCTTGATCGACGTGTATAAGCAGGCTGAGCTGAGGCCTGATGCGGGGAATAAGGGGAAGCTGTTGGTGTTGCTCAGGTTGTTTGATCCGGAGGAGCCGACAAGGAAGACGTTTGTTGGGGAGATGATTGGGTATGTATTCTCTTTCTTCTGCGATTTACTGAGGAGTGGGGGAGCGACTGGGCTAATGGATGAGATGTAGATGGTCTTCCAAATGCGGCGATTATCCTGCTGGTGAGCCGGAACTGCATCATGTAGCCGGATCTCTGTATGCAGAAGAGCACGATGCGTATGAGGCTGAACGACACCTCACGCTTGGAACGAAGGACTCCCCAGATGTCTTCGCGAAGCTGGAATATGAATGGTACACTCAAGACGATTCTCACACGGCGGCGTTATATGCTGCGAGAGCGGTGTTCCCGTACCTACTTGTGGGCAATGTGAGGGATGCGAGGAAGTCGCTGAGGTTGTTTACCAGTCGATTGACGGAGGCGAATACGGGGCTGGCCGTGCAGGATGTGAGCAGCACGGCTTCGGATATCAAGATCTACCCTAGCTTGCCGCTGCTCAATTTCTTGGGCTTGCTATTGCTGGCTGTGCAGAAGGGCACTGCAGATCTGTTTAGGCAGTTGAATAAGAAGTATGCGGAGCATATCAAGGAAGTAGGGATCTGGGACGAGGCATTGACCTCCGTAGGTGAGATGTACTTTGGGATTCAGAGACCGAGGCAAGGGAATCCGCTACTGGATATGATGGGAAGTATGTTTGGCGGTGGAATGGGGGGTGCTCCTGCAAAGCAACAGCCAAAACGTGTGGGTACTTCAGCTCCAGCTGCTGAAGGTCTAGACTAGACTGAATTCTACCTATGCTACGCTTTCTAAGCAACCTGTTCCGTAACGCCTGGGTATCTTATGCCGCAAAATCAAAAGTATGGAGTGCTATCGAACAATCTGCTCTTCTTCTGCTTCGTACATCCAGTTGTCTTCTGCTAACCCCGCCACCTTCGCACGCATACTGGCTCGTACGGCTTCGAGGAGTTCTACCAAGATCAGCACTCAAATACCAAGGCGGATGTGGATTGTCCCACCCGCAGGCTCACTAGGAGCTCGATTCCTATCCCTTTGATGAAGCTTCACCGCATCTGCCAACCTCTGTCTCTCCTCTGTGCCAAATCAGCATAACCCCATCCCTTCCCTTCCTCAGAGATAACACATACTCTCATCCTCCAGGGCATCCCCGTTCCCTCCCTCCTCCTGCTCATCAAACGATTGCATCGGCGGATCCCCAATCTCGAACTCCCCATTCTTATCCCGTATCACGATATCTGAGGTGTCGGACTCGGGCTCTACGTCCAGGCGCAGCGTTTCGGCGGATGTGGAGGTCGAGGAGGTCGTGGGGCGCCGGCTGAGGTGTTGGTGGAAGAGGTTGCGGCGCACGTTGTTGGTGGAGCGGTTGCTTGACGAGCTGGTTGTTGCTTGGTGTCGGCGTTCTGGCATTTTGGTTTGTGTTTTTAAGCGAGTGTCGGGGCAAAGGGGAAAACAATGTTAGGTTATGGTGAGGTGGTTTGTTGATGTTGTTGGCAAGGCTTGACGAGGCTCGCTTGGAGATTGTGGGGTAGCAAATCCCTTTGAACCTCATCTTTCCATCATGCTTCTACATCCTTCACATCGGCTTGATTCTTCAAGATGGGAATGAAGAACGTTCAAGATGAGTAGCACTTTCGATATTCAGCCTATTGGCCGATTTGTTGGCCAGAGCGCTGTCATAAAAAGACCTAAGGTGAGTGCAGAGCCCTTTTCTCGTGCATTCCATACGTGAAGCTGGCGCTTGGCTAGTGTCATTGTGTCCTCTTTCGATCGCCAATATATTTCATTTTTGCGCACTGGCTATTCCTAGTTACATTGAAGAGCTCTCAAAGAAATATTTCCCCGTCCTTTTGTTCACACAGTCACAGGAAATAGCATGTTTCTCCTATGACGACAAACACCAGTTTCGACTGGATGACTCGTCAATCAGATACTACTGGCCTCCAACTTTAGGAGCTGATCTTGCACGAGGTTTTGATACCTTTGAGAAGCTTGATGATAAGGCAGATGATCATCTTGATAGTTTGCTGAAGACGATCATTGCCCATGAGCAAGAGCTGGGGAAGGCCGTTGAGGCAGACCTCATCACTTGGAGAGGAATGATGACCAAGGTGAGCTTCAATTTTCAGTCAGGAGGGGGTCTTTACAGAGAGAATGCTAAGAAAAATTAGTTTATGGCGGCAATTTTCAGTGACCGAGATGGGTAATGCCCCTGGAACTCGGCAAAGTATACAGTCGCTGACTTCAATTCAAAGCTTCGAAATGAACGCCACGCTTTTCCAAGTGGGCATACCTGAATTGTATTTTTATGCTAAGCTGACCAATGATATGTGAAGGACACCATGTATGCTTCAATAGTTTATCTCAAGCGCAACTACTAAGTCAAATAGCTTCCTCGAAGAGAATCACTCATACAAACTTAATTCTCAAGCAAAACAATCTCATCAAGTTTCGCAACGTGGAAGGCCATCTCAGGATATGATGTCGTTTTGGGGCAAGTAATATCACGATTAGCGAAAATGAATGGTAATTAACTGAGGTAGGATATAAATTCGAGACATTGTGCTTGTTGCCAACCATTTGGGCGGAGACATCACGAGATTACATCGAAAATCGAGAGAACGAAATTGTCAACAATCACGCTCAATATTGTTCTGTCGTGAAAACTGGCATTGGCAATACGGTGATGATTCTCGGTGGTGAAGTCGATGCAGGCAAGTTTCAATCTCTCCATCGTGTATGACTCTGACAGCTACAAGTATGGGATTCAAAGCCAACCGATGGTAGCCCCATCAACTGGGTCGAATTGAAGACGAGCGCCGATATCCGAGATGGTAGGGACATGATCACGTTCGAGCGTAAACTCATGAAATTCTGGATACAATCATTTCTCCTTGGAGTTCCCAAAATCATTGTCGGATTTCGGACGCCAGATGGGATCTTAAAGAGAGTCGAGGAGATGGACACGGCTTCGATACCTGGGACAGTGAAGAGGCATGGGAAAGGAACTTGGGATGGCAATATGTGTATCAATTTTGCATCGGCGCTACTCGATTGTAAGTCTGGTTTGCATGGTATGGGGTTTGGCTAACAGCAGTAGTCTTAAAAGTTACGATTACTGACGATGGAGTTTGGAGGATTCGAAGAAAAGAGAAGACTTCTACTATCGAGGTGTTCCAGGTTGAAGAAACGGGACATGGAGATATTCTCTCTGATGAATTCATCAACTGGAGGATAAAGCTTGCTTTGAATCGAAAACAACCTGAGACGACGGCGGGGGCTGAGGAACTCCCACCTATGGACACGAACTTGGCAGAAACTCCAGTATAGGGAGAAACCGATTCTTAGGATAGGTCGACACCAAGTACTTCTGTAGAAATATTGTACCACCTCCGATGGGTACTTTTGGCTCATGGGTCACGTGTGATATGAATGTGAGCCTCGCTTCCCTGATCTCAACAGTGACTGTCGATCTGTTGCAAATAAAGTGAATCCGGAGCGAGAAGTATTCGGGTTCTCCCATGGGTCAAAGCACCGGGAGAATAATTGATTGGCTCCGTATATTTGCCAAATCGGAATGCAACTCGCTCTGAGACAGGACCGCTGACCGCCTACGATAATTCAACAGCCACAACTTGGGTCCTCAACCAAAAGTATAAGGCGCTATAAACTAGAAGACACCCGCACAGGAGTTCCGAGGCAGTTTGAAAGTTGCATGCTTCACAAGCCCAAGTTTTCGGCTTCAATTGGTTTGTCGCACGAGCACCTTCCTAACCTCGCTTCGTTACTGCGTCAATTTGTCAATCTGACTGGATCGTTGTCGATGAGCCGAGGCTTCCTTGAAAAAAGTTCACAGCCCTCAACAGATCAATGGGGAGGATATCAAGTCTGTCAAGCCGCCAGCTTCTCAGACCCTCATGGAAATCGACAACCCTTCATACTTCCCATCGATTCTCGTCCGCTCTCGCTGTCAAGATGGCCCCGATACCAGAGCCGTTCAATCCCGGTCTTCCCCAGAATACTCCGGGGCTCCCTCCGTGAGTCACCCCTGCCTGAACCGTCGCATCCACTCCTGACAGCCAAAATAGCAAAGTGCCGGACACCTCGTATCCCATCGAAGTCAGAAAGAAGCTCGGCATCTACGGTCTCACGCCTCCCAATGTTGAGAGTCACGCTCTCCAAAGCCAACGATGCATGAAGCAATTGGCGTCAAAAACCACCCCTATCGAGAAATACATCTATCTCAGCAACTTGAGAAACACCAATACCCACCTCTTCTACCGCCTTGTGCTTGAGAACTTCACTGTATGGTTTTTGTTCTTTGCTGGGCACGTGACCAAAACTAACAGTTTTCTGCAGACGATCGCTCCCTTGATTTATACCCCTGTTGTTGGTGAAGCATGCTTGAAGTGGTCTGAGATATATCAGCGACCAGAGGGTATGTTCATCGACCCTCAAATTGAGGATAGCATATCTCCTGCCAGAGGACCCCCCCCCCCTCTTCCTGAGCTGTCCATTATGAAAGTGGGAAGCTGACTTCGACAGGACTCTATGTCTCGTACAAGGACCGAGGTTCGATCATTGATGTTTTACGAAATTGGCCTCAACCTAATGTGGAGATCACCGTTGTTACCGATGGCAGTCGTATTCTTGGACTTGGTGACCTTGGTGTCAATGGGATGGGGATTCCTGTCGGGAAGCTGGCACTTTACACAGGCTGTGCTGGTATTCGACCCGAAGCTACCTTACCATTGACATTGGATCTTGGAACGAACAATGAACTGCTGTTGAAGGACCCCCTCTATATGGGCGCCAAGATGAGAAAAGTCTCAGAGAAGGAAGAGATAGAATTCCTAGACGAATTGATGGTTGCACTGAACACAGTATGGCCTGGGTTAGTAACTACCACGAGCGCTTTCGAGATGCAAGCTAATATAATGAAGTATTGTCGTTCAATTTGAGGACTTCAAGAATCCCTTCCCGGCACTTGAGAAGTACCAACATCAATACACCTGCTTCAATGACGATATTCAAGGAACTGGAGCTGTCATATTGGGAGGTATTATCAACGCATTGAAGAGCACTGGAAGACCTATCAGGGATCACCGCGCTGTATTCATGGGCGCAGGAAGTGCTGGCGTCGGTGTTGCCAAGCAAATTGTTGAGTATTTCATCAAGGAAGGTCTGACTGAAGATGAGGCCCGCCGATGCTTCTGGTTTGTTGATACTAAAGTGCGTTCCTAATTTGGACAACTCAGGGCATATACTGATCTACCTTAGGGTCTTATCACCAATGACAGAGGAGACAAGCTTGCCCAACACAAGATATACTTCTCTCGGGACGACAACAAGGAACAGCAGTTCAAGTCGTTACCAGACGTTGTCGAATATGTCAAACCAACGATTTTGATGGGGCTGTCAACAATGCGAGGCATCTTTGACAAATCAATTCTCCAAAAGATGGCTAAGCTCAACGAACGTCCAATTATCTTCCCCTTATCAAATCCTTCCAACAACGCTGAATGCACGTTCGAGGAGGCTATGAAGCATACTGACGGCAAGGCCATCTTTGCGAGTGGAAGTCCTTTCCCACCGTATCTTCATAATGACCAAGTGATGCAACCAAGTCAGGGAAAGTGAGTTATTCCGTGGTATCCTGAAAATGGTGTGAACCTTGTTACTGATCTCAATAGCAACATGTATGTCTTCCCTGGAATTGGCCTCGGCGCAATTCTTTGCAAGGCGATTCATATTACCCAAGAGATGGTATGCTCCCTTTGGCAACCACCTTTCCAAGTCCAAATACTAATAAACATTAGATCTACGCCTCCGCCGTCGCTCTCAGCACAGCTATTAACACGAACGAGATCAACGCGGGCAGACTCTACCCCGAACTTGACCGAATTCGGGAAGTCAGCGTGATCGTCGCACGGGAAGTAATCCGCGAAGCTCAACGACAAGGTGTTGATCGCCAGAAGCCTATTCGCAACCTTAGTGACTTCCAGCTTGACGCCTTTATTCGGAGCAGGATGTATGATCCCACAAAGGAGTCCGGGCTCGAAGAAACCGACACGCCAAAATTCCGAAGCTCATCCTCAAAACTTCGTGTTCCCGGTTCTCCTTCAAAGCTATAGATCCACTGGGACGGGTATTAATTTGATTGACTCTGCGGGTACGTTATGCGGATACACAAAATTCAAATGGCTGGGGGGCGTAGAAATTGCTTGATGATGATTCATTTCATTCGTCTAAATAATAATGGCATAGCAGTCAGCTGGGTAGAATACCAAATTTGTCTTTTCTTGACACCCGAAGCCGGTGAGGTGTCTACTTTTCATTAAGACTCTACTTTCCGACAATCGAGTCACCCGATCCTTCTGCATCCTTCTCTTCTTCTTCAACCTTCCACTTCCATCTCCTAGCGTCGATCATCTCTCTATGCTCTTCACAAGCCATCGGCAACGCCCACCTCACCCTCATATCCCTCTGTCTCTCCCTATCTTCAAACAAATCCTCTACCTTCTTTTTTGTACACCCCTCATCAACCCCATCAGCAGCATACTCCCCTTCCTTCCCGACCTGCTCAATTTTCTCCTGCTTGATGCAGACCGCCTCCCCGTTTCTTTTGCACCGCACACAACACTTCTCATCAGGCCCCGCATGAGATGGATGTAAATTCATGCGAGGTAGCAAGACATGAGAAGCGGTCATGAAAGAGCATTTCAGGCCGAGGAAGTGGCATTGCAGACATGGGTTTAGTTTTGGGAGGGAGGGAAAGATGGTGGATGGTGGATGGAAGGAGCTTGTGGGTGCTTGGGGGGTGTGGTTGAGGAGAGGGAGGTTGGAGGCGTTGTTTTGGTCTTGGTTGTGCGCGAGGAGGAAGGTGTGGATGGATGGGAGAAAGAGAGGAGTGGGGTGAATGGGATGATTAGGGTTAGTTTTGGGCGGCGGGTGCCGGGGATTATGAGGCTAGGTTTCCGGCGGCGTGTGTTGGTGGTTGTTTGTGCCATTGTTGGAAATTTGGATGGTGCTATGTGGAACGTGCGTGTTGGGTATGAGTGGACTGCTAAGCTTTAGAATGATGTTGAGAAAGGGCAGAGGTCCCTTGGGCATGTTGATATAAGGAGATGACAGACCAACCATTGTTCAGAACAATGCTGGATGTTTCGAGGAACAAGGAGAAAATGTAGGGGTGGGAAAGGCCATGTCTTTCCTAAAGCGTGAACAAGTCTAGTGCACCAGGTGTGTCTCAACTTGAGAACAAAGGGTTCTGCGTAAAGTAAATCGATGAAGCTCTGTGCAGGTTCGGGGGTTGTTCAGTATCATAATGTAAGGCAAGCGCGATAGAGAAGCATTCATTCTCAATTTGCATCTTGAAACAAGGTCAGTCTTGAATTGGCTTCCTTCATTGGGTCTGCACGCCAAAGGCAACCATATCAAAGTAGACAGATGTAGACGGCAAATTAGAATGAATGTAGGAGGCCGTCTCGTGAAACTTTAAACTTCGACCAGCTCCCTATCCATCGGAGCGTCATATCTTCGTCTTCCTCTAGCAATTTCCCCAAGCCATCAGCCCGGCAAACCATCCTCTAAACTCGGTCTCTCTCATTTTCCAGATCAACAATGCCAACAACATTGGCATTTTGGTCAAGCTCAAGCTTTCTCTTTGCAATAGAAGCCTTCACCGGGTTCTTGGCTCTGAAAATATCGTCAAGTTCCTCAAGCTGGATCCCTCCGTCAGTGTATGTTCGATCTTAGAGACAATATTTTGACTTACAGTGCGGTTCTTGGTCTCGGGCATGAGTAGATAGATGATGCCAGCCTGGATGAAACACCAGACCAAGAAGACAGCATATGTCTTCCACTTGATGTTATCCAGGGCGACTGGGAAGCCGAATTGGTTGACGAGAGTACCTGAGCGTGTTAATATCATGCATTTGTCACAAAACTTGCAGGGTATCTTACCAGCAGTCACGAACATTCCTGAGAATGCCATTCCCTTGGCACGCATTTCGAATGACAGAACCTCAACTGGGTAAAGTGCTTGCAATGGAGTCCAACCGAAAGAGTATATACTCTGGAAGAGATAGATCATGGCAACGGTAACACCACTAGATACTTTTGAGCCTGTGGAAGCCTGAACACCAGACGCAGCAGTTACACCGATCCAGCAAACGGCACAGCCGACGTTGACCCAGATGAGCATGGGGCGACGCCCAATGGTGTCAACGAACATGCTTCCAGTTGCAGCGAAGATAATCTGGACAGCGTTCATGGCAACGAAGAGATGACCCCTGGTCGTAGCGTCTTTGATGCCTGCAGTCTCCAGGACACCTGCAAGGAAGTACGAAACAACACCTTATATGTGTCAGTATTGATTAGGTAGACGTGACATGCAAAGAAGGGGTGCTATTCTGGAAAGTACCATTGCCAGCCCATTGACCGAAGAGAGAAGTGAGGCAGTTGGCCATAAGGCGGTACCTGGACGGTCCATCGCGGAAAAGCGCACGATAATCCCACCAGCGTTTGTCTGCACCGTCCAACTCCAGATGGGCTTCGTATTCCCACATCTGGAGCTTGACCCATTCACTCTCTGGGTTTCCATTGCCGTGGTATTTTGTTAAGAAGGCCTTGGCTTGCTCCATCTTTCCATTTGTATAGAGCCAGCGAGGAGATTCGGGAAGGAGCCAGACGAAGATGAAAACGAGGCCAGGAAACATCATTTGGAGCCAGATTGGAAGGGTCCATGAGATGCTTCCAGCATGGTTAAGAACGCCGCTGGCTGCTCCACTGGCAACGATGGCACCCACAGGCCAGAAAACATTGTAGAGTGCGGTCACAGTACCACGGTACGCTGGGTGAGAGATTTCGACGACATAGCAAGGACCTGCAGAGGACACAAGCTGGACACCCAATCCCATGAAGAAGCGGCCACCCATAAACTGGTTAACGCTGTGGGTGCTAACGCAAGTCCCCTGGATAATAACTCCAACGATGATGACAGTAGCTCCGATGAACATGCCAAATTTTCTCCCCCTGTGCTGCAAATTAGCATAATGAAACCTTAAAAGACGAAAAGGGCCGTGAGGCTCGGAGTCAGCTTGCTCCTACACCACAGAAATAAACGAGTGATGACACCTCCGAGACAATGCTCGGCATCTCACCTCTCATCGAGCAAGAAAGCAATTTAGTGTCAAAATAAGCCTACCAGGTGTCGAGTGCGGGCCCCACAAACGGGATAGCTACAACCGAACCAATTTGTGACATGGAACTGACGATACCGGCTTTGATCCCAACACTTCCGACCTCGAAAAACGCCAGGAACTTGTCGTTATTGAGGAGGTTACCAAACATAGAGGAGTCGAAGCCGTTAGACGTAGAGCAGAAGAATCCAACTGCACAGCACCCATAGAGCAAAAATGCAACGGCATTCCACCTAGAAGCTCGGAGTCAGCATTGCTCATATAGAGAAGTCCAGGTTTTAGAATAGTGTTCCTCCAGTCCTTTACTCTAGCGACATGTCCAGAGAGTAGAAGAACAGCTCGTGAGAAATTTGGCAAGGGAACTGTCTGCCGAGAGAAATACACTCACGGGATGGGTGGCTCCTTGATCATCGCCTGGTTGAAAGCCTCATCTCCAAGGACGACCTTCGTGTCGATAACTGTAGGCTTCTCGAGAGTGTCGACATTCTCGATAGCACCGCCAACCTGCTTCTCGGAGACGTCTGCCATCTTGCCCAACTGAGGAGCAGATAACTTAACGAGACGGAATGAAGAGAAGAGGAACAATGTCCTCCTGGAAAGAAAGAAGTGGTTGATAAAACTAACTGTATTCTAGAGGGACATGGTCTCCTTAATATACATGAGCGCTTTTGTCTCGTGCACCCTGGCCCGAGGCAATCGATATCCCGAGCAACACATAATCCTGGCTGAAGTGCAGATGAACGTTAGACGACGGCTACATTTCCTAAACCACGAAATGATTGGAAGTCGCGTTTCTTGTGTTTCGGATCACTTCGACCTATCCCGGGGTGAAATCTGGGGAGGGAAAAACTTTCAGGGCAGGCAAAATGCGGAAGATGGCCCTCCGCCTTCCCTTTTGGGTTATCAAAGCGAGGTTCAGGGGGGATGAGCGGCTCGATCCTCACTGTTGATCTTCAAAATCCAACTTGGCTCTGACGAGCTGTCTCCCAGAAGTCATGGTAACACTGCGACCTGCGCCGCATGTGGAAGCGATCATGCTGTGACTGGGTGCCCGGTGCTGGGGGCCCAATTATGGCTCCAGCATCTTATGCGTTCTCGCGCTTGGCCCGGAAGGGACATACGAGCAAAGCACGAGATCTGCTGTCGTCTGTTCTTTGTGGGGAACTGCTGAGGCGCACTAGCATACGGCGGGGAAGCCCCTTGATGCAGCTCGTGAGAGCAAAGTAGGAGTAGACTGGGCGAGCAGGCCCAGCTCCGAATCGAACGTTGACACCAAGATCTTCCCCACGCCGCCACAGATCTGATCGTTTGAACTTTGCTGGACGGGTGGCACAGGATGCACGGGCCGGTTGCTACCAAAAGGCGAAAAGCGGTCTCAGCCTCCTGGGAGACAGCGGAGGTAATTGGTGGAGAAAACGTCAAGAACAACTTTGCTCGAATTGAGGCGGAAGAACTCCACTCGATAGTTCATGGTTTGGCCTAGGAAAGAATTGTTGTTGACCCCGTCGACAAGTCGTGGGTTCCTTGAACGCACGCCGCATGCCCCTGCATGGATGTTTGCATGGAAGGGGTGGCAGATTCTAGGGCCCGGCTGGCTTATTAAATGATTGGTTCTAGCCACTGTTCCCGAATGAGAATCTTCAATCAAGATGGCACCGGCTCTTGAGACGATCTTTCGGCATTGGCGTATCACATTTCGCATTGATCGATAGATATCGAGTCGGATGTGAGACCAGTCAGAGAAAGTTGGGTTGACTCGCGGATGTTCTCGAAGTGTTGCAACCTGGGATAGAGCTTGCTGCATCAGGATTGCAGGCTTGATGAACCGGGCCGGGACTATTATTAGGATTATCACGTGCACCACAAAAGCGCTTGTTCCGGGCTTGCGCTCCTAGGGCCCGAGGGGTTGGGAAATGTAATCTGCATGATCTGATGGGGCCCCTTGCGGTGCGGATTTTCCCTGTTGACTGTCTGGCGCCCCGAGACGCTCGGCATGGCGGGGAGCATGCCGACCTTCATTTCACAGGTGCAACTGACGAGTTGCGTTGGCTTGCTCGGACAAGGTCACTTAAAAAGGTGGCAAACGTTCTATTTCAGCAAAGTGCTGCAAGTGGGTGTCTTCTAGATCGGAAACCAACAGATCTCCTTGAAGCCTCCTTCCAAATAAACGGCCCTTTAGCACTCAAGCCGCTGGCGCGGAGTTTCTGATTGCCAACCCTGCCAAGTTGCAGCTCTTCGTTTCTCGTTTCTTTTTCTCGACGGCATCTTTCAGGGCTTTTGCCGTACAGTATCGTGGCATCGCCTTTGCGACGCCATCTCGAATGCTTCTCTCTTCTGCATCTTCTGACTCTCGTCTCGACCTCTTGCGCCGAATCCGCCACTTCCTTCCCTGGTTTCTACTTCTCTTGCTTCAGTTGGAGATGATAGCGCCTCCAGGGGATCACTGATGTCGAATCCAAACTCCCTCTCACTGTGGGGTACGAAGGGAGTCGTTGGCACGAGGCATATTTCATCGAGGTCTGATTCTTCTTGACTTGCAACTTTTGACGAACGAAAGGTCCCGAACAAATCGATCCCCTTCACAGTTTCTATGCTCACTACGTCCCGCATCTGGGTTGTGGGGTTAGCGACCCGCGTTTTGTGCTGATTCTGTTCCGTCACCAGAAATGGCGAGCCCGACTCGTTCAACGAATCCAGAATCATTTTTCTTTTCGAGGCCATTTTTGGTTGGAGATGGCGGTCGAGACCAAAGTACGGGGAAGGAGTGATGTCTGCAACCTTTCTTCGAGATTTGGATGCGGAGGCTACGATCTGGTCTTCTTGGCCGGCCCTGACTCTACTGGAAAGATTCTCGATCATCTCGTCGTCGTCGCGTTTCCTCCAGAACCTGATGACCTTCTCGTATCGTTCCTCAAGCAGCGCTGCTTCCGACAAGGGCTTTTTGAACCAAGAATGATCGAGTGCTTCGGTAGCAGTCAATCGCTTGTCTGGATTGAGTACCAAAAGTCCATGAAGGAAACTCATAGCTCGTGGCGGCAGCTTCTGCCAGTGAGCTGAGGTGTCAGGATCCATCCCAAATATGCGATCGACGATCTGGACCTGACTCAGTTGTGGTAGCTCTTCACGGGGAACCATGGAACTGCCAGTGAGTAATGTAGCTGTCAAGATCCCGAGCGACCATAGATCTGCAGCCTTGGTGTAACCTTTCTCTGCATCGGTGGAGTCGACTTCCCTACAAAAGATCAGACATGGCCGCGAAGCAGCAAATTGATAACTTACGGTGCAACGAATCCTATTGTCCCCACTTTGGACAACAGCCTGCCAGTCTGTTGGTGGAGGTAATTTGCAAAACCAAAGTCCGTCAAGACTACACGGCCACCAAAGTCTGTTTGCATGACGAGTACATTCTCTGGCTTGATATCTCTGTGAGCAATAGATTTCGAATGCATATATTGTATGGCGAGGACAATTTGGCGAGCAATGACACGGCTATGCCAATCGTTCAGTCGGCCGCCATGGAAATCTATGTATGAAAAGAGATCTCCACCAGGCGCAAGTTCTGTGAGCATGTATCTAACGATAGATTAGATCAAATTCCGGATCAATCATATTTCAATTACTCACAGAGCACCACTTGAGACGAATGCCTTCTTGAGATTGACGATGTGAGGCTGAGGTGTGTTAGTGTTGCTCGAAGATGTGGTTTGGCTGCTTACATGGCTGAGCTTCGAGAGAATTTTAATTTCACGCATGACGAGCTCCCTGCCACGGGCAACGCGACGAACTCGCTCATTCCACGCTTCGCCAACCATCCCGGATACCGAGTCTTCGGTGAGTCTATGAGCAGCTACATCCAAGTCGACAATCTTACACGCCATTTGCCCTGATGTTGAAACGTCCTTGGCTAGATATACTGCGCCATAAGAGCCTTGACCAAGAACACGGTCGGAGACTTCGAAACGATCCTTGAAATACTAGGAGTTTTCAGCAAGGTAATTTCAGGGATAAGGAGCCAATACAACCTCAAGATCATCGAATTGCTGTTTGGTTCGAAATTCGGGCTGGTGGATTGGTTGGTGGAATCGAAAGCGTGTTTTTGGCTTGATCTCAATGATATCTCCATCGCTGAGGAGATGGCCGATTCTTTCTCGACAAATCATTCCGATGCATAATTCGTTGACATAAGTGCCATTGGTGGACTCCAGATCTTCGCAGTAGATCAGAGGTGGGAAGTCATGGAGCTTGTCCTTCTCATAGATGATCGAATAGATTCGGAAATGCTGCTTTGAGACAGTATCATCTCTGAGAATGTAAGGACTGTTTTTCGTTTTAGTAGCTTGCAATTTGATTTCCATCAGAAGGTGTACCACTTCTGTCCGTCTCTACCAATTCGAACTTCTTTTCCAGGATAAATCGGAATCTCTATGCGCAACCATTAGGAGGTGAAAGGAACAATGATAACGGCACTGACCGATTGTCTTTCCAGGCCTAACCAGGAGCTCAAGCATCCCGATGGAATCAACATAATCCTCCTCATCAAAGTCATCCGGCTGAGACACCTGTTCATCGTATTCCTCATTCATGGCTGCAAGTATTGAAAGAGAGTTAGTTAAACGTGTTAGTGAGATGGCAGGGAATGGGTGTATAGCATGTATTCCTGTGGGTACTGGTCACCCAATTGATCTTGTTTGATCGATCACACGCCTCTGGCGATGGTGATGTGCCAAGTTGAGGTCGAAGAACGTGGATGGTCGAAGTCGAGGTCGAAGTAGAAGTTACTACCAAAAGCCCTCGCTAAAACTAGCTCGCACTAATTACATAAGCACACACTCGGCACGGGAATTTCGACTTAATTGAGGGAGCTTCCCTCTTTCTTCCAACCTCATCACAGAAACACTCAAACTCGAAAAGTATGTCCTCCAACCTCCCAATCGATTCTCATCGTGTCTTTGAGCCTGTCAATGCTCCGAAGACACGATGGAGAGTTCTCTGCGTCCAGTCGAACTCGTGGGAAAGCGAGGGAGACTGGCCACGAATGGTAGACTGGAATGCTAACTGGTTCCCTTCTATAGCCCCAAGTTATCGACGATGAGAGCAAAGTGGAGAAAGAAGCGGGTTCGCCGCCTCAAGAGAAAGCGCCGCAAGACTCGTGCGAGATCGTAAGCCATTCCCCCTCGCTGTTCAGCTTACGGGCAGTTCTGATCCCCATCACAGCAAGTAAACAACTCACAACGACCCGATCTCGATCACTCTTACCTCGCGAGCTGTAACATCATGACAATATAACCTCCGGGTTTACGCCATCTCCCGCATCAACGTCTCCGCCTTTTTCAGCATCCAGATCACACGCACAGTTTGGGACTACCATTCAGTACAATGGCAGCTGGGTGTTCAAGGATAGAATAATTTGATGACGCGCATTCTTTGGCATTTGATGGATGGATTGCAAGGAAGCAGAATCGGTCATACACACTGTCGGATTGTAAATTGAGGGTTTGCGAATAAGGAAGCGATAGGAAGAAGGCTGCCTCAGATGCTAGACGCCATCGACTTCAATTGCAGAATCAGAAAAGAAGTGAAACTTCATGAAAAACATGCCTCTCCTTTGCCGTGATCGTAATGAGTTGACTGCTGTCATATTGCACAAGTGCGGGTCATGACACGAGCAGCTGCCCGTCTCCCAGTGTACTACTATCTACGAAAGCTAGGGCCAAAGCTAGGTGTGCCTCCCTGTATGAATTATGAGAGCTCTCCGTAGTCAATATAGACTGATATCTAGCTCTCAGACTCAACATTCGCCGTGTGGTCTTTGAAACTGAGCTTTTGACCCCCGCCCGCATTTGGAGGGTCAGAAGCGAGGGTCGGCGGAAAAAAAAGTTGGTCCCGACATTTTGGGATCTCCATCCTCGACATTGAGCTCTGCAGTTACAACCTTCCAAGGCACAGAAGATGGCAGACCGATCAGAGAAGGAGAAGAAGCGAAAGAGGGCAAAGGATGGATCCTCCAGACCAAGCAAAAGGGTTGCGATTGAAGGCAACAAGCAGATCAAGATTTCTCTTCTCGAATCCGACGAATGGGCCCCCGTCATAGGTATGCTGAAAGCAAAGACTCCAATTACTCATCTTTTGCTATGCAAGGACTGACACCTACTAGCTTCGACTCCGGGTCTCACAGTTCCTTCTTCGATTTCGTTAGAGCCCTTCGTCAAGCAGCGAAGAAATGCCCCTCTTCAACGCCTCGGAAAAAGCAGCAAAATTGCTGCCACAGAGCTTCTCCTGCACTCCTCCGAACACCCGAAGTTAGACTATACAGCACGCGAAGAAGAAAGCGGCGGCTCAAACACTCTATTGAAGCACTACATTGGAGTCTACGATCCCGAATCAGGGGAGATGGAGGTTATGGAAGCACGAAAGGTGGTAGTTCGTGGCGTTGTTAGAGCACATCAAGCTACAACAGAAGACGAAGCAGCAGTGGTAAGTGCACAAACAATCCAGACTACAGATCTGTAACTGACGCTCTTTAAAGGAATTCAGAGACCGCAGGAACGACCTCGGACAGACATTCGGTACGAAGAAAGCAAAGAAGGCCATTGCATCAGTCACAGAGAACGCCATCGATCAGAGCGAGTTCTCCAGAGACCCTTCCAGGGCATCCAAACCGGAGAAGCTTACCGCTGCGAATCTCGCTATGCTCAGTAGCATTGCAGAGAGTGCTGCAAATGCACCAACAAAAGAGGAGCAAGCGCAGGCGATGAACCGTGCCAAACCACGACCGAAAGGCGTTGAAGGAGAAAGGGACCCTCTCAAAATTTATAACGTGGAGAATGTAGTGGGTTTGGATACGATGAAGCTGATCCCTGTCAGGCAATGGGTGGAGAGTATCAAAGCAAAGAAGGAAATTCGGACGAATTCCAGATTTGTAGCCCACAGGATACAGAATCATGGCTCCAATACCGAAAAGCTTAAGGTCCTTCGATATATGCTTCTACTTATCGATATCTACAATACTTGTAGACCTAGCAGGTTTGGGCGAACATTACCGAAGCGAGAAGAATTGAAGAAGATTCTGGGCGATATGCCAGAGGCGGTACTGGAGGGTGTGAAGAGGAAGTTCACGAATGCTGGAACAATGCCCAAGCAGATGGCCGACTTGATGATCATGTACTTGTGTGCATTGGCTATGATAATCGACAATACCGAAGTTAATATGTGGGATCTGAAAGAGGATCTGAAACTGGAGACGAAGGACATGGCACTGTACTTCACTGAGATCGGAGCGAGGATAGGGCCTCTGGGTGAGGCTGAGCGGAGGAAATTGGGCTTGGAGAAGGCTGCTGCTGCGCAACATAAAGTTGCGAAGTTGAAGGGGCCACTTTCGTATCCTAGGGTGTCAGGGGGGCGGCCTCAAAAGATGCGGTAGTTTGGATGGGGAATATTTCGATTCTGATGTCTTCCAGCAACTTGGCCATTTGATGACAGTAGAAGGCCGGTTAGTATCTTGTTCGATAACGACATGAAGTAGATTGAAACTTCTATGCGCCAGCTTCTGACGTCTCGCTGTCTTCTTCATCAAGATCAAGAAATTTCGAGGTCGTCACCTGCTTCTTGAGGCCCTCTCGCGATAGATAGAAACGCAGCATTGAGAGGTGAATGTTCCAAGTTGACTTGGACTATTTCAGATGTCTCGCCTCCTGACGTTCCTTGGGGTTAGTACATTCAAAGTCCACCGCCTCTTATTATTTATAAAGTTCTGGAACATTTATAAATCGGACCCTTCCATTATCCAGCTTAACTGAGGACATTCATAATTATTACTACCTTTTCTATTCCCGATAAGCACCTGAAGCGATGTCTCACTCAGCCACCCATTCGCGTTCTATACCGCCAACATGCGATACAACTCTGGCCAAAACACCACATCACGAGCAGCCAACCCCATCCCCTGGATGGAAGGCCTCGCTTTGTACGACCCCAACATGACCAGGCTCTTCTTTGCCTGGCCGCCTGCTAGACTTTGGCTTCTTGTGCCAGGTCTGCATTAGCAGCACATGCAGCAGCAGCGTGACGACGTTCAATCTCTATAAATTTCTCTTGTTGTTTGTGATTATTATTGCTTCCGTTAAGATCCTAATACCAGTACCTCTTTTTGTCTCTTGTTGCTTGTATATTTTACTTTTGCAATCTCCTTTGGAGTTTGTGTTGTTCTTATAATCAGAAGGCAGGACCAGGTGCGACACCAACTGCTCTCTTCCCCAGACAGTAGTGAACTGTGTTTCGCAACCCAACTCCCTCGGAACCCTTGATATTCTCTGGTCTTGTCTTGCAACTATAATCCTCTGTACCTGGTCGGTATAACACCCAAATGTGCCTGGACTTCGGATCGCGGACAACAAGAAGTCGAGATTTGGAGACAGCACCACGCAAATCCGGCTGATAGCGTTCAGTGTGCTGGCTCCGGAGTTCCCCTTGCTAAAAGCAGTTGCGGAATTGAACAGCGCTTTATCCACAACCAAAAAACTTGGCGCACGAGCGAAGAGTGATGGAGTGCCATGGAGCATGGTACATTCGTTCTTCGCGAATGTGGGTGGCTTTGTGGGGTACACTTCAAGCACGCTACTCCGCTTCTCACTCCAGCCGTATCAGTACCGGGACCTAAAATACATATCTCTGCTCTGGATTCTATGACACTCAACTTAACGGCTTGTCAAGTAGATACTTGTACCACAAACACCGCTACTGCCGCGAGAAAGACACATCCTCAAAAATCAATGCAAAGCCCCAACTTCACTGTCTCCAGGATGCGCGACCAACCAGAATGAAATACGGAACGTTGAAACTTCTACTGGATCCAACGCAAATCCGGAAGTTAATGGTGACTGTGAGGAAGCTATTTCTTCCATATCATCTCAAAAGTACGCAAGATACTCTACTTTGCCAGCCGATGGCGACCCTCAGATCACAAAATGGACGCCTCTAGATGCTAGAAAAAGGGAAGAAAACTATGCCAAAAGCAACAGGCAAGAACTCAATCATCGTGCAAGACATCTTGGCAGACCTCAAGTCAAGCACACTTTCTGGACGTGACACAGGTCACCCATTTCTTTTTCTCAAAGATATGATCCGGAACCTCCTGCGCCTACGGGGGGAACATCGGGCTCTAACCGGGTCTCAGCTTATCCTTGCGCGCGAGATGGGCATGATACCAGAGGTCCCAGACATATCGAACTCGGAGATCGAAGAGAAGAGTATCGGAGACCACTTTGTCAAGTTCCTCGCCGTCGTCCACACCATATGGCACATAGCCCAGTTGATCGCCCGCTGTGCGGAGAAACATCCAGCATCCCAAATAGAGACGGCCACTGGAGCTTTTGCGCTTTGCGCGTTTTGGATTTACGTCCTGCTCTGGGGCAAACCCCAGGATGTCAAAACCCTCTATATGCTGAAAGCGACTCAATATCCTACTCACAAGGAAAATGTTTGCTTGGGGGAAATTGGACCCCAACACGTCACGGGGATGTTCACCGGCTATCGATATTCAATTCCGGAGCATGCCCCCCCCCCCCGAAGTCTTGCAGATAAGGCTGAGGTGCTTGGAGGAGGATAACTGGGATGGGCTGGTACTGTCTTGGGCGGAATACTCTTTGGTATGGTCCATCTCATAGCTTGAAACTTCAACTTTCCAACGAATGTGGAAAGAATCCTGTGGCGCATTGCAGCAGTTGCAACTAGCGTTGCACCGTTGGCACGGGATATTCGTGGAGTCTGACTTGTGGCTTTCAACAGAATCAGATTGCAGAAAGAGAGGAAGGATCTCGTGCGTAAAACAATCATGACTGTCGACCGAGTTGTCTTTTTAGCACTTGGCATGGGCATTGGTTTCTTGTATGGTTTATCGAGGCTGTATCTGGCTCGTGGAGACGCTCAGGCCATTGTTCTTTTTCTGCCTGATACTTTTCTGGCAAGCATTTAGATTACAATCCACACATGAGAGTATATACACGACTTTGGGAATCCAAATAGATTCCCAAAATAATAGTAACATCTAGTGCATTTGTGTTGGAACCCTGCCTAAAATGGACCATCTTAGCTTTATTACCTCCACCGATTCCTGAGAACGTGTGAGCATCAGAGAAGCAGAGAAGCACAATGATATGGACGAAAATTGGAGGTTAGATTGCTGCTGCATCTTTTACAAAGCTGACTCGCCGGTAATATTGGAAAGAAATTGAATGGAACGGCAATCGACAAGTTTGGGATACTGCTTCCCACCATGGTGTTTCCACGCCTATTCTCACGTTATTCCAGTGACAGAATCTGGCGCCTGGGTAGTGTCCATCAAACTATGCCACTGCAAGGGATTCTGATGCTGTCATAAGGTCGATAACTGCATTCTACAACCACAAGCTTCGCTTCAGCCTTACCATTCACGCCGCCTGGGCAGAGAAATTCTGGCGGATTTCTGTTTCTCGATTGAAACTGTTGTCGAGGATATATGACTGGAGCGGAGAGATACGTGAAAGGTAAACAAAGAAAATAGTGGTCCCAAGTTGATAGCATGGGTAAGGCAACTTTGCTCCATCGGATGAACCGGGGGGGGGTTTCTGCAAAATCAGATTGACAGTGTTTCAAATGCGATTCGTCAAACAGAGGCAAGAGGGTGTTGATGTGGATCTTCAAATTCCAAAAAGCAAGCTACTAAGAAGAAAAGTAGTCTGCCAGTGCTCCCTCTCGCAACGGGAGCCCATTCGACAATTATCTCGATCCGATCCAGCGCCACGTCCATTTGCTTCCTGGGGTATAACGTGCATTCCTCCCTTGATTATATCGTGATGGTCATTTAGCAGCAGCATTCGCAGCACTCGAAACATGCGAGACCGGCGCAGCTGGAGTGGAAATCAGTCTTCGGCTTCCAAGACTTGCATGCAATTGGCGGGAGCATCGACTTACATGCCACAGCAGAGCTCGCCTGATCCACCACCACGCATGCTGACGGGCTCGGCGGTCATCTGCTCAGCAGGGCGCTGGAAAACATGTCAGTCCTGAACTTGTGTTTGGGCATTTATGAGTGGTGGGAGGGCTTACGGGTTGCTCGGTAGCACCGGTGGTTGGGAGCTCCATCTGCTGGGCTTGAGGCTGTTGAATTTCTTGGGCAGGCATATTTGCGAGATGTATAACTATCTGAGGATATACAGAAAGAGTGTTGGTGAAGCAATGGGATGGGATTGGATTGGTGGTGGGAAAGTAAGTGATGTTTGCGTGGACGGAACAGAGAAGGGGAAGGAGGTGGGGGAGGGAGGGGCCCGGCTCGCTTTATCTCATCGCTGCGCACGCAGGCTATTGGGATAAGTTTCAAACCAGGATTGAGCTGGCATGCTGCGTAGCACTCAGTAAGGCGCAGGCTGGCGATGTGGCCAATCCGACGCGTGTCTCAGGGCATCCCCATCGCAATCGAAGCAGCCTGTCTGACCAGCAAGGAAGTGTTGGCCATGGGATTGGCCGGTCAGGGTCTGCAATGGCGGCAGAGAGGCTTTCCCGGGACAGGTTGTTATTCCCTCAGCCAGCCTGGTGTTGCCTGATCCGCAGACTACCGAAGGCCAGCTCGGGTTCGTACTTTTGGCGTTGTAGTGGAAAGTGTCTTGCTGGCGAGCTGGAGGATCCGGAACCTTCAGCAGCTTACGTCTGTGGTACAAATCCCCTATTGCTTGGCACGACGGTGATTGCGAACATCTGCCGCATGGTGGAAGCTTGTCGGGCTCCAGGATGCTTGTTCTGACGGCTCGGGTGTCGTTTCGGGTCTTGGCGATCTTATCTTAGACCTTCACGCTTCAAAGCGGTGTGGACCTTCACTACTGCCCAGTGCTCGGAGTGGCTGGTGAGTGAGTCGTTCATCTTGATTACGTGCAGGGTTGCCCACGACTCCACTACTGACTCCGTACTTTGCTTCGTCGTCATGCATCGTCAGCGACCGGGAGGGAACTTCAGAAAAAGCCTCGCGAAATTAACTTGCTTTGCCAGACCGGCTTTAAATAGTTGCTAAATGCTAAATGCGGGACAATGCCTGCTTGTGCACCCTGCTGAAGGTGGAGAACCCAAACCAACGGAGAAAAGGCGGACTGCCGGGATACGAGACCACGAGTACCGAGCCTTGACCGAGGCTAGAAGTTGGACTCAAGAACAAGCCGCTCTGTCCCCAGTTGAAGAGGGCAGCGCCCGGAGGAGGGCGTCATGCACATTGGCAGTTTTTATATTAATAAACCTCGCAATTGCACTTGCTGCCATTGATTGTGTACGTGCTTGCCCATATTGAGGACGTTGAGCACGAGGAAGCATGTCGTATTCAATTTGAATAGTGAAAATTTGAGGTTATTCTCCCTATCAAGTTTTGAATATTGAGAAACTTGGTTTATTCCTATATATCTTTGAATGTTAAGAACGTATTCTTCCCATCAAGTTCCGAACATTGAGAACGCCTTGTTCTCATTCGGTTTGTAACATTGGGGACAAGACGTTCCAAGTCAGGTTGGTACAATTACACAAGCCACTATTCCATATCTCTAGATTATCGGCTGCTTCGCTTTGGCGGCTCTTGCTCATTGTGCCAAGGGAAGTGAACACTTTATACAGCGAGCTAATCGACAGTCCCACACTTGTCTGAAACTATTACCCGTTTAGACCTTTCTACTCTGCGAAGGTATGAGTGAGCGTGCAAAAGGGCGAGCACCCACAACACCTCATTTCTAAGGGGAGAGTTGATTCAGTGAAATTTTGTTGAATTCATTCGACAACCAACGTCTATGCAAGTTCTAGTGGGGTATCTTTCTCTAGTAGACGCAAAACGCCAATTCTCCAAGAAATCTAATTGCCATCCAATTTGGTTCCTCTCCGTGTATATCTGTGTAGTTTTGATATGTCTTTAGTAGTCAGCATGAGAGGGGAACAGTTGGATAACATACTCACTGGGCTGGACGAGTCAACTACACTGTCGACAAAGTACATATTGACATGACCCAGTGGCTCTACCTTATATGCGTATGGTTGAATAGTTGCTACCTCAACAAGTTGCGATTGCGAGATGACCCTAAGTGACCAGGGTGCAGGGTCCTGTTGCCAGGGCGGCCAGAGGTACTATCACCTGTCTTGGCTTTCATTGTTCCTGAAAACTCAGTTCTTCCCACGCTCCCACCAGCGTGCTGTTGCGCGGCTTGTGAGCGGGAGTTGAAGCAATAGAGTCCCCTGCAAGGCTTGGAGTGGGGAATTAGAGGGGGAGTGGAGGTATGTTTTCAGACCGCCAAGGTTTTCAGACCAGTAGCGGGGATGGCAGAAACGGACAGGGCCTTGAATGAGGGAGGAAGGGTGTAACAAATATGGACAATCAGTACTCCCTTTAAGTATGTGCTAGGGGGTTCAGCCAAATCAGACCGAGAGTTGTGACAAGGAAAGAGTGTCAAGGTTGAAGAGCCGAAGAGGAGCAGAGTTTTTCGGAGGTCATACCTTGCTCGGACTTTTCGAAATGCTAGGTGAATACATTTCTATGACGAACACTATCGAATTGGCTATATGCGAAGGACATTTCGAGGGTGCTTTGTGTATCGAACGGCTCAGGCTTCAATCGATTCTGGGTGAACACATGTATGTGACGAATACTGTTTAATTGTCAACAACCAGCTCAAATTATGCTCTTGCTCAGCTGTCATTTTATTAATTTGTAGCCGCTTGTCTACTCTAGTGGTAAGATGGCTAGCAATCATTAGCTGGACGCATAGTTTGCCGTTTTGAAAGCCTGATCAAGTAACTCAACAAGATTAAAACACAAAGAGTTCAAGCATCGGAACAATTAAGCTCAAAAAAGCTGCACGAGACGCAAAATATCACAGAAAAACCAACATCAACAAAACGTTTCCTCGTAGCATGATAGACCTGATAGCCTTCAAGGACCAAGAAATTGAGTTGGCAAAGCGAAGCGTGCTTGACATCAAGCCTTGATGATAGGGGCTACGACATCGGAAGAAACCGCCGACGTGGAGTCACTATGACACATTCCAATAACGCTTGCAGGATCACATTGCTTTCAACGGGCCATGCCATCTTTCGCGTTTGTGGCAGGGGCCGCTGAAATTGACTGCAACATTCTAGAGATGGGAACATCACTACTTTCAATTGCTCTACGACTAACAAGTACATTGAATTTTAAGCTACTTCAATCGTTCGTTGTTTACTGGATACAATCAGAATCAAATGCTTTCAAATGTCCCATGCTAAACGAGGACATTCAAAATCCAATGCCTTTGATTGTTCTGCAACTGCAGGGAACAATATCCTCTGCATGTTTCAGTCCATTTGGTACAATTAAATCAGTGCTGGTAGAATATTCCTTGGGCAGCATGGACGTCGTGAAGGCAGAAGAGGAGAACCGCAAGGAATGAGATGCCGTCAAAGTTTGTTTAATTGTCCTTGCTGGAGATGGAACACTTGGTGTTCATTTACTTGCTTCCCAAAGAAAATTTGGGAGCAATTCAATTCCAATTTACTCACCGAGAAAGCACCACCACAGCACCACTTGGTACCTCAATGCTACTAATATCCTTCACCAGATAATATCTCTCAGGAAGACACGACGTCAAATTAGCCACACCACGTGATATCGGTCCTCGGCAACACCCCTGACGGGAGTACTGAGTTTAACCTCCGCTCCGAGTCCTAGTGATTATCGATTGCTGACTTTCAAAAAGCCTACCCTGCGCCACACCAATCAGCAACCCTCTATTCCTGAGCTGATCTCGAGCCTGAATATATTACCTTGTTTCTCCTCCTCGCTCCATGCCCTCTCCTCATTCTCCATGCGCCCATTCCTGCTAACCCTTCTCCTCTCCCCTCTCCTTCGAAGCACAGCATCAGTAACAGCAAAGTACACCAAAAGAGCAGCTATCCCGGCAGTACAATATCCCATCTGCAGATGCAACTTTACCTGTCTTCCCCCGCACCAACAAGATTTCCGCACCATAATGGCAGACCTGAATAAAGAAGAGCTCGACCCAGTCGACAGAATGTCCAAGCCAGCGGAGAAAGAGTGCGAGATGCTAGGGAAGAAGGAGGAATTGAAGGACGAGGTCGTGGAACAGAAGAAAGAGGAAGAGCCCAGTTTACCCAAGTTGAGCGCTGCGGAATTCAAAGCGTATAATTCGATGGCGGAGCATATGGAGTATTTCGTGAGTACTTTTTCATCTCAATCTGATCATTCATTTCTCTTCTTCATCAGATGAAAGGGGGGAAAGGCTAATGGGTGTGGGGGGAAAACAGCACAACCACTTCCGCCAAACCTGGCAAATGCTCTACAATGCCTGCCTCAACAACAAACGGCCCGCCAACCTCTCCCTAAAACAATTCATCTCCACCGGGCTCCAGTTCTGCTCGCACCTGTCCACGCACCACGCGATAGAAGAACAGCATATCTTCCCGCTCCTCGCGCAGAAGATGCCCGAGTTCAAGGCTGGGCGCAACGCGGCGGAGTTACTGAGGCAGCATAAGGAGATTCATAAGGGCATGGATGCCTTTGAGGAGTATTTGGAGGGCTGTAGGAGTGGCGAGCATGAATTGAGTTTGGTCCAGATGAAGGTGAAGATGGATAGTTGGGGGACGGTGCTTTGGTCGCATTTGGAGCAGGAGGTTAAGACGCTGGGGGCGGAGAATATGAGGAAGTATTGGACGATCGAGGAGATGCGGAGGATGCCGATGTAGATAGAGTGTATAGAATTGGGGCGTGTGAAGGTCTTAGGTAGATGAGTGACGAATGGCTTCGAGTCACGCTTGGATAGATCATAAAAAGTAGAGCGCAACGATGTATTGCTAGCTACATCTCTCCTCTCGGATCTGCAGAACACGTTCTGCCGGCTACATAGAAGCCCCCCATCACATAGCCGTCACAGACGTGTAGTGTAAATTATTGTAAAAATCCAAGACTGTACTCCATTCCCCTCTAGTTAATGCATAGATCGCTCGCTGGTATATATTGATGCAATGCAAATCCAAGAATAGCTTCCCCGTGAAAGCTTTCAATTCATCAAGGTCGTAAATTTTTCAATCAAACTTCTTGGACCCAGACCTGTTCTCGTTAGTATTTGTATTTTGAAAACAGGCGAAAGGAGATACTCACTTCCATCTTGCCCATGTCCAAACGTTCTCTCCTCGCAGTCAACTTGACGCTCATAATAGCCATATCAAGATCATCCTGGTCGCCCATGGTAATCATATCTCCGTTTGGCATATCGTCATCACGGACCCTGATCTTGAAACGCTTGCGTAACCCAAATTTATCTCTTATCTTGTCGACAAGGTCGGGAAATTCGACGGCGGAACCAATCATGATGTAGCGAACATCGTCCGCATGAACTTTGACTCGGATTTTCCTGATTTCGGGTCTTCGTGATTGACCGCGGCCGCCCACCGATGAGGGTGCTCGAGACCGTGGCCCCGGAGGCGGGCGATTTGAAACCATCTCGAATTCGCCTTCATCAAAGGATCCATCATCGTAATCACTGGCATACTCCTCCTCCTCGTCAATGTATTGTGGTTGACGTCGCGCTTTGCTACTCCGCGACGTTCTCGTTCCCGAATACATATCGTAGAGTTCACCTGGGTAGTCATCTTCTTCTTCTTCCGGCGTCCTTCTCTGCACTGGTGGACGAGAGTTGCCTCTTCGGGCTGGGGGTACTCTTGACTCGGAGGCTGTGCGCGTAGTTCCCTGCCTTTCTCGCACTTCATATCCTTCTCTAGGACGAGCCTTCTCAATGTTGAGTTTGGCGGGCATTGGCTTAGGACCGTTCCGAACTGAAGCTCCTCTGCTCATCTGGTTTGGAGCCTGGGTCTTCTCGGATTCGGGAGGTGGAGTGGGAGGGAAGACGTTGCGGTTCATAGGAGGCTCTGACTGTTGTCGTTTGCTTTGAAGACCAGGTTTCACAAGATTCGTAGCTGCGAATGAGAGATTCTCGGGTGGTCGATCATCCTTCACATCAAATTTGCCAGCCTACACAGTCAACATATAGATCATCGTTCTGCTCGGCAACACTCACATTCTTGATTTCAGATCCAGCAAATCCAGTGAAGGCGTTCGAGCGATCTGAGGCAGCGACCAAACGCGCCTTGCCCAAGTAATCCTTCGTCTTCAAGTTCTTGACCTTGGCCTGGTTCGGTCGATATACCACACCGACGGGTATTGAGAAAACGGTGTAACCCTGGAGCGTATTAGCAATGCGTAGCCAGTCCTCTGAGTCCTGTATCTTACCTCCGCCTCTTCCCGGATGGCCTCGTCGATGACATTATGATCCTCGACAACCTTTTCCTTGACAGCAAATGAGAAATCCTGCATCCCAGCTTCTTTCTGTTGAAGATAAATATAACACAGCCCACGGTTGAAGAGGACCTCGCAGGAATATAACTTGAACATGAGACCAAGCTGGGCATAGTCGATCATGTTGTTTCCCCTCAGGTAGAGGAGTGTATCGTTGAAATTCGCCAGTGCCTCCTCAAAGTCCCCCACCAAGAAATTTGATACACCTTGTTGGAAATATGCCACAGCAAGGTACTGATCCAATCGAACTGCTCGTTGATAGCACTCGACCTAAACACAATTAGCCCTCGGCCAGATCAGAGGGAGGCGCGGTAAGACGTACGGCCTTCTCATGCTCTCCAAGCGTAGCATGAATGACCCCGCAATTGAAAAGAATCTTGGATGTATCCGAAATGCCATCGAACTCCTTCAATGCTTCGTCGAATTCATTATTATCGTAGTGGTTAAGGGCTGCCACCCACGTCTCGATTTCCTATTGTGGTTGTGAGCATCCAAACCTAAATGGTTCCCGGGCACCTCCACTCACCTGCTTCAAAGACATTATGCAGATGTATTTGTGATTGTTCCTGGTTCAGAAGTAGTACTTCGGTGTTCAATCGCTGGTCGCTTCTCGAGCGACCAGCCGTCAGTGGGTGTGAAACTCGAATTGATGCGAAAGCTTGGCCGAAAATTCACGCAAGCGCAATGTTGTGTTCCGCCGCTCCAACCCCAAAGTTGATCTCTCTGCTATTCCGCGGCGCTCTCCTCTCTCTTCTCTCTGTGCAAAGTCCCAATTACTATCCAATATCTGGTGGCTGGTTTTTCGATAGGCGTTTCGCGGGTTCCTCGATTACTTTAGTGGATTGTCGGTGTAGAAGGATTAGCAAGGCGGGCCCACGTCGTGCGGTTTCAACTCGAGGGCGAGAAGTAGAAGGCAGAGAGTGTGTCGATGATCGTTGGCAAGATCAGGAAGGGTTGTGAGGGATCGAAAGGAATGTGAAGAGGGCTGGACGAAGACGCAAACGCAAGGTACGATCTTGCCGACTAGCAGCAGTGTACTGGAAGTGGTTGCAGTTGGAAGTGCGCAAGGGATGAGTGGGCGGAGGACGAGTGCAGCGCGTAACACGAGGTGGGATTGGGAGACGGCGGGGCGGGTCCTTATTGAAGCTAGAGTGGGTGGATCCTTTATGCATGGAAGGGAATAATGCGTGTCTTGGGAGGGCTCTTCCTGCCGTGGGCCAGAATAATGCGATGGCTTGGTGCTGCGTCCGGGAGGCAGAGGCAGAGGCGGGCGGGCGGACGGGCTGGCGGGTGATGGTGATATAAGATTGGGGATGGGTGGGAAAGGTGACTACAGTATGTGATGTGATGTGATGTGAATTGCGGGTGTGGGTGTGGGTGAGGGTGTGAAGGAAGAATGAAGTGTCGATGTGTAGTGCGGGAGAGGTTGTCAGGTCAGGCCAAGTCAAGTCAAGTCAAGTCAAGTCAAGTGCAGTCGAGTCCCAGACCCAGTTCCAGTTACAGTTCCAGTTCCAGTTCCAATTCAGGTCCCCGTCCCAGTCGCAGTCGCAGTCCCAGAAACCCAGTTGTCCACCCACGAGGCGGCTGGTCGTCGCTGCTTTCAACAAACGGAAGGGGCGGGCCACCCCGCTGGAATCATGCCTTTTGACAGGCTCGAAAGGGTGTGGCCAGGGAGGGAGCGATGAGCCTGTGCAACGCTGCGACTGGCAACGAGCGCTCGCTGCGTAGAGGGCGTCGACGCCGTGTGAAGGGGGGAGAGGGGGAAGGGGGGGTTGGCTGTGGGCTGTGGGCTGCTCGGCGCTCGCTGCTGGCTGTTTGTTGGCTTTCCTGGGGATCTCTCTCCTGCCAACTGGCCATGGCCCTGGCCCCTGGCCCCAAGCCTCTCCCACAGCCAACACACCTTGCGCTGCCAGCCTGCCTCTGCCTTCTTTCTGCAACGTCTTCGACGCCGGCACTGCCAGAGGAGCACCCCAGAGCCCACATGTCAAGCCTGTGCGGCCGCTGTTCAGGCCGCTGGGCCCCTTCAAAGCAGCAAGTGTTCCATCAGCGGCAACCCACGACTATTGGTTCGTCGACGGGCCTCGCTTGTGTCTCGGAAGGCGTCTTGAGGTTCCAGGGCGCGTACCACACGCCAGAGGTGCTTGGACGCGCATTGACGCACTCTCTTCACCACCACCACGCCTCACTCGTCGTCTATTCGCCTGTTATCAATACTTGGCGCCGTGGAAATGCCCCAAATATCCACCAACAATTGAATTCCTCATGACCGCAAATTCCAAATTCCCAAGAGCATCGTCAGCTGCAACAACCGCACGCCGATCACAAGACCGCGCCAAAATTGCAATCTTCCTGAATCCTGGTCCAGTGATTCCCCCCACTAAATCCCCAGCCAGGCCCTGCCTCGACATGTCCGAGACGGACCGCGTATCCTCGCTCACGATGCCGTCTCGACTCGTTTCTCCTGCGACCGCCGATCGTGGGCCTCTCAAAATGCTTATTCTTGCCCTTAACCCACCAAATAAGCTCTTCGATCTTATCAGATCCCACCACGTCCCTGTGTGCAGGAAGCTTGGCGAGTCTCAGGGGAGTCGTCGAAACTCGCTTGGGCATCGGCCTGTTTGATGTCCCCGTTCGGACACCTCAACAGTGTGATCTGAGATCTCATCAAGTCACAGCAGAACGGCCCGCTGCATTACAAATACAGTACTGGAAGATCGCCAAGACAGCAGCCCCCCCCGTTTTCGTCTCAACTTTAAGTCTAGCACCCAATGCCGTGGGCTGGCTTTCTGCGTTGGGGAGCCGTCACCTTCGGAGGCTGGCCCGTTGTTTGGAAGTCGATTTGATCCTCCACTCGAGGCATCCTGCCTCATAAAGATTAAGATAACAAGCATTTCTTGGCATATCTACTCACAGGGTCCCGAGACGCGGCTAGAAACGCATGAAAGCTTGCCGTTTGACACCATAAAGGTAAGATTAAACTCGCCGTCGAAGCCTCAGAGTTCCTACAAGTCTTCTACCACTTTCCCTCTTTTGTAAAATCGAATCATCATCACCCCATCACATCGCCTGGCAGCCCATTTCTCGTCTGATGGCCTCATATATCATCACAGCATCCCCTTGTTCACTTCATCCTTCCTCTCCTCCCACAGAGTCTTCCCCGAGCACGAGCAGACAGTTTTGTCGTTATCCCAAACTCCTGCACTCCGTGCAATCACACCGACCAAGGTGTCCTCATCATTCTTCTCAAACTTCCCCTCGCCCTCGTGCTGTTTCGACACCACCATTCCCCTTCCAATCATCTCCCATATCTGTATCGGTTTGTCAAGGAACACACTGCAAATGCCATCCTTGCCAACCTGCACAGTTCCCAAGAAACCTCTTGGTTTGAGAGCACCCTCCTTTGAACCGGTCCAAATACCCCGCGTAGAAATTGCTCCGTTGGATATGTCCCCAGTCTCTCGAACTGTAGCCCAATAGTTGCCAGGAGACAGTCCTCGAATGGTAAGATCAATAAGTGTTAGATTTGGAGCAACCTGAACCATCCGTGCTAGACCACGTACTTTATCTGACACGGTGTTCGAATGCGTTTCAAGAATGCAGACCGCCGCACCTAATCAACATGATTAAGAAAAGACCAGATGATGTGAAATCGCAGGCACTCACTGTTTGAACTACCGGTACCTCTGAGAATGGCATCTCTCCCAGTCGATTGGATGGCTGCAACAATGGCAGATGGCGCAGCTAAAATTACACGGTCAAGGCCTGGTTCAATGCCAAACGAGTGACATGCATAAAATGATGGGACGAACCTGTTCCCTCGATGGTCACCAGCTGATCTTTGAGGTTTGCCTCTACTTTTTGGATGCCGCTGAGCTTGAACAATGAACCTGAGATGTCTTTGATGCAGCTCTCGCAGGTCATAGGCACTGCAAAAAGGGTCTTCATCAGTCAGTGTGAGGTCACACGTGACACGACTGATAGCGAAAACGGAGAACTGACCTGGAAAGGAGTTGTGATGACCATGGTGGTGATTTTAGAAATAAAATGCACTTGATGAGGTTCTGTAGAGTGGCTGCCTTGATGTCAGAGCGTTTCTAAGAAAGCTTTTGAGGAGTTGAAGAAGTGTCATCGAATATCACTTCCCCATGCTTTGAAATCGCGGCTTCGCTTCGGCGAGAATTGACCATTCGCCGAAGACCCAGAAAATCTTCCCGATCAGGCTTGGCGGCATCAAAAAGTCACGACCTCACCTCGCGACCACGACTCACGAAATCGAGAGTAGCATCTTACCGACGCCTCTCCTGCTCTCAACTCGACCTCAATCGGCCTGAGGGCCACCAGCAAAGATGTCTCAAACCAACGGCTTAGTAACCTTCACCCAATCAATCTACAAAAAAGCTCTCCTAACTCCCTCTCCTCCAGACAAAACTTGCCTACTCCCGCACCTGGCACCACATCTCTGCCAGCACCCCCCACCACGCCCTCTCCACTATCCGGCCCCTGCCACACCCGCAATCCCTCACCCTCACACCTCCCTCCCTGGGCCGCCTGGCGTCCCGAATAGCAGTCCTCCTCATGGGCAAGCACAAACCGATCTGGGACCCGTCAACCGACTGCGGCGACTACGTCGTAGTAACAAACTGCAACGCCTTACACACAACCGGCAAGAAACGCTGGCAGAAAACATACTACCGCCATAACACTAGACCGGGGAGTCTGAAGAGTGTTACGATGGATGAGTTGATGAAGAAGCTTGGAGGTGCCGAGGTGTTGAGGAAGGCTGTTAGTGGGATGTTGCCGAAGAATAGGCTGAGGGATGATAGATTGAGTCGGTTGAAGGCGTTTGAGGGCGAGGCGCATCCGTATAAGGCGAACATTGTCAAGTTTAACGGGAGGAGTAGGATCGCGCAGTGGCCGACGGGGGTGGAGGAGCCGGTGGGGACGGAGGCGAGGTTATGAAGTTGATAGAAGGGGTGGAAGTGTATTATAGGGCACAAGGCATTGCAGGTGCATTGTATGGGTGTATATCAGGAACACGCAGGAACTTTTAGATGGCGCCTGTCGTTAAATCAGGATGGCCTGTTGTCACCAAAGGCAATGCGGATTGCCACCTCAAAAAAGCTCGCCTGAGCAAAACAACTCTATCAGAACACACAGGTCATTCCAACTGAGGCAGCAGTCCAAACCCTTAAGTTCGTCAGTCAGTATGTTGTTGATTGCACGGTGTGCCAAGTGGAACATTAGCTTTCGGAGGATATGTCAGAAGCAGAGGATTTATTGTTGCCCTGTTAAAAGGAATTCCTTGCAGCACCCGGACCACAAACTCCAGTGGAGGGCTACATGAAAGACAGAACTCCCTCCAACGCTGCAATATCATCATCGAACTTCGCCATCGCTTCATCCCTCAACGGTTGCAGCTCCTGCAGCTTAGCAACCGAGGACGCCTTGTCCGTCGACTTCGATGTTACAATTTCCATCTCACCGCCAGCCGACTCCCCGCTCTCGCTAGCCGGTGAGCTCTCTCCGTTGGGACTTGTGACGACATCCCTGTTTCCATTCGTTGTGTAGCTAGATGCAAGTGCTGGCTCGATAACAACATCCTCACCGTGAGTGCGCTTGAGATTCTGAACGAGGTTGTCCTTTCATCCAAAGCCTCTGCAATGCCTGTTGCTTCTAACTACAGGGCAGATGAATGCAAGAGAAGTGTGGACTTCTCGACGGTGACGTCGCAAGTCTCCTACGTTGCCGAAGTCTTTGACTTTGCAACCGGAAATTGGACACTTGTATGGTCGAGTGTGCTTATCCGTGTGTTTCGTGAATGCGGAGTTCTGTCTGAAGGCACGAGTGTCTTGGCATCCTGGGAGTTGACATCTTCTAAGGTGGAAGTCATTGTTGGCTGTCGATTGACTCGGAGCTTTGGCGGCATCGAGGTTCGATGCGTTTGCTGTTCTGCTAAATACTCCCAGGTCGGCAATGAATGGATCCCATGTTTCTAAGAGATGTCGGACCCAACCCAAGGCCAGAAGAGTGCTGAAATGGCAAACAATCGTACCGAATCAGAGTCTAATCAAATTTTGAGTAATAGCATATTTAGGAAGTGGACCATCGAATTCCAGTGTCCACGGATACACTTCGCCGCTTAGAATACGGCAATCCATCATCGGGCAACATATTTACCATTGTAGTCATTGGAGTATGCTGGGATGGCTGGGTTCATATCTCCAACCGATGGGGTCAACATGGCTGGTTCTTTTCGGGTGTCAAAGGCGAAGACGATCCAGGTCCTTTCAATATCAAACTCACCGACAAGATCGAAAGGGGCCATTCTTGACACCTAGTTAACACCATGCGTATCAGCCTTAACTCTGCGATTCAGTGTGGCCAGCACGGCAACAACATTCCTACCAGCCTGGGTTCTTCGATCTAGTGTGATCGACACAATAAGGGCCGGGGTCCTACTCTTCTCGATGTCAAGATGGAGGATAAGGTCATCGGAAATGATGAAGAAGGGAACAATCCATATAATAATAAATGAGGGAACCGAGGTGGTGCAAGATTTGGCGCCAGTCAATTGGACCATTTCGGAATACCTGACCAGAGCCCAATGCTGCTATCTTCGAAGTGTACCAGACATTGGATCTTCCTGGCACCTAGTCAGCCGTCCGGCGGTCTGGGATTATCGTGGGGAGTTCGGAACCCATTCACGATGACATCAAACGCCAACATACTCATGGGCAGCAGATTCCATGGTGCCTCCTATCGCAGGCAGCATATCCTCGGCAGTAAACCTGCTCACCTCGTTAGTTGACGAGCATCAAGCTTGTGTGCCAACTTGCGATGCCATGGTGCCTCCCACGCTTGCAAAGATGTTCTCAGCAGGAGGGCTCTCGTGGTCCACACTTGCAGCCAAAAATAGGGGAAAGAAAAATTCAAATTAGGAGATGTGTTCTTGAAAAGGTTGTGGGAGGCGGGAGATATAAATACTGCAGGAATCAGTCGACACCACGTCGCCCTGCAGCCCAGTTTTTGACCAACGTCCAGGGCGACAAGGCGGTGCAGAAGCAAATCGTACCCCCTACCTCGCCCTACGCTACGAGGCAGACTTCACCGAGAATGAGACGACATGGATCTTCGGTGAGCAATTACTCTCTTTCTCAAGGCCGCGATGTTATGGAGAGGAGCCGAAAAGGAGACCCTGCTTTGACGGCTGTGGTATTCCAAGATGAAAATCCAAGGCTAGGTGACCACACGTTAGGGACGATCGAAAGATGGTTCAAGCATCAAATCCTTTCCTCGTTTGTTGAAACGCTCCAAAACGCAACTATACACCGTTCACCCGCCGGTCCAATCCTGCGCCAGTCTCCTCATAATCCATGCCTATTTTTACAAGAACGCCTTTCAGATTTGACCTCCAATGCCTACGTAAATACGCCTGGTCTTATAATCGTACATATCCTATCCCACAAGCATCTCCCTTAAACTCCTGACTCGGGCGCTGTTCCTGATAGATCACTAATGCTTCGTTGGCGTTCAGTCCTCCCCTCGCTGCCAGTATCATCGACATCACTATTCATCTCGTCATCACTGTTCTCTTCCCCGAAGACAATCCGCCGCAGGACACTTCTGTCAAAAAGCTCTGCGACGAAATGTCGAACTCCGAGACGGAAGTGATGTGATTCCAAGAGCGTCATGATCTTTTTGAAAAGTGCCGGTTGCTTGAAACCAGGCACCTTCTTCGCTTTAATGTGCATCAGCTCCGTCATTGCTCTCTTCTGGAGCACTGTATTCCCAAGATCAACGATGAGCTCTAGAATTCGCAGATTGACAATATCATCATCCGTCTTGGCTGATTCGGCTGCGGCTTTCTGAGACTCTGTCATGACAATGTCGGAGACTTTCTCATGCTTCCACGGTTGGAACGAGAAGAACTTTCCCAAGTTCTGTGGTATGCAAAGGCCAAGTGATACGCCCATCCTTGTCGTGTTGCTGTCCCATCCAAACTCGGACAGAATCTCGAGCCCGTGAACGCTGCGTGAGATCAGTCCCAAAACAAAGAATGCCGTCCCTCGTAAACTCATAATCTCATGTGATTCTGCAATCCTCACGATGTTCTCGACCACGTCGCATTCCTCCAGGAACGGGGCGCCGAGCTCCATGGATCCAACATTGCCAACGGCCCACAAGCAGCCCTTGACCTTCAATATCAACTCTGAATCGTCAGAGAGCATACCATATTCGCGAATTGTCGTTGCGAATTCTTCAAAGTGACCCTTGTCACGGAGAAGCTTGCAACCCTCTTTTGTCCTTGTCAACTCCCTGTAAAAGTGTGGTGGTACATGAGCGTCATTATCGCCTTCCAATTCAAAGCTGTCGACATCCATGCTCAAACGATTTGAGGTCTCTTCCGTGACCTCAACAAAAGAGCGCGCTAAGCTTGCCTCGATCACACCAACATATGTGTCATTTCGGCCAAGAAACCAGTCGTCCATCTCGTTACTGATGTAGTCTAAGCCGTCAAGATAATGGTATCCAATGGAAGTTGACAAGAACCGCAGAAGTAAAGGCGCCCCAATTTCTCCAAGATGATCCAGTGCAGGCCTGCACTCAACAATATACTCTAGGTAGTTCTTTCGATTGCAGGCTTCTTCCAGAATCTTAATTGCAGTTGCACAAACTTCCACTTCCGGATCGTATAATTGCGTCACAAGGAGCTGAATGGCCCATTTGGAATCCCCAACACCTTGGTTACCCGGCCCATTTGTTCTCGATCGACTAGAGTACTTTCTCAGAACATTCGTTGCATAGATGCGTATCTCTTTCGACCCTGCAGTTAGAGCTTTCGAGAGTAGAACTCTTGGATGACCTGGCAAACTGTAGTCGAAATTCGAAAGCAAAAGTTTAATGAGATCAGGACGTTGTTTGAGATCTATGATGTGATACATCATATTAATCATACGCCAGCGATCCAGCATCTGTAAGCCCTTTAAATCTCCACTCATGGTACCCAGCATTGCAAAATACCCGCAACAAAGGGTCTCTTGTAGGCGTTCTTTTGAGAACATTGGAGATTGAGCCGTCAATCCGCTGGTCTGAATGATATTAGTCTTGCTTTCACAGAAACTTCGCAGGTTTTTAAAACTTACTGGATCGCACTGTGCCAGGCACTCGGCAATCTGCCTGAGTAGCTTGTTGTCCGCAAGGTATCTGACACCCTCCACAGTTTGGAGAAGAGTGTGGATAAGAGCACAACCGACCTTGACATATTTCTGAGTAATTCGAGTATTTCTGACCTCGGCAAATTTGTACTTGAATGGCCGGTAAAAGCTCATGATTCGCTTGATGAATTTCGATGCTTTGATAGCTTCGTCCAGACGCTTGCCGTTCAATAATGGGCCCTCAATGATCTTCAAGATAATGTCCCATTTCCATTTTGTTGGGTTCGTACTTGACAAGACTTGCGTCTCAACCAATAACTGACGGAAGGTGGTCTCATCTAGCGTGACATTCGGGTTGCTCTTCGGTTGGTCCTCGAGACTAGCCAGGTTGTCCTGGCTGCTATTGATTGAGCTTGCTAAGATATTTCCAGCAGCGGGTACTGTCCGGTATAATGTCCTACTAACACTGCTGATTTGGTACACGGTTCCGGTCGCATCAAATCGTTCGTTGTCTCCAAAATGAGAGGCTGCAGAAAAAAGCTCCGGCAGGAGCTGCAGATCAGCACTCCAAGTTGAGGGTAGTAAGCTATCGGCAAGCTTCAAGACTTCTCCGATTAGTAGTGTCGTCTTTCGCTTCAGCATCGAATTGTCGGCGTCTCGAGTTACCTGTAGAAGACCTGGTAACATATCCGATGCGATCAAGACTGCGAGTAACAATGCCGTGTAGTGGTCTACGAAACTCTTCTCCCCAGGTTCTTCCTCCACAGGTTGCGCAGTCTTCTGCGGCGCAGCTTTGAGGGTAGCGACTCGCCCGTACGTTGTTAGTCGCCGGCCAGCTAAGAAAGAGGTTGCCCAAAATGGAGATTTGATCCGGAGCAGCGAGTAGAGAAGATCGATGACTGTTTCTCGAATCGTAGGGTTCGGCAGCATCAAACAGGAGACTAAGGATCGTATAGCTCTGAAATTGTACATCGAAAGAGTCATGAGACCGGGCCAGGACTTCAATGCATACGAGATAGCTTTCGAATTTTGTTTCAAGATATTCTCCTTGGCATACAGAGAATCTGTGAAAGCTGTAAATAGAACCTCGAGTTCATAACCCGAGCGGAGATATTTCCGGCGTTGTGGCGCATCCAGTAGGAAAAGGAATGCTGCTGTAAGACTTCCCGAGGCCTCGTACGTCCCTTCCCCTAAAGCATCTGCCAAGGGCCTGAGTCCACCCGAAGCCACGAGAAGGGCCGGGTTTCGGACCATGATCTCGGCCAAAGTCTCTATACAGATAGCTTTCAATCGATCCTCAGTGTGCTCGGCGACTGAGGCTATGGTCCTCACAACAGCTCTTGACACCTCACTGACCCCGTCTTTGACATCTAGAAAGGCGCGGACAAATTTCAAGGCTTGTTCTCGTTCAACATCGGCTTTTCGTTCTTTAATTAGAGAACTGCTCATGGTCAGCAGAAATCACTCAATACAAATACTGTCAACTTACAGGACGACCAGATAATCAATATTGAGCGATCTTATTTTCTGCAACGAGCTGATATCCGAAATTGCGTATCTCGTCATTCGATATCCAGCAGCAACAACTTCTCTGCTCTCGCTCAGAAGCATCACCTGCATCCGCAAGCCAAAGACTGACCAAACCAGATCGTATTTCAGAGTCGGATGCCGTTTGAAAAGCTCGACTAGATTATTGGCATGGCCAACATAGTAATCCGGAGTGAGCCCCTCGACCTCCAGCGCTTGTAGAATCTCAGCGAGAGCGTAGGTGGGCGACTCGGTTGGCTCATCAAATTCCGACCCAGTAGCACTCTTCGTAGCACTGTGGGGAGACCGTAGCCCATTACTGCTTTGAAAAATAACATCCATGCGCGTCCTTGTCGGAGTTGTGGGTGGTTTCGGCCTCTGGAGCTCCGTTATCTGATTCCTCAGCTCCTTGATCTTCTGGTTGGAAGAATTGAGCTCTGCCTCCACCCTCTGCCGTTGTTCCTTGGTCTGTTTTGCCTTCTTCGTGTTCAGTGCCTCCAGCATATTCTCACTGCCTTCCTTAATCTTCATTTCTCGGTTCAGCGATTCACGAAGAGTCGCAAGGACCTGCTCCGATACCAGGCCATCATCCTCATCGAGTCTCTCCAGGTTCACCATCGAGGCATTGATGTCTTGTCCGGAGCCGGTCCTCGAAGGTGCAAGCTGATTTCGCATGTTTGAACTGAAGCTGCCAGGTGCTGCTGGGGAAGGAGCAAGTGATGAGCCGCGGGGCCCAAATGACAAGCTGGAATTCGAACGGGCGCCATTCGCGAGCGCGCCTGGTTGTAGGCCATCTCGATCAGAAGGAATTTTCGCGCCATTCGTATTATACGGGGTCGACTGCTGGGTGTAAAATGACTTCTGAGTCGTCGTCGCAGACGAGCTCAGAATGCTCGGTGGTCCAACCATCTGTCCATCGACGGGGTTGAGGTCAACGTCTTTCGTCCGGAGGTGGCATGTGTATGGAAGGTATAGGATGGACCGCGGAGTTCATCCACACAACTAAATGAGTATTTCGGGCCGCATTCGATGAAGTACACATGCGTTGCTGACAATGTAAGAGAATCGTGGGGAAGATGTGAGGGGATAGCGTGGTCTAGGGACAGCTTGCGGATGAGAGACTCGGCGACGGAATCGGAATCGGGGTCCAAAATGATCTACGTAGTGTAAGAATTCTCCGTAGGGTTCTACGTCGACTCGTTGTATGCGATGGCGTTCACTGTATGTATATCATTCTGTTTCAAGCATCCAGCGTTGTCGCCAGGCTCTCTCCAAGTCTCGAATGCACGGACCCAATTCTCGCGAAGCTCCCGCTTGAAAACACTTTCGACAACGTCCGATGTATTGCCTCTCGATGATAATTGGCCGGCTATTCATGAATGATAAAGCACACGAGCAACAGGGCCGACATTTTGGGCGAGAAAGGGGGTCGATCGGATACGGCTGGCTCTATTAACATTGCAAAGGGCATGAGAGACTGCTTTAAGAAGAGATTTCAGAGCTGCTTTACCCCTTTGGCAGCAGAGCATTCACCTGTTCCAAACCGCATAGTAATATCTCTCTTTCCCTCCGACGGGCACTTACTGTACAAGGAGGTCCTTCCAATGATAGGCATGCGGGGCTCATCACGATCTGCTCGGATGATCGTACGATGAAGTATATGACGAAGCAGCTCCGCCAAGCGGGGATTTTCACAGCCTGTCATGTCAGCCTTGCCAAACCGAAAAGCCCAACTCAACAGATGAAATTCACGAGAAGATTTGTTTCAAAATCTCTGCATCCTATGAGACCAGGTAAAACTTTGCAAGGAATGAAGATTTGAAGGACCCAAGACTTATAGAATTCTGTATTTTACTGCAAACTAAACTCGGCGCAAGGCTGGCTCGGCCGCCTCCGAGCGAACCTCGATCCAACCGACGACGCCTTCACATTGACCGACGAACCAGCCTATCAGACGTCTCTTATCTGCTAGATGTCTTAGTTGCTTTGGCCGGAATCTGGATCTCCTAGTCGACAGCTGTGCCGTCTTTCCAGATAAGACTTGTGGCTGCGGGTACATAAAGCTCCCAGCTCCCGCTTTCGAACTCCCATCCACTTCAATCAAGTATCATCTCACACATTCAAACCCTACCGGACTTAAGCCACAGCACTTGCTTTCAGTACATCCCTGCCAATTGACATTGACTTAAGTTTCCACACCTTACCCAAAAATGGCCTCAATTGCTTCTGCTCGTTATGGCAAGGACAATGTCCGCGTCTATAAAGTCGAGCGAGATGAGAAGACGGGCGTGCAAACTGTCACCGAGATGACCGTCTGCGTGTTATTGGAGGGTGCTATCGAGACCTCGTATGATATCCCTCAATCTCCTTGAATTCTCGGAATTAACCATTTATCTGCAGATACACCAAGGCAGACAACAGCGTGGTTGTTGCTACAGACTCTATGAAGAACACCGTCTACATCAAGGCGAAGGAGCACCCCGTCACCCCTCCTGAGCTCTTTGGCAGCATTCTCGGCACTCACTTCATCGAAACATACTCTCACCTGACCGCTGCGCACATCAAAATTGTCACACACCGCTGGACAAGAATGACGATAGATGGCAAGCCACACCCACACTCTTTCTACCGTGATGGAGCCGAGACTCGTAACGTCGAGGTTGTAGCGCGGAAAGGAAAGGGACTCGAAATCCGCAGTGGCATCGCCGGTTTGCTTGTGCTGAAGAGCACGGGCTCGCAATTCCACGGCTTCGTTCGAGATGAATACACCACACTTCCTGAGGTCTGGGACAGGATTCTGTCAACTGAAGTCGACGCCAATTGGTCTTGGAAGACATACCCTAATATTGCTGCAGTTAATGCAGCTGTTCCCAAGTTCGACAAGGCTTTTGATGACGCCAGAGATATCACGATGAAGACTTTTGCCGAGGAAGACAGCCCGTCCGTCCAGAACACTATGTACAAGATGTGCGAGTACATCATGGAGGCCGTCCCAGAAGTCGAAAACGTGGACTATTCCCTCCCTAATAAGCACTATTTCGAAATTGGTATGTTTTAATGGAGCCATCTCGAGAATTAGAGCTGATTTGAGATTCCACAGACTTGAGCTGGCACAAGGGCCTGAAGAACACCGGCATGGATGCCGAGGTCTACGCCCCTCAATCAGGGCCCAATGGGCTCATCAAGGTCACGGTTGCTCGTTCGCAAACAGCAGCCAAACTATAGAGAAGACTGCTTTGTACAAAACATAACGCCCTTCATGAAATACACGTCGGCATTAGGCGCATGGTAAAAAGGTTGCTTCAGCGTTGATTAAAGCCGTATTGTAAATACTAGTTGCAGATACCAATACATTAAGTGTGTACAATTTCTTTCTTTCTCAATCCTTTTCCCGGCAATCATTTCCAATCTCTTCTGAGAGGAGAAATCACGTGGCTCGCCCCTTTTCGGCAATCTCACGGGGTTCGGGATGCCATCAATTCGTAGTAGGTTTCCTAAGATTACGAACAGCACGCCGCTGCATCAGAATAACCCTGCATGGTATCTGGAGAGTGTGATTGTCAGGAGTGTATCATATGAATTACGCTTAGCCCGTTCTTTTACGAGAACCCTGGAAGATATATCAAGCAATGAGCATACAACACATAATTGTTTCTGTAAAAAAAATCAAGCGCCTTGAAATGGAGGCGTTCAAACCATGCTGTAACAAGGATCCACTCGTTGAACCTAAAATACTCTGATTGAGTGCCAATCTCGGAAAAGAAACCTCTTTCCAAAAGCAACAGATCGGTGAAATGCATCATAACACTCAACCCTGCGACTTACGCATCGAGCAACCTAATAAAGTGTTTCTAATAGGGGCCTCAGGGAAACAATCACCCCTTCCAACCCCTTCCAGGTCCATCGGAGAGGGAGTTTCTGCGAGCTGGATACCAATCTAAGTTTCGCGCGACCAAAGTCGGGAGTTCTAAATGGTGTGTCTTATATCTTCTGGTGCTGTTATTATCTGGCCCTCCTACCATCTCATTTCGGAATTCGACTGATACGCAAAGTGACTCTGCAAGCGATAGTGAGGGATGAAGATCCTGAATAGTTTCACCAACCTTGCTTAACAGCTCGCTTCAATTTTTGTGGACAAAAAAGAGTTCAAGTCACCGAAAAAAAACTGTTAACCCGAACCCTTCCAACTAAACTGCCACTTTGAATTCCGCTTCTCGTGATTGATAAACACTGGCCCCTTTAATTAAGCGAGGCAAAGTACCTACCCGATGAATACTGCAAGAGACTTGATGCCTCTCGATGCCTGACTTTGAATCTCTGATACCTCGAAGAACAAATGACGACATCAGCGTCTCTTATAAATCCCAATGTTAGCTCTTTCTCAGGGGATTTAAACCTCCCGAACACTCTTCAACTGATCACCATGCCCCAGTCCTGCAGAGATTCCAGCCACCACAGGGACCATTATGTCCATCCTTTCCATTGCGCACGGCAACAGTACCATGCTTCATCTTCTACACCTGAGACAATATGCTCTCTCAGAAATTGGAAATTTCAAACAAGTTCTTGATACAATATAAAGACATCTGCGTTCTGTAGTCGACTGCTAATTCTCAGACTCATCCCTAGCTCACAACCCAGAGGGCTCTCTTCACACGTTAATATTAGCCTTGACGACAACACTAGATTATGTGCTCTTAGAATTAGAAATTCTGACGAGAAAACACCCCAAGAATGTCACGGCTGCTGGGGTCAGGAAGTAGTCTGGAGAAAGTCGAGGTGAATGAGTAAAAAGAAGAGATTGTGAGCTCATGACAAGCATTTCGTGGCAGAAAATGGAGGTTTAAGTTCGACAGATAAGTCTTTCGTTAAGGTGTGCATGTCTTGGGGACTTTGCATCCGCCCTAATGACTAGATCTACAGAAAATTCATCGCTGAGGAACGCAAGGCGATTGTTCAACATGAAGAGCTCAATGGAGAAGCAGCCAGTGGTTTTACGTGAAGAGAAATGACTTCTTCGAGCGGAGATATGTTGTTGTCGTACAGATCTTCACCCATACTCAACGTTGCTTCGTTGTCTTACTTCTATTCGTCATTTCTCGGACCGGCGACTGCCCTGTGAAACGATTGCCCAACATTCCTCGAGTGATCATCAGTATGACGGAAACAACGGTACGGAGTAACAGAACTCCCTTATTCAATCGTCACATGAAGCTGCTGGAAGCTCCCAACCTACCCTTGGAGACTCTGTTGATATGTTTCGTGATCAAAGTTCATACGAAGTGGCACAGTAGGAATGTGCCTCAGGTGAGAAAGGTTTGGAAGTGCAGTATAGGCAGTTTCATTCCATCCTACATTATTCGAATTTGCTGCAAATTCCCATTGATGAATTGAGATAATACAGCTTGTCCTCAGAAGCTTATAACAAAAACCATAGCCTCTGCTGCAAAAGAGAGAACCCACTCTTCAAGATCGAGAGAAAACATGCCATCGCACCTCACACTCAAGTATCGGGCCTTCTCGGCCTTTCTGCTCTCGAGAAGGAAAATCGTGGACTAAGTTCAAGTTCGTATTAGGAATGTTCCACAATCTCTTGGAAACCGCAGATCGAGGCCTGAAAGAATTTGCATCCAGTCGTCTCTCGTGTAAACAGATTGCTGCGTGATCCAGAGAGCCTTCTTATAAAACCACAACCAATGTCCTCTCTCAAATCTGTTTCGAAAGCATTGAGCATCTCAGCTCCGCATTCTCCAACGTCGTTTCGAAAACCTCCAAAAAAGAAATGGCCTCCAAATTCCTTCTAGCACTCTCTGCAATTACCATCACCACGCTCGCGGCGCCTTCTCAACAACAATCCAGCACAGTACCCAATGTATTCTGGACAATCAAAAACCTAGCTCGAGGTCCTCCTCCCCTTCCACTCCGCTTTTCCCTTCCCTAACATTAACAACTGCCTCAGACTGCACCCCATTAACCCTCCCCTCTCCATCCTGCTCCTACGAATTCATCATCTCGGCCACCAACGCCCAGCCCGACTTCACCTGCCGTCTCAGAGACTACGGAAGTCCCGTTTCATCACAGAACGCCACTCTCAGCGACCCACGCTGGAACAGCTTCGGGGCCTATCGCTGCAATGGCGATGATGCTCATTCTGGCGGGTGGCAGATTTCTTGGGGGTATAACGGTGATCATGATTCTGCCGTAGTATGTAGAAACTTTTCTCCTTGCTTTGGTCGATCTGGGGTTGGTTTGAGAAGTAAATGACTGACGAATATTTTTTAGATGACTGTTGTGAATCAACCTTTGAATCAAGACACTTGGTTTGGATGGAACTATATCAACAGTAGGACTCAGTTTGAAAACGTGGGGCCGAATTCTGTTTATAATTTAGGCAGCTTTACCTGAGAACGGCTATGAAGATAACACAGAAAGACAAGGGATAGTGGTCTGGGGGAGATCATGGGCTGCTGCACTGTCCCGACTGCGATTGGAATTAGTTCACATTCAACAGTGTTTATTTAACTCCGCTTGGATATTTTCCAAGCCCGTGAGAATCTCACAAGTCCAAAGAACAGAAAAGCCGCGAACGACAAGCAAAGAGGACTCTACGCAACTAGGTGATCTTTGTTTTCTAAAAACATGAATGAAAGCTTTTTGCAAGTTCTATTAAACGCCTTGAGAGCACGGAGCCCATACATCCAGTCCCAATGCAGTAAATCAACAAATTAGGCTCTGACCGCAGCACCCAGTGCACCACCGGTAAATTGAGTACCGCCGGCTTGTCGAGGAGCGCCAGATCCGCCACCTCGTCCTCCCCCTCGACCACCGCGCTGGCCTCCCCTGTTCCCACCGCGTCCGCCTCGGCCGCCTTGTCGTTCGAAAGCATTAGCTGTGCCTTGTGTTCTCGTCTCCAGTGTCCGCTCGTTGCTCTCGATGAGACCACTTGCCTTGTCACTGAGGGTCAAAGCCAAGCTCTGCAATCTGCTCAACTCAACGCCCTTCCTGAAGATGATGGAAGAGTTGACTTGATCAAGAGCAGCTTGAAGCTCTTCGTGGCTGATCATCTTACTGACAATAGCAGCAACCTTGCGGTCGGTCAACTCAAACATCGACGAGAGCGTGGCGACGGAAAGTGTATCGTAGTAAGGGGCGTAGGTGAATAGATATGTTCGTAAGCCTTCCTCTTGGATCTGCTCTGAAAGCATTGCCTTGATGGAATCGGGTTTTGCCATAAGTTCCCAGATTTTGATAGAGTGGATGAACTCGGTAGCCTTCTTCCATTCGCCTGCGGCCAAAGCTTTCGACGCTTGCATGACATGGTCTCTGGTGTTCTCGGGCGGGCCAGTGAAGATTTGTCGTTCATGATATTCGAGCATACGTCTGTACGTCTTGCTAATGACTCGCTTCTTTATATCGGGCGACGAGCCGGTTTGTGCAAGGAGAGGTATCTCAAGTAGCATGCTGCAAGTGAGATAAACACACTCCAGGAGCTCCAAGTTGATATGCATATGAAAGGGAAGTTGGCGTTGTCGCTCCAGACGCTCCTGCTCGGGCGAAACCTGATTGTATCGCTGGATCATGACACCTTGGGCAAGTAACTCCTTTTGGCGGCCACTTCCGCAGATTTCTTGGAGGGTTGTTTGGGCCTCATAGACAAGACCAGCTCGGAAGGCGCAGAGGCCAACCTGAACAAGAGTTCGATTAAACAGAATCTGGCTGTGAACATCAAATGCATTGATGGTCTCTTGTAAATGAGACATCAACATCATATCGCGAGCCTTGTAGTAATTGTCGTGCAGAGCAAGGAAATAAATCTGGCAAAGCATTGCTCGGGCACGGATGATGCCTTCGCTATTAACGAAAAGGTAGTTGCAGAGAACGTTGACTAGAGCAGTGGCATCTGAAACTTCGCTGCGTGGTGTGATAGCAGAATCTAAGGTGGTGGGGATCGATTTCCAGCAATTTTCTTCCAGAATCTTAACTACTGCTGACGGCTGCAACGAAAGTTAGTTGTGTGAAGAGTACATAGAACCGGCCGACTGACCTTGAAGTAGACGTGCTCCAGTCTTCTCATCACAATACGGTTCAGACTGTCTTGGGAGACTTGCAGACTCTCATCCTTCTTGAGATTTTCAGTATACAACAGAGTTCGAACGATGTTGTTGTAGAGAGCTCCCTCATCCGAAAGACGGTCGATGTATTCAGCCGTGTGGGGATCGATGTGTTGGAGTGATCTCGTGAGCTCATCGTCGAGTCTTTCAACATATGAGACGATGCTGCCAGGAATCTTGAACTTTTCTCCCTCAGTAATCGTTGGAGCCTTATCATCCTCCTCCCATTCTTCCGCGTTCTCAATCACAACGAGTTCTCTATTTGACTCGAGGACTTTGAGAAGATTGCCAAACTCCTGTTCTGCAGCCTTCCATTGTTCTTGGGTCATGAAAGTCTGCACGCCGGTACTTAAGTCGAATCGTGTGGAAATAAGGGTCAGAAGAACTCGAACTCTTTGATAGGGGGTGGTGGCCACTTCGTAAAGCTTCTCCATAATCTTGATCTGCTCGGTTCTGTCTGTGTTCTTCTTTCCTCGAGACTCCATGATAGTTCTTAGATGCTTGAGAATGCTCTCGGGTGTGAATTGGAGTGTCCGTCCACCCTTGCCAACGGTTGAGAACCCCTCATCGTCATCGTCGAATGCAACATCAAGTGCACCAGGCACCGTCTTTGGCTTTCTGGTCTTCGGGGAAGGGACTTCCTCCTCCTCGTCAGATTCCATGAATCCATCCTTGTCTGCCTTGTACGCATCGATGTCCTTCTGGAAGTCCTTGTTGTTCTTCTTGATTCGTTGTTTGACAGCGTTGAGGCCTCGAGCATTGGTCGCATTCATCTTCTTCGTCGATACCTTCTGCTTGGCAATGGTCTCATTCATGAAATCTTCGAGTTCTGCAATGGCCCTGATATATGGCTTTGGGGTGTTGCCAGCTTGTACGAGTTTGACCACCTGTCGATTGAGCTTGTCGAACTCTGGTCATTGTGTTAGCCACTGACTGGCCATACTTGCCCAGCATCACATACCTGTAGAGATAACGCCCCAGTCATTGATCTTCTGTCCATTTTCGATCGCCTTGACGGTGGCCTCCAGTTCCTCCAATCGTTTATCTTTGGCACTCTTCACAATTTTGGCCCGGTCCTCATCGCTGCTCTCGTCACTTTCTGACTCTGCGTCTCGCATGAATCTGTTTGCGCCACTTTTCTTTGCGCCATCCTCGTCCTCGCTGGAAGAGTCCTCATCCTCGTCATCTTCTTCCTCCTCGTCTTCGTCCTCGTCGGAGGCAACCTTCTCTTCGACTTCTTCCTCAGAGTAGAGCTCTTCCTCGTCCGATGAGCTGCTCTCGCTCGAGCTGTCGCCGTGGAAAAATCGAGACATATTTGCGTGTAGGTGGGAGGTTGTGGAGTCCGGCGCGCGTTCTTGAATTTTTGCAAAATTGTCGCGATGAGGTGCGTGGTTTGGAGGGGTTACAGTAATTAAGCGAGGCTGCCTATCAGAAAAGCCCCAAGTGCTGAAGTGCCGAGAGATACGCAAGCAAGTCGGCTAACGAAGAATTCAAGAATCACCTTCCAGTCATTCACTTGGACTTGGACTTGACTCGGGCTCCTGAAATTGGAAAACATAGATAGGTACTGTTAATTTTATTGGTGACGCGAGTCATTGGGTCTTGTTAACTGTTCCGAGTCACGACCCGGGCTTGCACAGTGCCTCACCCCCAACACCCTCAATTTTACATCCACGCCAACCAGTCCCAGTATCAGAAACCAACAATCCTCCGGAGAGAATTTCAGGCATCTCTCGAACACTGGGCGAGTCAAAGGCCCCCAGAAACCAACAAGATCCAAGCGCCAGTGTGACCGTCCAAGCTCTCTGCTTTATGACTCCATCTCTGCCCAGGTTCCCACGTAGAGGACTCCCAGGTTCCCTCGAAAACTCCTTGCTTCGCAAAGACGCGAACCGAAACGCCCGTCTGATGCCAATAGCCATACACTGTATGGCTGTAATTTTCAAGCCCCAAAATTATTTGTCCAACATGCCACCCCGTAAATTATAATTATGTGCCCCTCGTGGCCCAGTCTGGGTGTTCTGTAACTTTCCATGGCTTGATTCCGTTTGGATTCTCAGCCCTGCTCTTTCTGGCTTGTTCAAGGACTTTGAGGCTCTCTTCGTCATTCATCAACTTCCAGAACTGCTGCAGTTCTTGATTCGCAGTGCTGGTGGATCTCCTAAACTCGCGGTAGAGCGTCTCGGCTGGAAATGGAGTTAGCTGCTTGTTTGTGATTTCTCAGATTTGGGAGGAGAGAGTGATGGAGGGACTTTGCAATACATACGCGACGGTTGCTTGGTTGTCAGGGGTGCAATGAGCCTTGGGACCGCGGTCCGTAATCCACGTAGCTAGAGCACATATCAGCAATAGGCCCACCGCAATTGACCTTGGGTTCCAACTTGGATATGCATCTCCTTCAAGATGTTCATCGCCTTCTCAAGCCGTTCCTCGTCCCACTCATCCTCCCCAGGGCTTGAGGCAGGGTCTCGACCATTCAAAACAGGGGGAGCATCTACAGATGCTTTCGAATTGTCCTGCTGAGCACTCGCCATTTGTGCGATGCGGGGCCAACCAGAGTCTCCAGAAGCTTGGGGCTCTGCTTCAGCTACTCTTGTATGTGGGCTCCAAGCGTCTTGCCGATCAAGAGAGTTGAAAGGAGATTGTGGGGTACTTTGAGCCTCAATGTGGCGCACATCTTCCCCGACGCTATTCCCGATGGGCACTGATCGAGAGACCCTTGTCCAAAACTCCACTATCAAAATTCCAGACTGATTTAAAATCTAAACAAGCTTGTGCTTGATCCTGTCGATAATAATCTACAACACAAAGCTCAAACTGTCTCTCCGGACATCTACACCCAGGCACCTCTCGATTCCATGCATTCAATACACCACCTCAACAGGCATTGAGTGATCCTTCCCAGGATTTTGACCCTGTCTGGTCTTCCGGGGTTTTTAATCCACAACCAAAGCCATGAAAACTGAGATTCTCTTGCCCTTGCAAGGCGAGGATTGCCGCTAGTGGTTCTGCCCCCCGGCGCTAGGCACGTCACAATCCATCCCGACGGGAATCTTGTCTCGTTCGTGCCGACACTGCAGAGCTTTGCTTGCAATCAACGACACCCCGTCACCACATAACAACTTGCTCCTTGCTCACCATGGCGCAACAAAGCAATGATCCTCTGTCTGGTACTGGCAGCCCAAACACTAGCAGGACTTCCATGGAGTCTGACAGTGCTTTCCATGCAACTCCCCTGGTCACGTCAACACCCCCAAAGATCGGTGACTACCCGTCAAAGAATGACTCAACATTCATGCAAAATCAAATCTCCATACAACGTAGTCCTTCAACTGTCAAAGAGCAGGCTTCTGCCCTCTCTCGGAAACTATCCATCAAATCGAATGACAGTCACGGCAGCAATGACGCAAACCAAGGCCACCCAGGCATCACAAATGTTCTCTCATCCATTCCTCAGGCTGATGAGCAGATGGGCCGTGGACGTGCTCGTAGTGACTCAACTTCCGGCATTGTCGAGGCTGCGGAAAACTGTACTCTGTCAAAGTCAAACTCCGATCGATCTGGCAAATCTATCAGTGGCAAGTCTGTACACTCCATCCATGCGGTTGGCACCTGTCCGCTGGGCACCCTTCGCGTCCATTCTCCCTCGCCAACTCGCGCTCCATCCGGTGAAACCTATGAGTGTCTGAAATCAGGTGATGTTGTCATTGTTAGAGACATTCCTGCAAGATCTCTCTTTGGCTATGACTCGCGGTGCCTGGAAATTAGTCAGAAGGGGCAGTTTGAGGGTATCAAGAATATCCCGCCAGGAGCACACTTCATCTGGGGTGGTTCGGGCAAATCCTCGCTTCGCAGTGGCTTCTGGCTTATGTCTTCGAAGAAGGCTTCCGACCAATTTGGTGAAATCATTGTGAAGAGATGGGACAGATACGGTGAGGTTCTAGAGGAGTGAGTAATTTTGTCTTTTTGTAGCCAGCGTGGTTAGGCGAGTGGGTGTTGTACCGCCACGAAGAGAAAGTTGACCTCTGGACCGTGACACTGACAGTGGACAGGGAGATTAGTGCTGCCGAGATTCGCATTCAACGAAAGGGCCTTCCCGAGTTCGAGAATAGACTCCAGTCTTATGACCTGTCCTCTTCTCGTGGCTCGGAAAGTCAAACCACCGCTCATGCTACAGCCGCAGGTGAATGGCAACAACTGACTTCCTGCATGAAAGGAGCTCTTCTTACTAAAATCACCGGTCACGAGTGGAACCACTGGCAAGTCTCTTCTACCCATGATATCAAGTCTGCAGATCTATCTGCTGGTAGAGATGAGGTCCTTGGTTTCATCTTTCCAAAGGCCGACCGAACCTTCTCAATGGCTTCTAGAGGTCGGGTAAGTCTTATCCCATGCTGCGATTTTCTCCTCGCTCCTCCCCCTTCTAGGAGCCATAGAGCTGCCGCGGACGCCTTCGAGACTCACTATCTCCTTCGTGTTCTCCTCAATTTGACAATGCTGATTCGCTGTGAAGGACCGCACCGAGCAAGCAATGGATACAAGCTCTCATATCAAGGCGATTATCTCAGGTAGCTGCACGTATGAAGATTCTGACGAGATCATTGGAGAAATTCAATTCTGCTATCTCACAGGCATGCTTATCGGAAATGCGGCATGCATGGAACACTGGGTAAGATCTATCCTCACAGCCCGCCCTCTTTTGTTTTCTCTATTCCATGAGAGCCAAGAGCCCGCGCCCTTTCTCAGGAGCCAGAACAGCTCCGAAGCCTCCCCATTCTCTCAGAGTTTCTCGATCTATGGTATCTAATTCTCTGGACAGGCCCATATTGTCAAGATCATGTTCAAGGCATATCGTCTCGTGTTGGAGCTTCCCGTCTTCTACTGCAAGTTCATCCAAGCAGTCCACGCTGAGTTGATGTTCGATGAGGCAGCAATGAGTGGTGGCAGCATTCTCGACTATGAGCCGGATCTCCGCAACGAGTTTAAGATGCTTTTGATCACTTTCAAATCGCGTCTGAATGAGCAACTGCTAGCTCAAGGTTCTGACCTATCAGATCAACAAAGTGCTGTGGGCAAAACTTTCGAGGCATTGGAGTCATGGCTTTGGAGATGGGGCTGGGATCTCCGAGGAAACTACGTTCGTTCCGGCAAAATCCAACTTGAGGACGGCGGTACGTATAAAACCGAATTCCCTTTCCTCTCGGAAATTCCTCGCGATATTCGCGTGAGGCAATATCCTGATCCTCTCGAAAACGGAATTATTAACAGATTGCTGATTTACCTTGTTAGAGATGGTTGAAGCTGAACTCAAGGACTTCGAGGCTGAGGACGAGAGAGGTGAGTTTGCGCCAGCCGTGGTCACGCTGGATTCAGAGGGAAGAGAAGAAGGTCTCATAAAGTTTTAGTTGCGTTTCTCTAATTTCCTTTGGGTGCTCTTAGGTCTAGGCAAGAAGGTCTCTCGTCGGAATTCTCGTTCAGCCGTTAAGTGGAAGTTCTAGTATATCGGCATTCATAATTCAAGGTTTGGCAAGTGCAACAACACGATTCGACTCTCTGCTTCGACTTAAGGGTATCTCATTGGGTTAGCGCATCTCAAAACTTCTTGGGGCAGGATATCGTGATTGACGGGCGGATGAATGGTTGGCATTTGGCATGGCATTTGGCATGGCGCTCTGCATTTTCCTTTGGCTTAAGGCTGGGAAGGGGGATCTGTAACTTGTGTGATCGGAGACTCGGCATAGCGAAGGCGTTATACTACAGGACGGATATGAAGTTTAAGAGCATAAAGATGTACATGGAACTGCACTTGAGGCTTTTTCATAACTATTGGTTTTCTACTGTTGCGCTATAAAGCTGCAATGTGACACGTAGAGCAAATTGGGGGCCAGGCAAATGATGCCGTCCTCCCTCGTAGTTGTCAATCGACAGTGAAACCCAAGTCATGTAAACACCATCCCGCGGGTAATCTAGAGACGACGACCACGGCGGCCACCCTTGCGGCGAGTGGAATCGGATGGAGTTGGAGTAACATCCTCAATTCTGCCAATCTTCATGCCGGAACGAGCGAGAGCACGGAGAGCAGACTGGGCACCTGGACCTGGGGTTTTGGTGCCGTTACCTAGGGAAATCGTCAGTAGGGGATCAAAGCAAAACTTTAGGTGAATGTCTCACCTCCAGTAGCACGGATCTTGATGTGGAGAGCGTTGATGCCCAATTCCTTGCATCGAGTAGCGACGTCTTGAGCAGCCAGCATAGCAGCGTAGGGAGAAGACTCGTCACGGTCTGCCTTGACCTTCATGCCGCCGGTGACACGAGTGATGGTTTCGCGGCCACTGGAATCACCCAGAAAGTCAGCCTATGAACCATTCCACAAACATGTATATGATATGTATTCCAATTCTCCCAGTATTCAGTCTTCAAGGGTGTACGGACCTGAGATCGGTGACATGGACGAAGGTATCGTTGAAGGATGCGAAGATTCTGGCAACACCGAAAACAAGCTCTCCTATAGTCTTGTTAGCATTGTACAATGCTAAAACGGCGGATGGGAAAGGCGGTGATATAGCGGGGTCCCGATTGGGGAAGAGTCTCGAGGCATGGGAGATATTTACCATCTCTGACTTGGGGGCCGAGGGAGATGTTCTCCTGGGCGGGGCGTGCAGCTTTCTTTGGAGGCATGGTGAGTTTGTGGTGTTGGGTGATCTCGTGCAGTATTTCAGAGGTTGAAAGTTCGTCAGATTTCGATGAAATTATTGTGTGGAAGACTTAGTCACCTTCGCCAACACGGCAGAGCACTTTGATTGGCTGGTGCACTTAGTTGGAAGGCTGGAAGGCGGTGTGATTTTCGGCAATAACTAGCGCGGCCCGAGTTCTTTGCTACATACAGTTAGAAGAGCTTCAGTCCCTTCACTTCAAAATGTCATGAATTGACTTACTGCAACGCCGCCCCTCCGGACAGAGGAATGATGGATTGGTTTGTGATAGCTATCATCGAGATGCGCGATATGGGGAAGCTCGATGCTGGTGGTCCAAAATGTTGGTGGGCAAAAATAAATCTTCCGATCCAGTGTCAGTGACTACAATCTTAAACACTGTATAAGCAACCACTTCGTATCATTTCAATTCCTTTTACTTTTTCTCGTGTGCGTGGCCCTGGCCAGCTTCCTTCCTCCCCTCTGCTGTTTCTTGTACTCTCTTCTCGTCTCTCCCACGACCCAGGCTTCTCTCAGCTTTTCGTCGGATTACTCGAGATCTACAAATTCTCCATTCTCCATTCCATTTCCCACTATGCACATGTTCCACTAGCGCGACCTTAGTGAGTCTATTCATAACATGAGATGAGACACAATGAGCAGCAAAGTCCATAATAGAACTCGGCAGTAAGAGAATTTTCTGCGTTGCAATTACTTGTAACATCACACTGCTTCTGCAGTCACTAAGTCCATTAAAATACAGGGATCGTAAAGAAGCAAGTATGTCACAATCTCACAAGATAACTACATCCCAAATCTGTAACTGTCGATGAAGGTCTCGCCAAGCCAGTAGAATGTCAACCAGGAAGTGGGATACTCTATCCAGATTCTTTACTTATAGCCAAATAAAAAGGTCCGCCGAAACTTAATTCTTCTGAAAGCTGATTTTACACAGCGGTTTGAGCTCTCCAGTACATCCAATCACGCAATGCAACCAGAGATCAAGCATGAAAATAGAGGAGTTGGGTCGAGACATGAATAATTGGTAAGTGCAGAGAAACTCCAAAGCCTTATCCGAATCGGGAGATAACCATGATGCCATTGAGCTAAATTTCCAGCAAAAATTAGACCAAGTTCTCGTTGGTGGTGGAGGCTCCATCGCCGCCCACGAAATCGCTGCCTACAATGTCTGGAGTTCTATTTAAGACGTATAGTTCCCAGGTATTTCAAGATTTGAGTAACCACATTGCAATGATGGATAGCTTTGAACGGCCTAGGAACAAGCGAGTTGAATATTCTCTCCACCAATTAGTATCCTACTCGCTGTAAACGGTAGTATTGTGATCAAGTGGACTTTTCAAGATCGCACAGAGTTGTGGTGAATATAATTGTAAATTTTGAGGGTACCTTCTTTGGACAGACGGCGAAATTTATCTACTTGTTTAGCCAAATGAGATTTTCTTTATTTGCCTTGGAGCACGATTGAAAAATAAGCCGTTGGCAAGCAAGATCGCGAACTTTCTACCACCAACCTCAACGCCAAAACCCGATATCGCGAAACAGAAGAATCAACAACTGCAGAAGTTTTTATCAACACAAGAAGCCAGTGCGGCTTCATGCAAAATTGCAGGCAAGCGAGATAGCTTGCGAGTGACTTTCGATCTGACTGCACATTGCCTGCAACTTGAGACATTGTCTGCAGCGACGAATTCAACCAGACGGCGGGCATTTGCGCAATTGAGAGTTGGCGAACTTCTGTGGACATGAATCCTCGTGAAGGAGGCAGAGGACCGGGATCGAGGCAACCAGGCGGCAACTTCCCTGGTAACACTGGACGGGGCATTCCTTCCTAGACCCCCTCAGCCAGCTACAGACGTGGCCCAAGTCAACAATCTTGGCCAACACCCCAAGAGGCAAGCGATAGAAGAAGGGAAAGTGTTATACACCCACAGCAGAATGCCCCAGGAGGACATCAGCCATCCCAGTCAAGACAAGGCGACCATGGAGCCCAGCAGATGAAAGCGTTTAAAGAGGTAAAAAAAAAAGCAAGACACAATACAAAAAATTCAGCAGCGGTTCTTCCCATTCCTCAACTTGGGGAGGCCGCAGACTAATATCTGCGGCAATGCCCATTCCAGGCCGAGCCCAACCCGAGTCTGGGGACCAAAGACCCAACCCCATAGTGGGCTTTCTCAGAGTCAACAGGGGTCAAAAACTGCATCTGCATCTGCAGACCCTGTCATCACTAAGGGGGAACTTCTCGGACCCAGCACAAAGAAGCGCGCCGACGAAAATAAGGACAAGATCTAGACCTGTAAGGTAAGAGAGGATTGGGCTGCATCCGATAAAACATTTCTCCCATCTTGCAATTACCAGTATGACAAGCCTTACTGTCAAGAAGAGTCAAGAAGGGTATAGGTTCGGCAGAGTGTAGTAGATAACACAGGCGTGAAGAAGTTGCGGTTCAGTCTTGCGAGGACCAATATATTGGGGTGGGTGATGGAGGACAATCTCTAGCAAGGTCAGAAAGCTGGACAAGTAAAGATCCACGACGAGGAGCAACAATCATACCCGCTTGTTACAGCCGTTCTTGAGATATCTGTGCTTCAGAAGACCGTGCGTCTGCTTTGCTCGACAATCGTCGCTGACAGGGCAGAGCTTGCAGAGAGGTGGGCTGACATCACAGTGTCTGATGATCTGGGAGCAAATCAAGTCGATTTCGAGCGACGATTCTTCAAGGGTGTGTATTTGCGCCTACAAATAGCCATTGGAGATACTGACAATATTTCGCTGCTAGCCATCCCTCGCGCGAGAGGAAAGTCATAGATGGGACTGACTTTACCTTTGACAACATATAGAACATTCCACTTGACCCAAGAACTGCATTACGGTTGATAGCGTTCCAGAGTCGCCATATACCTTATCCTATTCAGAGAAATAGACGGAGAGTCCGATCAACTTGGATTTGGCTTCTGTACTGGTAAGTCTACCAATCTAGGAAACGGTCGAAGCATTCATGAAGCCTGCTTAAGGGATCCAGACGCTCCCGGGCAGATGTATGCAGTAGCGCGTAACGCCACACCTCACCGAATCATTCTCCTATGTAACCTGAGCGATCTGCAATCGAATCCAATAATTCAAAAGAGGATCCTGCGTCTCGCCGAAAACACTTGCGTCTGTCTGTTCTTCTGCTGGACAGGCGTGCTCACGTCCGAAGATCTTGAAAGTCCCTGACTAATGGCAAGACATTATCTTGACGTGGTTATGGCAAGATCTTTTAGACAGATCGCAGAAAAGGTCTTTGAAAAGACTCGGTGGCGAAAGCCGTTAGCGCGAGGTCTTAACTGGTCCACACCGTTGACTGATGAGTGGTTGAGAAAGTACACCCCGTTCATTTGCCAGGTGTTTACCCCCGAATGTGAAAACTTGTCCGATCCGAGTTTATAGATTGGCCCCAAAGTCGGTCCTCCATGCCCAGGAGACAAATACATATCGAGTCGAGCTGCTCAGAGGTGGTATGGACAGGTGAGGCAATGTAAAATTGACCATGGACGCAGATATCAAGTATCTGAAAACAGTTTATGTGGTAGTGGATATCTATGCAGGGCAAGGCAAGCGATATCCCTGTACCCTTTGCTACTTAGACTTCCTGAACCAGGACCTTTCACTGATTGGCAAGAGCTAAACCGCATTGGCATGTCACTCTAGCTCTAACGTTCTGGAGTCGCAGGATTAACACACTCAGGCACTGATTAGAATGCCAAGAAACAAGTGGCAAATGGAAAACAAACTGGGTTCAGGCATACGACGGACCATTTGAGCCCCTTGGACTATCCACGAAAGAACAGAATTCATTCTCCGAGAAATCCACCGAAGCATATCCCCATGTGGCTGAGTTATGTCAAGGCTCGCTGCATATGTGACACTCTGATGCACGGAAGGCAAACTCTTTCCCCGGCTCAAGTAGGGTCCACGAGTTGCTATCAAGGAGGTGTCGTACGACCACCGCATGCAGACTGCCATAGTTAGAAAGCAACAGCCAACTATGAAGCGCCGCCGCGACTTGTATCTCTCGAGGAGAACGTGCAGCGCTAAGTCAACTGTAATGGGAAGAATTTCGCTTTCCAGATGAGGACGAAGATGCAAAAGCTGCAATTGGCGAGGACCAATAGATCCTTGAATTGAAACATGTCGCCAGCAGAAAACTCTAAGGCTATATGGCATGCAAGGGGCAAAATTGGATGTGTTGAAGTAGCATTTTGGCCCTTTTTCCTGGTGGGTGCGGAGGCTTGGGGAGCATGAGACTATTTAGCCTGCAGAGGGTATAACTGGATAGCAGCTTATCGTTTAGGGCTGCACGGACACTTTCTTTGCGTCTTCAAATGCCTTATGCTTTCGGGGGAGTGGCTGGGGATTCGCGATGCATTTTCTTTGATGGGACGCCGAGACTTCGAGGACATTAAGGAGATAGCAAGAACCCGGGCACGTGACACAACTCTACAAAGCAGATCCCAAGCTAAAGGAACCAAAATCCAAGATATCAACGATTTGTAACACATTATTTTCTAAATGAATGCATTTATAATTCCGGCCTTTAATTCCTCACAAGGGCTTTTCAGATTCTCTCAGTAGTCACGGCCCGAATGCTCGCTAGTGAATCGAACTCGGCCAAGAATGGAATAGCGGATTGGCTAGCGGCTACAAAAATTCATCGCTTGAACGTTCATCTTCAATTTCTTGAATCCTGCAAGTCTTCACCTTCAACCTTCCAGATGGCTGGAAAGGTGAACAATTTTGCGATCGGCCTTATTGGCATGGGGGATATGGGGAAGATGTATGCCAATAGGCTCAGCGAGGCAGGATGGAGGTATGTCCCCTTCTTGACTTTGAGCCAATACTACCATGGTAAGCCTTCACCTTTTCTTCCTCGACGCCCTCTCTTAACATGATGACCTATCGAGCGCATTTGGCTAGAGTATTATCTTCAGCGCCCCCGGTATCATTCTGGTTCCGGGTGTCGCGGTTGATTTTCAATGATGAAACAACTCAGCTACCTTATTTTTCATTGTCTGATTTTATTCAACTCAAGCTTTTCTCGTACTTAATCTTCAACCTCAGTTCCACAAGCTAACGGTTTCAATTCAAGGTTAAACAGGTCACTGATCGACGCTAATCTGCCATGACACAGAGTTAACGCCTGCGACAGGGAGGAGAAATACGAGAGCTTGCGTGAAGAATACAGAGATAGAGTAAACACCTTGTACATAGCATATCCCTCATCAAGTGCTGAGAAGTCCATAGAAAAATATCTATATATTTCCCAATGGCCATCTCGTATCCAGAGCAAGCGACTACATAATCTACAATGTGGAGGCCGCTTCCATTGACAAGGTCGCTGCTCAATATGGACCTTGTACGTAGTGATCAATGCTCTCTCATTCCTCTCCTAACGCTGATGTTCTAGCGACAAAGCAGAATGCTATTGTCGGTGGCCAAACATCTTGCAAAGCCCCAGAAATTGCAGCATTTGAGAAGCATCTACCAGAAGATGTAGACATCGTTTCATGCCACTCCCTCCATGGTCCTAATGTTGATCCCAAAGGACAGCCATTGGTGAGTAAGGCTTGTGATCTTACGCTTCTTATTCTGACCCATTCATTAGGTACTGATCAAGCATCGCGCATCACAAGAGAACTTTGACAAAGTCGAGCATGTCCTTTCATGCCTCGGATCAACCCATGTCTATCTCTCAGCCTCTCAGCACGATCGTATCACAGCAGACACCCAAGCCGTCACTCATGCTGCTTTTCTCAGCATGGGCAAAGCCTGGCACGCCAATGCTCAGTTCCCTTGGGAGATCGCACGTTACGTAGGTGGCATCGAAAACGTCAAGATCAACTTGACTCTTCGAATATACTCCCAAAAGTGGCACGTCTACGCAGGTCTAGCAATTCTGAATCCATATGCCAAAGAACAAATCCGACAATACGCACAGTCAGTCACAGATCTGTACAAGCTGATGCTTGGCGGACACCGAGAGGAGCTTGAAGACCGAATCAAGAAATCAGGAGCAAAGGTTTTCGGAGCTCAGACGTGGGATGAAGACCTGCTGCTGAAGGATGACGTGTTGGATCGCTTCTCACTGGGCAATAAACCTTCAACGCCTCTTCCAAATAATCACTTGTCTCTTCTTGCCATGGTAGACTGCTGGTCTCAACTTGGTATCGTCCCTTATGACCACATGATATGCTCAACTCCTCTCTTTCGTCTCTGGCTTGGCGTCACAGAATATCTGTTCCGCAAGCCTGCTCTTCTGAACGATGTGATCAGGATTGCGATCGAAGATAACACATTCAGGAGCGATGACTTGGAGTTCACTTTTGCGGCGAGAGGATGGAGCGATTGCGTTACCTTTGGTGATTTCGAGGGCTACAAGGATCGGTTTCTGAGCACGCAGAACTTCTTTAAGGGCAGGTTTGAGGATGCTACTAGGGTGGGCAATGAGATGATAAAGACTATCTTGGAGAATACTCGGAAATAGCAAGTGAAGCAATCCCATCATATACGGCTTGCACAAGGCCAGGGCGTTTGCATTGCTGGACAGGCGTTGTGGCTTTCGATGTAGTTAGGAAACTACAGTTTTTACAGCATACTGGTTCTTTAGTGATGACTGCGAAGTTCTGCAAACCTTGATATCTGAAGCGCGCCCTAGAGCTCAAAGACGACCTGCATGAAACCTGTTTCTCGGCATTGCTAAGGATCTCTCCAATTCATATGCAAAGAGGCTGGACCCATTGACAGTAACATTGCAGTCCAAGAATCACAGTTGAGGCCAAGCGTTCCAAGATCCATATGTTCTCAACTCCTGCGTATGCGGGAAGAATCTTGCATTCGTCTGCTAAAATTCTACAGCCAGCAAATAGTTTCGCCCACCCATTGCAAATGCAGCACAAACCACTTTCCCAGACCCAAGCTCCCAGACAAACCCCTCTTTAACGGTATGACTTTTGGTATCTGGCTCTTGCACCGGGACCTGGAACACAAATTAGCACCATTCTGCACCTCCTCAACCCAGCAGAGCCTACCTCCAAACTTCTTGGGCTCGCATCGTCTGTTGTCCGCAACCAACAGCGTTCGGTCGTACTGAACTAGCGACTGCTTCAACAGGTTCTTGGAGTGCTCATCGACGAACTTCTGGTAGTAGGCGACAATGGACTTGGAGATGGCTTGACGGATGGCGTAGATTTGAGATGTGTGTCCACCACCAGTCACTCGGACGCGGATATCGACGTTGGCGAACTTCTCGAGACCGACGATGAGGAGGGGTTCGTAGACTTTGAATCGGAGGATCTCAGGTTGGACGAGGTTGAGAGGCTTTCCGTTCACCTTAACCAGTCCTTTTCCGGCCTATTGTGCCTCTCGTCAGTATTCTATCATCTTCATCTTCGCCGCGGGAATTGGAGCTTCGAAGCAGCAGCAGGCCAGGATAAGGATAGGGGCGCTCTTTACCCTGCAGTGTGCTACCGCAGTAGCAGTCTTCTTCTTGCCGAAGCATTGAACACTCTGTGTTGAGGCCATATTTGCGGTTGGTGTCTCAAGAGTGGTTTTCGGGATGAAGTCGAAAATTGCTGTGGGATTAAAGTCGCTAAGCGAATGTTCCACCATTGCCAGAGCTGGGCAAGGCGTTTTTTTAAATGATGACAAGTCACGGGAACTTACATAATCTACCACGTGAGTTCGAACAACGACATCTGCCTCAACTTCAACAGTTCTCGCAGTTTCCAGGATTGGGGCAGGCCCTTAGAATCCACATTATGTCTAGGAAAGGGGTCGGCCTTGCGGCTTTTGATCGTTCTCGGATAACATCAGCCCAATATGCATCTCACGGCAACAGCCTTCGAAGCTCCCACTCCACATCCATTGCAACCCAGCTCTCCGTCTTCCGGTCCCTCTTACAAAACTTCGCCCAAACCCATGCCAAAGACATTCGTTCAAATCCAAATTTCCGTGCCGAGTTTGCACGCATGTGTGCTGCGATAGGAGTTGACCCCCTGGCAAGCAGCAGCGGAGCCTCGGGGAAAGATGGAGGGGGAAGTTTCTGGGCTCAGTTACTCGGGAACAGCGTCAATGATTTTTATTTCGAGCTTGCTGTGAGAGTCGTGGAAGTTTGCGGCGCTACGAGGGAAGAGAATGGAGGGCTCATAGGCGTCAAAGAAGTCAAGGATCGCATCATGAGCACGAGGATGGAAGGAGGGGCTGAAATTACGGAGTGCGTATTTGCTAGTGAAGGGTGTGATCTCCAGGAGGTGCTAACTATTCCAGTGATGATATCCTACGCGCGGTCACCACGCTCAAGCCTCTAGGGTCATCTTATTCCACCCTCACGGTTGGCCATAAACTCTACATACGCTCTGTCCCCAAGGAACTTAATATTGACCAGAGCGCCGTGCTTGAAGCAGCTCAACTTCTTGGCTATGTGAGTGTATCGATGCTGATGCTGAATTTGAGATGGCCGAGAGCAAGAGCGAAAACGGCGGTTGATGATCTTGTTTCCGAGAGTATGCTTTGGGTGGATAAGCAATGCGACGAGTGGGAGTACTGGAGTCCTGGATTCATGCTTGAAATTCAGGGGGGTGGCAATGCTGGATGAAGTCGCCCGGCCGACGAGTCACCTAGTGATAACATTGAAGTGGTATGACTGAAACCTCTGGTCCATTTGCAATGGAGAGCCTTGCAAGAGTCTTGATGGAGTCCGGAGATGCAGTGGCTTGGTATACGAACTGCTGGTGATGTGAGAATGAACGGGGAAAAGGTTGAGATGTGACGAAAGATCAAAGAGATATGCCTTGTAATATTAGATTCAAGGGGCGACTTTCGGTGTCGACAAAGCTGGATGCTGGAAGGATAGCAGGGGTGCCTTCGTGGCGAGTTGATAATCGATTCGAGTGAGAAAGATAGAGGAAATGAAAGGAAGGGACCATGAATTAACTCTGCACCATAACCTCTTTTTTTTTCAACTTGCTGAGCTCGTTTGAGTCAAATCGCTCATATCTGACTCCCAGGGCTAGGCGTTTGAGGACGTCCGGCTGTCCAGGCCACCGGCGATGCGAAGTGTACTCTGGGCGCGGCTGGATTCCTAGGGTGGGGTGGACTGCGTGCTGCAATTGCTGTTCCGGCTCTTACGGTCGTGGCCTGGCGATCTTGCCTGGCTTTCAAGTCTTCCGCCCACTTTCTCTGAAGTGTCAACCACCAGGAGCTTAGACCCCATAAGAGCAAGCCCATTGCCGTGAGGCCGACGATGATGACTGCTATGACGGCGTTTCCTTGCATTGCGAGAAGCCTGTATCTGGAGACCTGAAGCTTGAGTGGGAAAGGAGTAGAAAGGGACTAGATAGACCACGAAAGGCTGTTCATTAAGTAGTAATGGGAGAGAATGTGATTCAGTTTTTGAGAGACATAGCCTGCGTGGTTGTGAATCACACTGGTCTGTATAACACAATCTAAACTTTTTGGGGTTGGAAAACGTACACAAGTTATTCGATGAGGTTCCGACGTTCATGTGTTTGCTCTGAATTATAGTTCTACATTGTAGAGAAGTGTCATCCTTCCTCTTAGATTTGTGCCAGCATTTGATGCTTGAGCTCTGGAGGCAACAACCCCTTTAGCTGTCGGTTACACGGAAAGAGACTGGACGTTTTCAAGCACTCATCCTTGGTAACTGCCTCGAGCATCGAATCTTAATCTGCGAAGTGTGCTACCGAAGCAAGCTTATCCCCAAGTTTTCGTATCCTCAAAGCATATGAAAGTGCATACTGAACTGAGCTATAGATCCAAATCACGATCCTTGATCTGAAAACACTTGTACCTGTAAGGATTCTCAACTGTAAAATTTAAGCCCTTTTCCCCAGCAAACACATTTCATTCTTGTCAAGGTCTTTTCATCTTCTTGCTCTTATATGAAGATATAACGGTATGTTAACAGCCAAGAAAAGGGGACTACAGTGAGGGACAACAGAGATTAATCACCAAACATGGACACAACGTGGGGGATTAGCCTGATTACAACTAAGGCTAGAAAACCGGAAACTCCTTCGGCGAAAGTACTTGCTTTAGGTGTAACTGAACTATTCGAAAGCACTTGATGTCCTTGGGAATTCCTGCTATTGTCCGTGCAAACGAAAGACATCCGAAGTTCTACAAAGTTCTTTCTAACGATCGCAAAACTTCACTGAACCTCGCGCTCAATAGAACACACCCAGACGCACAGAGAGCCATCTGAATTTTAGCACTAATTTTTAAAGAGCACGGAGGCTTACCTCGCTACCTGTCACCTCAATGTCCCAAACCGTTACCAGCATCTCCTTTTCTTTTGGCATGGAGTAATACTACGACTGTGATGCATCTGACTGATCGGTTAGGAACCGATAAACGAGAAAAAATCATGTCCATTCCTGAGCTTCCCCGTAGATTGTCTTGGAATTCCCAAAAAACACAATGCACTAGATATCAATTTTCTGAAGGGTCGCCTGATGACTGCATCAAATTCAGAGTCTTCTCCGTTAAAGCAAAATGAAAGTCCATTATACAATGGGCGACATCTTTTGTGATGGGTCCATTAATCTTGAGATTCTCGAGACTTCTCAGCCCAGTGCATAGTGTCAACGCCTCGGTAAATCCCCAGCCTTTGTTTTCATCCGACAGTACATGTTCTCTTTACAAAACGTAACTTACGACTTTCGAGGAAGACGTAACAAGTGCCGTACTTGACCCCAACCCCAAGTGTAACCCAGTTGCTTCCCCCTTTCCGATCAACTTGTCCCTGGACATTGCTCGAGAAGCGTTTAACCTTGAATTTCTTGTTCAACGCTACATACACCTTTAGCGACTTCAGCCTCGGGGCCGAAGCTATACCAAGCGGTAGGGGAACTACTTTCCGGCAGGATATGTAGTCTAAAAAGGATGGCGGTGAAACCTCTGTGGCAACAGTTTGAAGGCCGTCAAGCTCAAAGATACACTGGGTACACCCTAGCCACATGAATCTTTACGTGAAAATAGGAGGGTATCCTCCATATTTGCAAAGGATCAAAAGACACAAAGTCTGGATCGCAACTGAACTACTTGATAAGTGAAAGAGGATTGAAATTTGAGTCGCATGTGCACTTCATGATGGCAAGAATTCTCACATGGCACTAGCAGCCAACTTACGTTAGGGCTTCTAGAAAGTGACAAGGGCGGATGGAGGTCCGGAAATAGTTCCTTCCAGCTGGGAAATTCGAGCCCCGCATTCGCAGTACTCCCCCATGCTTGAGACAACGGATTGTCATCAACCACCCGTAACACAACTGCGGGCAGATTTGCTGCACAGACAGCAAACTGCAGGTTCCTGAGGAGCCCTCCCTCATCCTTCACCGTTTCCGTACCACACCCTGAAGTAACTATCCGTACAAAGACGCCATCTCACATGGCTAGCACGCGCCTCCGCTTGGATCGCAGCAACTCCTGTGTACCTGCATCTCAAACCGCTGGGTGCTTGTGCTGAAAGTTGAGACTAAAGCAAGGGTTTTTATTGCGGAAGGGACTCTTTGACGATGGATTTTTTTATATCGGGTTGAGACACCTTTTCCCTGGCGGCATTGCTCCGGAAACTTTCCCTGCAAGCCGAGTGGCCATCTGTACAGTACAGTAGCAAGTTAGCAACATGAAGGGAATCAGGGATAATTTTGAGGAGTCGGGGAGTACTATCCCCTCCCTTGAATACTTACAGTGGGCCCAAGGATAACACCACCCAAGCACTGGCCATCTCAAGGGTTATAGCCAATAGCGATTCTGAAAAGCATCTGATATTTCCTAGTTGGTGATTATAAGCGAGGTTTCAGGGTGGCGTTACTAAAGGGCCCACTGTAAGTATTCAAGGGGGGGGATAGTAACAGGCGGCCTCCTACAGTTTTGATTTGCTGGCAGCGCGATGGGAATAAATCGGAAATACGGCACGGCAAGGAATCTATCAGCAGGAGCGATACTGTAATGAGAGGGAAGCATGTTTCCCATGCAAGATATCGTCAGCGAAGAGTCCATGCCGATTGGCAGTTTGGTGCACGGGCTGGTTCATGCCGTGACCAATGGGACCAAAGCGACAATTTGGCTGCAGTGAATCAGTGATGCCGAGCAGATTCGAGGTTTCAGGCGAGGCGTGGTCGTGGCTGGTAATCTTGCACGGATTGGGGAATAATATCAAAGTGGATGGGTTTCAGGGATTGGCAGAGGGATCCAGGAGCGGGATTTGCTGCAGGATGTGCCGTGTTTCTCGAACATTTTCCCCTCCAGCGTGGATTCTTTTGGGAGGCGCAGCAGTGCAGCAGCATGCAACGATGCAGCGATGGCACGATGCAGGACCAGAAGCGTTTCTGATTTGACAATTGTGGGCGAGGGACGAAGTAGGTTGTATGATTTATTGTATGATTCAATGATTGTACAGTATGGGAGGCAACCCTGAGGCAGCGAGGGGTTCCGCTGGAGGCGGCCTCGGCAAAACGGTTCCTGGGCGACGAACGAGCGAGGGATGTCGCGCGTCAGTGCTGGACCATTTCCGCGGATCGATCTCAGCGGAAGCCAGCTGCTTTGGTGGTGCTGGTGCTGGTGCTGGCGCTGGCGCTGGCGCTGGCGCTGGCGCTGGTGGGAAATCTTCTTAGCTGTTGGCGGGGAAAGGCGAGAGAGAGGAGCGCTCTGCCACTTTCCGGCAAGCTCATCGGGAAAGGGAAAAGGGAAAAACGAAAAGCGAAAAGCGAAAAGGGAAAAGGGGGAGGGACCTGCCTCCTCCCCTCCCCTTTCTCACGTGTGATGTGATTTGGCGAGACTGGGGTCGGGAGAAGACCGCGCCGGGAAGCCCGGCCAGTCTTTTCCGCCCTCTGCAGGGATCTCCAGTCTCTGCTTAACCTTAATCTTAGCGGAAATGGCGGCACGAAGGAGAGGCGAGGGGAGGGACGGGAAGGGAGCAGCGGACTCGAGGAAGAGGCCCTCCGTAGTATGGGTACAGTCCAGAGTCCAGTACAGTCGTAGTCCAGTAGTAGTAGATAAAAAGAACTTCAAACTTAAAATTCGATGACGATGTGACGGTGGAGGCGGCCCCACATCGTGCATTTGTGTTTCTGCTCTTCTTTCCAGCTGGAGAGAGCGCACGGCGGCGTGTCCCAAGACGGCTACCTTACCTTAACAGGAATTTTGACAAAGAGCAATCCACTGTCCAGACTCCAGGCTGGCTTATTCCCGCAAGGCAACTCTAAGCGGGCTCGACTTCAAGGGCGACAGCTGGAAATTGCTTGGCTTGGCTCTTCTTGCAAGGTGGGATTCCGAATTCCCGACTTTCCAAGGCTGGGCTGAAGTCATGGTCAATGGTCGGAGACACAGGTCTCGAGGAATACTACTGTAGCTGCCAGTTGCAGGAGTCCCTGCCTGGGCCACAAAAACCTATGTAAATTTACCTGCAAGCTGCAGCCCTTGAAGTTTGAACCCACATCGATATGGCCTCGCTTCACTTTGAGACGAGATTCTCTTCCCTCCCCATCTCAGCTGCTCCCTTTTACGTACGATCGCCCGTCCCTCTGGTGGCGCTCGTTCGGCCACATCGTGGCCGAACTGCTCATCCCTGTGGCGATCAAGAAGGAGGAGAAAAAGATTTCATTATTTGGATCCTGGGGCCATGCAACAACCATTCAGCCATTTTGGGACCATTGGGGCAGAGCCTGGAAGGGAAAGGGGTTGCCCTTGATAGAAGAATCCCTCTGGCGGCGGGGTTGTGTCGCCATCGACCAATCCTATCCTGCACTCTTGTCAAATCCAAAATGATTCTTCGCTGGGGCGTCGAGTCGACGGGGCCGAGGAGTTGATGCCAGAGCACAGGTGGCGCAGGCCTATGGCGGGCCCTGCGTCTTTTGATGGAGCAAACGATCCCACCGGAGCCCGAGAGAGGCAGGATCGCTGATCAGAGCCGTCAGCCGTGACCTGTGAACCTGTGATACGAAATCCTCGCCCATTGTCGTCTTTCATCGCCGCGCTGGAGCTCGCTGTTGTGACGTTGTCGTGGACTTCGAGTCTCGTGTTGACGTGGCCCGCGATCTATGATCGCCTCTTTAGTTCGATCTGATCTCCAGCCCCTGTCCTCCGTCGTTTCCAGAGCTGATGGCATTTGTAGGTGGGAGGATGGCATTCTGTTAGCAAATGCTTGGCACCATAGACACGCTTGGAGCATGCCACCTAACAGGCTCTCTTAATCGGGTTCCATTACCGTTGCAGCGGGAACTAAAGTCCTGCGGGGAGTCGATTAGTCCTGGGCCACGACTAGGAAACAGATCTGAGCTTCGTATCGATCACTTTAGCTTCTGTAGACGGCCGAATATTGTTAATATCAACGTCTGTCCAAACCTCCGGATCCTTCCTTGCAAGTTGCAACCCCAACCTCCCAAGTTCCGGTGCCAAGTGATGGAACATCTCTTTGCCAGAATCAAAGTCATCGTCGCAGGACCCTGGTGCACGACATCTGCCGCTGGCTCGCGAGTCGCAATACTGTATGTTCTAGCTGCCTTCGCGAAATGACCGAGATGTGCGGTCAAGAACCCCAATCAAGTGAACCTCGCGAGGGAACGATCGGCAGCGTGAAAAGGGGAAGGCATGGGAGGGGTTGACCTTGCACAATAATTCACAATAATTCACAAGTATCGAAGCAGCACACTACCCTTCGTGTGACTGGCGCCCGGCTGTCGCGGAAGCCGAGCGCCTGGTACAGTAAGGGGTTCTTGCCGTCATCTCTTTTCAATTTTTCCTCGACAGAAAAATTAATCCATGGAAGCATGAAGAGTGGAGCAGCCAAGGGTGCCGAGGGACGGGGCGCATGGTTGTGTGTATGTCATGATTGGATGAATATGTGAAAAAATCGAGACTTCAGAGCAGCTTTGTGCGTTTGCGCGTTTTCAAGCCGGGTCCCCAAAGGCCGTCGAGCCTTCAGCCACAGCCGAGCGCAAGTTGAGGGTTGGCAATATTGCCCCATTCAGAGAAGCACCCGCATACCGAATCATCCGAAAGAGGCAAAGTTATGCGTGTGAGACAACAGGCTCACCAATGACGTGCGGCGTGCAGCTCAAACGAGAAAGTAGATAGCTTGGGGCTTGCCTGAATCCCAACCCCCCAGGGTTTGTGAAGTCCATTATTCCTGGGCGGAAGAAGAAGAAGAAGGAGAAGGAGAAGGAGGAGAGAAAAAGGAACAAAAGAAGAAAAAAGAAGAAGCTTGCTGTCTGACTCGCAATTGAACACTTACTGATCGATTGCTTGGGTGGTACAGAGGCACAACCGCACAAGATGACACGCATGCTGAGGGTCCCACCAAGTGCGCCTGACTCACATGTTAGGCCTCTCTGTTGCAGCAGTGGAGCGTGAGTGAGTGAAGTGTGCAATAATATCATATAATTGCTGGGTGGAAGCAGCGAAAGCGGTCTGTGAAGCCCACGGGGGTTCGGAATAACAGGCAGAGATTTTTCTTTGCATCCGGCAAAAAGCCTGTTCATCCGTCCAAACATGGGTTAGTTCGCCATAGCTGGTTGTCCGTGAAGTGAAGTGTCGTGTCGTGTCGAGTCGAGTCGAGTCGAGGAGTGACTCTTCCATTCCTACTCGGCTGGCAACCCAACCCCAACCTCCAACCCCTCACTCTTCATGCAGCAGAAGCCGAAAGACCTTCCTTTCTTTGCATGTTCTCGACCAGGCCAAGAAACTCAGACCCTCGCATGGCCCCTCCCCTACGGCAACCTCCCTCCAGCAGACATGAATGATAACAATAATCGCCCATGCAGCATCTCAACGTCATGGGCTCGGATGCCGCCTCAGGCAATTTGGTAGGGCAATTCGGCGGTGGGAGGACTCGGTGAGCGGGGGGGGGGGTTCATGACCACCTTTCTGCATCGGCTTCTTGACACATGAAATTGACAATGCGCTCGTGGCCTCGACATGCTTTCAAGCCCAGTAAGAAGATAGAATAAGGTGAAGACAATCAGCGCGAGTGCGTGTGAATTGACACGACTCGGGTTGGGGATGGTGCTTCCTTGTTTCTAAGTCTCTCGTTGCAGCCACTCAAGCTTCTCGCCCTCACTCGTGGAGATGCCCCTCGGCGGTGGATGAGCTGCGTGAGAAGACATGAATAATTGCCCGCATCAAGCCACCGCCCACCGCCTGCTGTCGAATCTCATGTTCATCCGCCTCCTGTGCTGGCACTAGACACGCATCTTCAGGGTAACCGCTTCGATCCTTCGTCCGGGGCCGTTCTACGGCCGATATCAAGGCCCAGATACCCGTTTTGCTCCCCCTCTCCCCTTCGAGCTGCAGGAATAATAAATAAGTAATAATAACGAGACTGCTGAGCTGAGCCTGATCGTCTCCACCCAGCTAATTGTAACTGCCGCCGCCATCTCACCTGCTATCCCGCAATACGCTATTCTGATCGATCTAGAGTACCTGGCCTAGCAGAGTGCTTCACTGCTCAACCTTGGGGTCTGAAACTGGAGGGAAACAAACGCCTCCGGTCACTGGACTCTTTGCCGCCGTGCCTCTCAGATCGTAGTGTCTCCCACCCCCTTGGGTCGCCTGCACAAGCGTGCACCACCACCATCATCGCAACGGCCAAGTCACCCCCAGCAGAAGGGTCTAGAATAAAAAAAAAGAACATACACACACGCACGTTGAACTACGGTAATACAGCAGTCGATCCCGAGCAGACTCGCTCCTGACCGTCTTGATATCACGATACGGCGGCAGCCCATTGCGAGGACACAATCACCTACACATCCAGCAATCGTCATCCCACACCCATCACACACCTAGCACTGCACGTCTGATCCAGCGGGATCGAAGTCTGGTCTGGCTGCATTTTGTTGCATAGTTTTAGGGCTTGCCAGGGATCTTCCGAGTTTCTCTCCCCTGCCTTCGCCTTTCGGTCCTTCAGTGAGGTGTGGGTTCAGCGCTAGGTGCAAACCCGTTAGCTTCCTCACCTCCCCATCTCAGAGCTTCATCCTCACCACCACCACAACCAGACGTCAGACGCCAGACGTCCAGAGCCTCTGCGCCGATCACCATTCATCCGGAGTGCAGACACTACTGAACCGCCGCCGCTCGACCACGCTCCCAACGCTCGACCTGCGCTGAACTTAATTGCTTGAAAGTGGACCATCAAGGCCCGACCACGCTCATCTGAAAATTTGGCGTCTGTCAAAAAAAGCAAGTCGCTCTCCAAAAAAGACCGCTCTTTGTGACTTCGCTTCCGAGGCTCCTCCCTGCCCGCAAAGAGTATAGACTCGGCCGTGTTGGCATTTCTGGTTGAGCCGTCGTCTGGTGTCCAGCTGTGTACAATATCCTTTGTCAGATCTTTCACCTACCAGACGCGACAAACCCATTATTGCTCTCGTCAAGGCCACAAGCTCCATCTTCTTCGGTCCGCTGGCCAAAAAGTAACGGGGATCGTGCTCTTGCTGGAAGATTGTCCGCCGTTGGCAAACCATCGCGCTAGACTTCGATACAAACAACCCGAGGCGCGAACCTTCTAACCGCCACTTACATCCCGCAAGACCATCTTCAGAGCCGCGCACAAGTCGAAGACCTTGCAGGCTTTCAAACACAGTCTTGTCCAGATAAAGCTTCGAGGACAGGGCAGGAAGCAGAGCCGCAGCGCTTGTGCAGCTTTGGTGGCATACACCAGACGACAGTCTCGAGACCAAGCCGTGGGACCAAGTCGCGTCAAAGACTACCTGCTTTCGTCCGAACAACTCCAGAATCTCATCCTCGACGACCCCCGTGTCCCATACAAAGCCCTTGATCTGCGAAGGTTATACGACCCCAACATTCCAGATCCGATTTTCCGGAATACCTTCCTCATCTCGCCACGCTGCACCTCGAAACTCAAATCGCAAATTTGAGTTTGAGACTATCCTCCCTCTCGCCTTCTGTTCTCGACCTTCTTACTTCTCCATCGACATCTCGTGAAGACAGTGCCACTCCAAACCTGCACACCACGCTCAAATCCTCCGACGCCTTGTTTGATCCGGAAAGGACTTAATCGACGGTGCACGATCTGCCCAGCCAGAGGCTAGGTTTGAGATCTTAGTGGCACACCCCTCGGCCCAAGATACCCAGGTGCTCTCAGCGTGGCAGGAAGGACTCAGTTCTTGGCTAGGGATAAGCGTGCAGCTAGTGGGCTAGCATCAAACCCTCTTGCGCCTGGCCAGAAGTGGACTGGCCAAATCTTCTTGACGTAGATCTACACGCGGACTTTGACATACCCTGTTAGACGGCCACTAGGGCAGACTACTGGGAGATCCAAAAGTATCACTGGATCGGCATCTGCTCGAGGGAGAGAGGCACGTCTCGCACCCATTGGCCATCCGCAGTGGAGGAGCCCTACTTCTGCTGCCCTGTCTAGCCGCCAGAGGCCCAGTGCAAGTGGTGTCCGCCGCCACGGCCACGGCCATTGCCACGCCCTCCCCTCTTCCACCTGCCTGCTGTTCGCACGAGTCGAGGCGCTGCTGCTGTTACTGCTGCTGCTGGCACCTAGCCTCCAGAGCAGGCGTCTTCTGTGCAGACCGCAGACCGCAGACCGCGGACCACAGCCCTCGTCCGCCTGTGCTGCCCTTCGCCCGCCTCCCCTCCCCTCCCCACCCCTGCACGCCTCTCCACCCAGCGTTGCCGCTATCCGCTTTGCAGAAAGACCTCAAGCTCGGCCTCGGTGGGGCCTCCATTACACTGTTCTTGCAGTCGCAGTTGCAGCAGCCATACGCCATACGCCATCCGCCACCACCCTAGGGCCTGTTCGAGGCAAGCGCTGCAGAACCGGCCGTCCAAAAATTCCCACGGCCCTCGGGGTTAATCCTCTCTCGGCCACAATCTCATCATCTCACCCAACATTCTTGGACTTGGTGGACTTGGAGGTGACTTTCCCTGGGCGTGTCGTAGCCATCATCGCATCTCTATATCGCAGACGGCGGTAGCGAAGGGCTCTGCACTCATCGTGCCCTCACTCGCACCCTCACTTGTGCCCTCAGCTCATATATTACTCGCATTGCGTTGCGTTGCGTCGCGCTGCGTGGGCGACTTTCCCCAACTCCGATCCAACTCCAACTCGCAACTCGCACCTTCCTCCTCCTGCTCTTACTTCAACCTCCACGTCGAAACAAAGCACGCCGCCCCTCCTCCAATCTGGCTGCCGCAGGCTAAGACTCCTCATCCTTGCGACTCTAAATTCTGCAGCGCTCCACCGGTGGCTGGCTGTGATCGTCCGGTCGCCCTGATACAGTTACTACTATTCACTACCAAGCATCGAGCTACGATCACCTCGACGCTCGAGCAGCCCACCACCGTCCGGGGCAGATCGCGTCCTGCATCCGCAACAATCAGTAACTGAGCCAGGCAGAGCGAACGGTACCTGTCACCAGCAGTCCTCCTCCTGCTACAAGAGAAGAGCTACCGTACTACTGTCGACCACTCGTTGCGCAGACCGCTGAACTGGTGCTAGCGACGAACCCCTCCAGACTCCGGAGTCGTAGTATGTCCTTGGTCTCTCCTGAGCAACCCTTCAGCAACTCATTACTTTCAAGCACCGAAGCCGACGACAACAGCGTCACTCTCTCCGACGAAAGCGAAGCGACTTTGAGCACGCTTCTCGGGGCCTTCGCCAACGCCGAGCACCACTCTATGGACAGAGGTGCAACCGAATACTCGCAGTCAGGTTTGCCAACACCATATCCAAACGCGTTCATCGACGCTCAGTCTGAAGAAACTCCCGCAGATCACGCATCTGCTGCGCAATTCACTCCTCAACAGGAAGTGCGATCGAATAACTATTCGACTTCAGCAACCCCCACCTCTGAGTACGGTGTTTATCCAGCCTCGGCGCGTTCAGGTTCTTTCCCAGAACACATACAACGCCAGTACCATCCAGCCAGCAACCACAGCGGTAGCAGCGGAGGTATGGCTCAATCAACAAGTCCGTCACTGCCTTTGCAAGATGGGCGCCCAAACCATCACACCACACAAATCAAGTCTGACCAGGATGTTCCTATAGATCCATCAATCGCCGCCTCGAGCCCAACTTATCCTGCGCACGGCGGACAATACTCTCCCTACCCACCTCAACAGGACATGCAACACGGCTATCCTTCGCACCCTGGTGGCGCCATGTACACTCAACCACGACCCGACTGGGCAGGTTACGGCGGACATCCTCAACATCCAATGCAAGGTGGATATGCGGTTACGGGAGCACAAACGCCAACGTCTGCGGCTCCAGCTGGCGCGCGTCCTGGTCAAGTAAGCACTTCTCAAGATCGACCTCCGCCCGTTGCAATCGGCCACTGGGTCGCTCCTGGATCTTCAGACGCGTCTCCCGGCGTGTCAAAGTCTGGATATGCGATACCCGTAAGCCTTTGATACGCTGGACCTGACACTGGGAAGTCTCAGCGTCTCCTCCTGTTGCGTGCTTGTGAAGGACTTCTCGAGAACCGCTAATTGTTAACAGCATCAATTATCACAGGTTTACTCCTTCGTCCCCATTCCTGGCGCCCAGCAACACAAGCGTCCCCGCCGACGATACGAAGAAATCGAGCGCATGTACAAGTGCGGATGGAATGGTTGTGAGAAGGCTTATGGCACTCTGAACCATCTCAATGCCCACGTCACCATGCAATCGCACGGCCAAAAGCGAACTCCTGAAGGTATGCGCTCGCATTCACTCTTTTCCTTTCTGCTTTTCCATTGCCATCTATCTACCAATGCGCATGACCCTTGTTGCATGGCACGAGTAGTTTCCACGTTGCCGGCCCCTCGCGGAGCCGCTGGGCGGGGTTGAATGTTGTCTGTTGTTTCTCAAGTGGCGCTTGCGAAGTCCCTGGTTACGTTTGGCGAGCGCGGGATGATTTTCGTTGGCGTCAAAGCTAGTTCAGGCGTGGACTGGGGATAACCTCACTCACTCGGAGCTAGCATGGGTCTACCGAACCTTCGGGATTTCTTGTGTAACGTGAGAGCGCGCTAACACATTTCTTATTATAGAGTTCAAGGAAATCCGCAAGGAGTGGAAGGCCCGCAAGAAGGAGGAGGAAAACCAGCGAAAGGCCGATGAAGAGCGTGCCCGGGCTGCTGCTGCTCCCACCGACGGTCAAGGCTCTGCTGATAATGGCCCTGCCCCTGGCTACCAGCAGGGAGGCCGCTCAGTCCAGCTCCCTCCCATCGGTTACCAACCCGGCGCTCAAGTCCCTGGCCAGTACCAAGCTCCAGCCGGTGGCGTTCAACAACTGCAGGAGTACGGCAACAACCATATTTCGTACTCTGGCTACCCAGCATCGCCTTACGGCGCCCCCAACCAGATGTATAGCCAACGTCATTACACCCTCAGCTCCTTCCCCTTACAGAGCGATGCTGACATTATGAGTAGATAACGGTGGCCCTGCACCGAAGTATGAGCATTAGACTTAGCACCCTTCCTCGTTGATTGGCATATTGCGCAAGGTCAAAAGCACTGTCAGCACTGGGTCCGACGCGGTAGAGGTTACTCTTCTCCCTTAATGACTGGCTCAGCCTCGCGCACTTGTATCATATGGGTTGCTGATTGCATTTGATTCGGTGTCTTTGACGTGGATTTTCTCGGTTCCTTAGACGACGTCCCTTCGATCGGGTTCGGCAACGAAAATGATTTGCATGGCTTGATGAAACTTTCCGCATTCTCTCCTTTGGTCAATTGGGGGGGTGGGTTGGTTGCATTACGTGGCTTTTCAGGGGCGTCGTCCGGGCTTTTCCAACCTTGTCCTCATCATGATTGATGAGTTGGGGTGGCGTGGTTAGGGGATGCATTGCATTTACTTTGTGGCTGTTAGGCTTCTCAAAACCCCTCCATTCAGCATTGAAATTGGGCCACCGAGTTTTCTTTCATGTCATTGTGTGTGTTCTCGGCATTATGGTATTTCCTTTCTCTTGCCAATTTGATCTGGCTGCATACACGGGGTCCAAATATTACTCATTGGGGGAGTGGATTGATTGCAGAGACTTGCCTAGCGTTCTTTGCCTACAGGGCCCGTGTACCAGAGAGAATAATCAAAACACCTGAAATTAATTAATTCGCATCGTGGAAGTGGGTTGTGTATGTGCGTGTTTGAGTTCCAAGAAACCCGTTTGTCAAGCAACGGTATTCTAGCGGGTGCTGCTATGAATCTCCTTGGACTCTACGAGTAGTACAAATTATATCGTTCCACTTTGATTAAATTGCTTTGATCGTTTACTTGTGCTTGGAGAACGAATCATCGGGCAGCCATTCGGATGTGCAAGCGAGTCGTTCGAACTTTCGAAGCCGGTGTCTTAAAGCACCGCTGTGCAAGACTTCTTTGAACTAACTAGCCGGCGCGGAGCTCTTTGATCACGGCCTAAGAAACAAACCAGTGCGGCCCGGCCCAGCGTAGCCTTGTCGATACTTCCTAAGTAGGTGGCGGGATTTCGAGCTAAAAGCCAGACATTAGCTTCGACATTAGAACGGTGACTCTCTAACGGGATAAAAGGAGAAGGGCCGATATATGAGTTGTTGGGACTTATTCTGCGGTTTAGGGGTTCAGTACGTTTGGGGAGAACCTCTGAATCCTTTGTCCCTCGTGTTCAGCAAGTTGCAGAGTAATGACGCTATATTTTACTAGAAGTCAGCTTGCTTATCTTGTTTAGGTTTCCCGGCCATTGGAGTATATGAGCAACTCAGAGAAGCGTTAGGATTTGGTGAAAAGGGGGGAAGGGATCTCGCTTCTGGTCATCTGTTCTCACCAAATTACAGACATGATCTGTTAACTCGAGAACCCTTCACTGAACTTTAGGCCCGTTTCAAGTCAACGAAGCAAGAAGGTTTGAAGATCTCAATGCATTTTATTCGGCGATAATTACTTCTGTTTGCCATATCCATAAAACACACATCTATAAGTTCTTCTCCATGCTGTTGTATCCTGGTTTCCTTCTTTACTTGCCCATTCCCCCATGTTTTTCCCTGTCCTACGCGAAGAAACACCATAATACTCCACAGACGCACGCAAGCAGCCTATTAAGTACTCTCCTCTCCCGAGTCGAGCAAACAATAACAACATAGAAAAGACACCACAGGAACCAAACAAATGGGGAACAGAGAGCTGTCTCTTTCTGTCGTCCCAGCCCAGGCACACACTGTGATGTAGTATCCACCCATTCAATCATCGTAACATACCAAATACTCGTAACGAATCGTATCCGTATTCCGGACCCAGTCATCCATACAACCCATCTGCTTTGCGGCAAGAGTCGGCAAATCGAAGAACACCGGAAAACAGCCAAACCCCGTAAACATGAATTTAAGAAGTCTCGCAGACCAGAGAAACCATTAATAGAAAAAAGTTACTTTTGATAGCCGTCCCACCCCATCCAAGACCAACCAACGCGCCTGCCATGATTTGATGATTTTTTGTTCAAATGTTGAGTCGAGGAAAGTTTTGAGCCCAAATTCAGACACCATTGATGATCACTTCGGGGCAGGGCTTTTCATTGTGCCCCGTATGTTTGCCTGAGATCGGGCCGTCAGTTGGGTCTTCGATGGTGCTGACATTTGTACTTGGTAGACTGCTGCTCTGCGGACTGTTTTGCCCGTTGGTGAGCATTGGAGTTGGGGCATTCGAGTTGATCTCAATGGGCATTGTTTGAGAGATGGGCGTGCCCATGGAAGAGGGTGTGATGTAAGGTTGTGGGCCAGTGAAGATTAGCTTCTCGATGGCGGCGATTTGCTTGCCGTAGTTGTATTTCTTGAGTTGGAGGAGCTGCGGCTTCATATCCTCGACAAAAGTGTCACGCTCGGCACCCTTTAATTGTGCAAGGAGTTTTTCTTCAAAAATGATTAGACTCTGTAGACAAATGGACTGCGGATAACATACGAATAACATAATTGCCATATTGGTCCTTCATCATTAGCTGTAGAGGACTTGTGCCATCACTGTGAATTGCCGTCAATTGGGCCACAATGGCTTTTCTCTGTTCGTCAGTGCCGAATTGGATACTCTTCTCCACCACATTCGATGCAAATTTGTGCTTTGACAAGGTCAGAAGCTGTCCTGTGATGATCTTGATGATCTTGGCCCGATCTTCCGGCTTTCCGTGCTGGATGACATGCTGCGTGACATAGTTGCCATATTGATCTGTGATAAGCATCGACGCACATTGGTGTAGCTCCTCTAACACGGCCACTTGATCATGGGGCTTGCAATATTCCAAGATTCTTTGAATGACCCGACATCCGTAAGGATGCGTAGCGAGAATGTTGACTTGGCCTTTGAAAGCCTCGATGACGAACTGAATGTGTTCGGTTGGCACACGCTCGATAGCTTTCTGCACGACGTGATTGCCGTTCTGGTCCTTGACACACTTCAAAACATCGACCTGGAGCTCTTCGACTAATTCCGCTTGCTGATCAGCGAGGACATGCTCTAGAGCCTGGTGGTACTTGTTAGCGATAGAAATGGTGCTGATAGATGGACGGCTGACCTTTTGAACAACCCTACATCCGTACATTTGCATCGACAGCTCCATAACATGGTTCTTCATCTGCTCAGCCAGTACTCGTTTCTGGACTTGATTTCCATGTTCGAACAATTTTTGAATGACGTAGTTGCCGAAAACATCAGTCATCAACTGCAGGGCGTTTGGTTGAATCTCGCGGAACAATTGCTCTTTCTCGTCACTATTGGCGGTTTCCAGCTTCTGCTGGATGAAGCGTGATCCGTGTTGGTCCCCACTAAACTCAACCACATGATTGTAGATGTCCTGTACGGTGAGTCAGTAAACGAGAGACCGATGGCTCGCATCCAAACTTACTTTCAGCTCATAACGCTTGTTTGACTTTGAGTTTGAGCGGAACTCTTCTAGAAGTACGCTTCGAACACCCACGCCAACATCCTGATCCTTCGCTGGTCGAGTGGGAATAATTTGAGTTGGAGGATAAGCGGGCATCGGCATTGGGTAGCCGTATGGAACATTGGCCGGTCTGTAATTCTGGTGGGCAGGGTAATCGTAGGCATGTGCAGGATATTGGCCATGGAATTGGGTGCCATACATATATGCCTGGGCTTGCTGCGCATAATGTATATTTTGCAATCTCCTGTCCAATTCAGAAGGCCCTTGTGGGACTCGTGGACCTCTTGAGCCTGGCCTATATATTTGGTCGGATCCAGAAGGGGGGGTCCCAGCGGCGGGATAGAACTTGGGGCTGTTAATGCCTCGGCGGTAGTCACTACCTGCTGGTGAGACAGTGCCTCTCTCAGGGAATCGAGGAGCAGGCTTGTTGAAGTATACTTGGTCGGCAAAGGGTTGATTGGAATAAGGCTCGAAGTTGTTGAGGACCTTAGAACCATCCCCCCACATTCCAGAAGCGCTTCCTGAAGGATAGCTTTGCTGGGAAAAGTTGGGATGATTTGGAGAGTATGACGTGCTGGGGATATTGTTAAGATGAGACACGCCGGACTGCTCAGCCTCACGCCCAAGGCTGAATGCTCCGAACTTTTCGCTTAACTCGGCTTCTGGATCATACCTCGAGCCATTTCCTTGTGAGGGGAACGAAGTTGAGGGCCCGGAGAATGAAGGGCGTTGGGAGTGGATCGAGCTGTTTGGCGTATGGTGACCAAGAGAGCCGAAAGGCTGATTACCATTACCAAACGATACACTCCCCCCATTGAGACCACCAGAGTCTGATGCTCTCGAGGGTGGCATACTGCCATCTCTTGACGCACTGCTACCGATGGGCAGATACCTCGATGAGACGTCCAAATCAAAATTCTCTGCATTCGAAACGTACTGGCTCGAATTCTCCTTGTCGTCGTTGTACACAAATGATGGTTTCCGCACAAACTTAAAGCTACCGGAGGATGGATCCAGATTGCTCTTCGGTTGTGACCTGCTAAAGCTTGAGCCCTGGGTCATACCCGGTCGTGACTGCTGATACTGGTTTTGAATCTCCAGAAGAGTTTGTGGTGTGGCCGTAGGGATACTGTTTCGTGTATGAGAAGGAGAAGTGCTTCCACTGTGCGACTGCAGCGTAGGAGACGTCGTATCGGGAGGATTCCACGGCCCGTTTGTGCGTGCAATCCACGGGTCAGCCTCGGAAGATGCAGCTAGAGCACCTGAGCCGCTGGGGCCGTCGAGGAAATCATCTTTGCCTGACGCTGTTTGGATGTCAGTGGTAGTGGGAGCCTCCCAAGCCAAGCTAGACCTACGACGCGAACGTGAAGCATCTCTCTTCACATTGGGAAATCCGCTACCAATTGTGTTCGGGCCCCATATGCCGGTCGAGGCTTGCCATGAACCCCCAGTGCCAAACGTCTGACCAAGAGCTGAAGACTGAGAGGAGTCGCTATTGTGCCTCCCGGACGCAGCACCAAACTCTGGGAACCGGGTGGACCGCCCCTGGGAGAAGGAGTCAGCAAGATGCGCAGAGCAGGAGTTGGAACTGTTCAAACATACAGCACCGGCCATGGCAGCCGCTGGCCTGTTGGTGGTCGCAGACGACATGGAGAGGTATGCGCAGAGCTAGGAGTGTATGTGAAGGCTGCGAGGCCGAGGATGGAAGTATTTGGAAAGAGCCCGTATGTTCGGCGGACGGTTGTTGCAACCAAAGAATAATCTTTCTGGTGGTTTATTTGACAGGAGGGAGATGTATGTGACTGTGTGGTGGTTTTCAGACGTCAGCAAGGATGTGCAAGCGGTAAGGCTGATCTGAGCTGAAAGCTCACTCACCAGGACAGGTTGTCGCAGTATGTAACGGATGGACTATGGTATGGTGAAAGCTCATTTACAAGGAAGGCGGCCGTAGAAGAGGCAGAGGGAGTGGTTCAAGAGAAGTCGAGCATCGAGGGCGGGCGAGGAGGAGGTAGTTGAAGGCTCTAGGTAGGGCAAGGAGTATGTCGCGCGACCAGCCCTTCGTTTGTACCCCAACTCGGCGCGTTTCTGGAGAGAGGCAGGCACCCGCACACCGCGCGCAGAGCCAGACCAGCGAAGGATTTGGCGGTAATTTGCGTGCCCTTTATGCGTTGTCTCTGTTCAGTCTGTCCTGTCTTGGTGCTGGATTTTCGAGTCGTTCTACCACATCCGGGGAGGCTTTAGGAGGGGCGAAGTAAGGGTGCGAGAGCCAGGAACGTAGTTGCGGGTCGAAGCTCGATCGGGGAGCGCAGAATTCCCCAGAGAGGGATGGGACTCTGGGAGGGGGGTTGTTGGTTCCACAAGCACGCTCGCTCGCTCGCTGGGTGGCTGTTCACTTTGGCAGGAAGGGAGCCGGGCGAGGGCGAGGGCTAGGGAGGGAGAGGAAGAGGGTGAGGGTGAGGGCGTCGACGTTCGTGGGTATGAAGGGGGTGGTGGATTGTGGGAAGGGAGAGACTTCAAGGAAAGCGAAGGCTGTGGCTTGAAAGCTTGAAATATCTCGTAGTGTCTTTTTCTCTCTCTCTCTCTCTCTCCGTCTGTCTGTCTGTCTGGTCTGTGTGTCTGTGTGCCTGTGTGTCTCCCCTTTTTAGTCTGGCTTGGTTTGGGCTGGGTTGGTATGGGCCTGGTGGTGGTCTGTCTGGTCTGGTCTAGTCTGCCTGGCAGCGATGCGAAGCAGGGGTCCTGCCGACTGAAATGCCCCTGGATGGGGGCTGATTGGGCGACGATCTGACATCAGGAAGCACTCAGGGGATGGGCGACGTCGTACAGCGCAGTGCGGTACAGTATAGTACAGTGCAGTACTGTGCAGTACTAGTGGACTCTCAAGTATGCTATGATATGCTATGCTATGCTATGCTATGCTATGCTATGATATGCTGTCCCTTCCCTCCGTATGGGCGGCATCGTGGACGCAGCAGGAACAGGGGCAGCCATTGTTCAGGCCCGGGGAAGGGCTGAGGCTCGCGTGCCACTGAGCCACTGAGCCACTCTGCTGCTGAAGTCCCAGTGCCAGCCAAGTGCCAGCCAAGTCCCACTCCCCAGTCCCAGTCCCGTCCCACTCCCTCCCAGCCCAGCCCAAGCCCAAGCCGCCGGACACATTTTTCAACTAACGGTAACTAACGAGTAACTACTTTAACCCGCCTGTCAAGGAGACTCCGGAGGCAACGCAACGCAAAGCACAGACCAAAACCAAACCTTGAGATGCCCCTGAGGCCTCAGCCTTATTCCAAAAACCAGATAGATGTTCCAGAATGCCCCCCTTCCCACCCTCTTCCCCTTTCATCGCCGCCGTGAGCGAGCCTGAGCCCAACCATGACGTCGCATTATCTGTCTATTTATCAATCTATCTATATATCTATCTATCTATCTATCTAACTCTCGCGCGCACTCTCTCTCTCTTTCTCTCTCTCTATTTGTTTATGCCATTGAGTCGCCTGCCATCCCTTCCTTCCTTCCTTCTGGAATGCGATGCAATTATAATAGTGTCCCTTCGACCTGGAATTCAATCGACCAGTTAATTCCGATAACCTGCGGTGCACGCTCAACACAACCTTCACTCGCTCGGTGTCCCTCCTCGTCCTTAATTGCGCGCAAGTTGCAGTCACTCAGTCGCACGTCCCCCATCTAAGCAAGCTCGAAACAGACCATTCTGCTGCCCTGCCCTGCCCTGCCCTGAATAACCCTTTGCCTCCTCTCGTCTGCCCGAACACAAGGAAAGTATTTCATCCGGGGAACACGCCCCAAAGACGCCATCGTCGTCGACATCTTCCGCGCAGGATCGTCCAGTGCTCTCGGAATGAAATGCGGCTCGGACCTCGATGGACTGACTGACCGATGGACTGATTGACTGCCTGTGTGGTCAACGTCCCTTCCCTGTGCTCTCCAAAAGCACCTGGCCACCGCCTGCAAAAGAAGCAAATCACATGGTTACAATGCCTTCGTCTCGGATCAGATCTCGCTACGATCGATGTTTTTGACCTTCTCCAACCAGATTCTATGGGAAGGAGGATCAGCAGTTATCGACCAACCCATGCACACTACTGCTGCTCCAGGCCATGTGCGCGGAAGCCAGCATTTCGCATGACAGCGCTCTTAACGACGTATAGTTGCAGTCTTCTCCTGACAACCACTCATCTTCACAATGATTGAGGCTTTTCTCCGGTGGCGTCAGTGGTGAACTTTCCGGCCAATGCTGTTTAACTGTCCCGCCTGCAATTCCGCCCGACTCTTTGGGAGCCTCTCGGTGACAGTCGTCACATGTGGTTTGACGAGGGATAAGCTTGTGAAGATAAGTATCAGACAAGAGAAGCAATTGGACGATTGCTCAGTCCCTCGCCTTCCTGCATATCTCGACACCGAGGCTCTCAATTACGCCCCACGAGATATCCCTCTTCCACACGGATCTGGTACTCCCAAGCTTCACATCTTGTTCCACACGGTGCCTCTTGCACAGACAAAATCACGGCTGCTGTGTTGAACAATACCCCATCTCATCGGATTGATGCTTCTATATCCTGCACAACCGTTGACGGCGCGCTTGTGTCGCGAGAAAGCCAAAGACTATCGACCGCGATCAGGCCACCCCTGCCTAGCAGCACTGTTGGTGATGGAAGCCATAGGGGCTTCAACAAATCTGACAACTGACAGCAATCCTGTCCCAACCAGGCATTACATTGCAGTGCAGGTGGGTCTTCTCCGAATACGCTTCTCCCTTCACCGCTGTTTGTCTTACAAAAGTGCTGATCAATGAAGACGTCGTTATGAGGCGAGATCCAGATATCCTGAGGTGTTGCCTAGTGAGGTTACACATGTGCTTCGTGCTCCGGTTGATGCATCTACGATATGTATGTAAGTAAGGCAATCATGTGATTTTGAAAGGATTGGAACCCCCCCCTCCTTCGAGATGCTCCTGGAATGTCAGGAGAGGCGGAGATAACTGAAGGCTGACCTCGAGATACTTCATCTACGGGAAGCCTAGTCTCTTTGTAAAGCCTTCTCATTGTCGCAGTGCTCGAGACTTAAAGCACTTGCTTGTACCTCCGGGAGAAGTCGTGAATAAGACGTTTCTTTTGATGAAAGTTCCGTCCCGTAATTCATGTCGCTCGAGGTCTGTCACATTTCGGAAAGTGCAAAGGAGAGGCTTGCAGACCTCGATGCTGGCAGTGATTGGATAGAGAAAACGTTGGAGAACGTTGCGGGGAACAAGGAATAGGGTGATCACATTACACAAGATCAGAAGGGCCGCCTTCTAGAACATGGAGACTCCCGGCCAAGGCTTTTCCGCCACTGTTCAAGAGAGAGATAAAAAGAAATGAGGCGTGAGACCGCAAAAAGAAGGCATCTTTAGGTCCGTCAATTGGCTGTAGTGCGACAGGCAGAACTTCTATACCCAATTTCTATAGTGCCCCAATTGCCAATGTTCATGGATGAGTGTCGTCCCTATCGCTCGGAAAGGCGGCAGCATCATGGCATCAAGATAGATTTCGTCAGAAAGAAGCATCTGAAGCAGATCCCAAGCTTCGAAGGTGCGCCACATCAATGCGTTTGTGTTCCAAACAACCCCAGATTCGCGACACGGTGAGCAGCCTCAAATTCAGGCGAAGGAAGGTTTCTTCGGACGAACGTCCCGAGCGGAGCCGTAGCATAATCTATTTCCAGTGCTGAGGTGCAAGAAACAATGTTTGGACGGTTTGATGTTCTGTGGATGTGGAGTTTGGGCGTCTTGCGGGGCCTGAGAAACTCTGACCACCAATGTCCCCAACCTCTTCCGATCCATCCATTCATCCTCGTTCCAGCTGCGAGTGATTTCGGGATGCGAGAGGAGTGAGGAGTGAGGAGTGAAGAACGAAGTGAGGCTCACAGGGAGCCCACCCACAGCAAAGAGTGCGGCGCAGTCCCACCAATCACCATCTCCGGCTGGTGGCTTGTGTTAACTAAGCCAAGCATGGTTGGCGCCATTAGCGTTGGCAGCCAAGAAAAGCAAAGCTGCCCCACCGTGCAGTCGATGATTGGCCAGGAATTGAAATGAAGACAACGTTGGCCAGCGTTTAGACGGTTGTGAGCCCCTTGGGTGCTTGACCTCGACCTCGTCGCCGTCCTCTTCACACCTTCGTCGTCCTTGCTTCATCCTCACGACAGCCAGCCTTCACTCCTTCTCCTTCCTTCCTTCCTTCCTTCGGGACCCACGCTCATTCCAGGTATCGGCTTCACTCCTTCAAGCCCGATCCCGTCCATTCTTTCGGAAATTTCCCCCGACTCCCGCGCTGAAGCTGTTACCGCTCGCTGCCGCTGCCACTCCGTCTTCCTTGCGTGAGTGCATTCTCCAATCTGACAGGTGCTGCGATAAATCGATATCGCTTTCTCGAATTAATGCGCGAGTGTGTATACAATAGCTAATAATTCTTCTGCAATGATAGCCCCGATACTCGTCCGGGTCCAATAGAGTCCTTCCCACCGATCACTCTCCTGTGATCCACGAGCTGCGAGCATTTCCGGACTCTCCCCGTACTACATACAACAGCACTTTGCACACTGAGTATGAGCTCCCTATCCAGTATTATGGCAAGAGGCAGCGCCTCGCTCCGTACTCGCGGGGAATCATCCACCGCCATGTCAACGACCGTGATTGACCTCCTCATTGCCCTCATGGTCCTCATCTTCGTTTCTCTCCTCCTGGTCGGAGTTCTTTACACAGTGCGCAAGATTCGTAGAAACAAAGCCATATCCAGACAGCAACTTCCTATGCACAACGATAGCAAGCCCATCTCGAACCACCGCCGTCTGACAATCACTGCAAGCCCCTATGGACGCGGCTCGAGCATCTACGTCTACGACGAGAAGTCCTCAATTCTCAGCAGCCCACCCTCTCCACCGCTCTCCCCGGACAGCGTCCCTGAGATCCGGATCACTTTCCCCGATGAGCAGGACGAGTCTGGACGACGAAAAAGCGGCCGAGTGGTGGTTGTCCGTGTTGGCGAGACAGGCGTCGGCCTGGAGCCATTGAAAGATGAGCAATTACCGGCATATGAGAAGGAAAGCGGGGCCCGATTCCACTCAATCGATATCGAGCGCATTGGTGGCTTAAAGGAGAAATCCCAATGGTCATAGGTATTCCGACGATTCTGCTGGCAGCCCTCTCTCCAGATTGGCATTGCACATACTTTCCCGACACGTTGTACATGACTTTACTTCCGGCTTTTCAATCGGTTTTCTTCGCTGTTTGTCCAGTACGCTTCAGAATCTGGCACTGCATCGCACATCATCAGCATCTTCTTTGAGCGCCTCAAACAGACACGTTGGCTTGTTGCTGAGGATTGTTGGACTTCATTTTGGCGGAAGATGGATCGAAACATCACAGGCTATCGCAAGGTAGTGTTTTGGGTGGGGTTGGGGGGACGATGAAACGTGTTTGCCGTTCAGTACATGATAACTTAAGAAAACGAGGAACTGACGGCCTTCTAATAGCTGCACATTTGTCCCGTCAGCTCCAAAGATGGATGTCGATGTTCCCTTCTACACTGTTGTACTTAATGTATGCTACGTAATTTCAAGTCTCTCGAATATGAAGATGTGATTGTATTTATATTGACGTGAAGATCAGGAGTCAGCCGTGGAGCGATGGTAGCAGATGCAAGTAAGTGATTGACGAGTAGGGTTTGTGTAGGCGATGAATTAAAAGACAATGAATTACGAGTACGAGACCGGAAGACTGTTCGTTGGAATTGAAGAAATGGACAAATGAAGATGCGCACAAGGATTCTCGAGGTGTCTCGAATTTATCGTCTATCATAACTAGGTAACTAGCTACAATGCAAGTCTATCGAATCGCATGTCGCAGCGAAAACACCCACCACCCATCAAGGAGTTGGCCGTGAAGACCGACTGCAAAGCATAGTGAGATGCAGAGATCAAGGAAAACCAGCTGAGAGCAATCTATGGTGCGAGCAGCAGACTGTTTGTGAGAGACAGTTGCCATCCTTATGTCTATTACCATGTCCACAAAAGCAAGTAATTTTTGGACGAGTAGGAAAAACAGATTACAAAGGGCATGAAATGGAAAGAGCGAGCAAATCAAGCAATCTACCCCCTCTCCCAACCTCAGAGACCACCAACGCCTGAACGACCTGTATGAAATGCAATTTCGTCATCACCGGGGACGACGGTATTCGAATGTTGTTCGTGGATCCATGTTCGGTTCTGAGAGAACAGTGTCGGTCACTCGACTGTGAACGAGAACCCCTACCAGCGCCTGTTCCCTCCAAGAGGAGCAGAGTTGGAAGAGGTGAATCCTCCTATTTACCAACGACCTTGTTAGTTCCATCAGCGATGGAACAGGGGGTAAAAGGGAGCAAGAGACTTACCACCTCCACGGCCACCTCCACGACCCCCACGATATCCGCCTCCGCCATATCTGCCGCCTCCACCGCCTCCACCGCCGTATCGAGTCATCTCAGCAAGTCGGGGATCAATTTGTTGCTTTGCCTCGGTAAGGACAGCAACTAGATCACGAGCCTGCTTTTGATCTGCAAACGTATCAGCAAGGCTCAGAGGAGAAGAAAGGAATAGGAACTCACTGTCAGTTGTGAAAAAGGTAATAGCAGTACCCTTTGCACCAGCACGGCCAGTACGACCAATGCGATGAATATAATCCTCCGAGTTATTCGGGTAATCATAGTTCAACACGTGGGTAATGTTGCGAACATCTTCATTGACGGGTTAGCAAGAACAAGAAAAAGTGTATAGCAACGTTCCAGGGCGGCTAGTGAAGGAGCTGCATTTGAATGCATCCAATACTCTCTCGGCGTTTGACATTATCTGTCCATTGCGGGTGCATTGCCAGGGCAGGTGAACAACACATCCAGGTCCTCTAGTTTGGGGGTCTTGGAGACAGCTTGACAAGTCAAGAGATGCCAATTCCACATCTCGTACCTAAAGAAGTACTTTTGAGTTTGGAATTACAAGTGCAGCATGAGTGATGCTTCACCGAAGATCCAAGACACCCTATGAAAGAGAACCAGAAGACACGAAAGAGCCCAGGCAAATTAACGCAATCAGGGGAACGCGTGAGCGTCGAGAGTAAAGCACTACTGTGTAGGCGGCTGGCCGTTGCTGTGCAGGGGAAGGGGGTTTCAATCATACCAATACCACGGGAAGCCACATCAGTGGCAACCATGATGGGACTCTTTCCAGTCTTGAACTCGTTCAAGACCCAATCACGCTCATTCTGTTGCTTATCACCGTGAATCGCTGGGAAAGGTGTTAGCTTGATACTTCTGTATGAAGGGAGCTCTTACACAGCGCGGGCCACCCGTCTTGTCTGAGGAAGCGTGTGATATCGTCAGCAACACGTTTGGTTCCCGTAAAGATCAGAATCTTGTTGTCCTTATCCTCCATGATCTTCTCAAGGTGTTTAGTCATCTTGTCTCGCTTCTCAAACTCGGATACAACTTCAACAATTTGTGTGATTCTGTGGTTAGCAGAGAGTTCCATGGATCCTATGTTGACCTGAATGAAATCATTCAGGTAATCGGATGCAAGAGCACGGACTTCCTTTGGCCATGTAGCAGACCACATGCAAGTTTGTCGGTCGGGGCGAATCTGACCAAGAATCTTACGAATTTGTGGTTCGAAACCCATGTCCAGCATACGATCAGCCTCGTCAAGAACGAGGTAGGTTACTCGGCGAAGGTTGGTCTTCCCAGACTCCAGCATATCGATGAGACGACCCGGGGTGGCAATGCAAACTTCTACACCCTTTGCGAGGTCACGGATTTGTCCACCCTTGGGAACGCCTCCATAAACACAGGTATTGCGAATGCGAGAAGACTTGCCGAATTTGGTGATTTCTTGTTGAATCTGAACGGCCAACTCACGAGTAGGAGCCAAGACCAGGACAATGGGGCCATCTCCTGGTGCAAGAAGTGGTTGGGCGTTGATATGAACGATGGCTGGGAGACAGTACGTCAAAGTCTTTCCGGAACCAGTCTCAGCAATACCAACAACATCACGTCCAGAGAGAGCCATGGGCCAACCTTGAGACTGGATTGCGGTGGGTGCAGGGAAGCCTTGAGCCTTGACTTCACTCATAACATATGCAGGGAAGCCAGCCTCGTCAAAGGTTTCGACTGGTCGCGGGACATCTCGTCCTTGGACTGAAATGCCATGTTGGTTTCTAAATTTGATGACGTCGGCCTCGGATCTGGAAGAAACCAGAGGGTCCTCCTTGTAGAAAGACTTCTCGAACTTTGGAAGGTTGTTGATATCTGGATGGATGTCAGTTTCTATCATGCGCGATAAGGGCTTTTCGATGACTTACCCCAATGCTGCTGCTTCAAACCGGCACCAAGGTTGGACATGCGATCTCCACCTTGACCTCCGCCGCCGTATCCATTTCCTCCTCCGTAACTGCCTCCAGAGAATCCATTGACGTTCCCGCCACCGCCTCCTCCGTAACCTTGTCCACCGGCGTATCCACTATGCCCATAATTAGTATTAACTCTTAAGAAGGTGAAAAGAGATGGGATGTTGTCGCCTTCCGTGGTGAAGTGTTTGGATCACTCAAAAGTGAGCGGTCCAAATCGACTTTGCCACAGGAGGCGGCGGACTGCGCCAAACTTCACAACAATATCTAGACCATAGGTTGTCATACCCGTTGGAATAGCCACTGGAGTAGTTGCCGCGGCTTTGAGAATCGCGACCGAAATCGTACCCGTTGGATCCTCCACGAGATCCTCCGTATCCACCGTAAGACATCGCAGTGGTTGAAGGCGAACGCTGTCGCTGAAAAAGTGAGTAACGAGAGGATGAGGTTTGGAAATTGAAAGAGACACCGAATGCTTGCCGAAGTAGCTTCTCGTGCTGATGGGAAGAAGCTGGAGTGGCGAGTGTTTGATGGTTGTTGTTGAAGAAATGAAAAGTTTCGCCAACTTCAGAAGAAATGAGCAGCCGCTTCCGATTTTTTTTCTTAGCGCATTTGATCACGTGTGGAAGGCGCAAGCACGGCCATACTTTCGCGGTGAGTGCGACGGGCAAGGCAAGGCTGAACCGAATATTTGGCGGATTGTTGACAAACAGAAGCTCCAAATATCAACTCCTCCTGTCCCTTTAACACTGCATCCATCCAACCCCAACGACATGGCTTCAGATATGGGGACTCTTGTACAGCTCCTCGAAGCCACACTAGATCATCGGCAGCATAAGCAAGGTAAGTTTTTCGATGTTGAAGTTCCTTGTCGAGCTTCTGGCTGACTTTACCAGCGGAGATCGCGCTCAAGACCGAAGAGAAGAAACCTGAATTCTCGCTTCTCCTGCTCAATATTGTAGCCTCGGGGTCTCTGCCGCTGAACACACGACTTTCGGGGGCGTTGTGCTTCAAGAATTTTATCAAATTCAATTGGGTAGTAAGTAGTTGGCGCCCAGTCTCACAGCTGAATACTCAGAAGAATTTTTACAGGACGAGGAAGGAACGTACAAACTCGCCGAAAATGAGGTTATGACAATCAAGAAGGAGCTCATAGGGCTTATGATCTCAGTACCTCCCAGTATCCAAGCACAACTAGGAGAAACGATCAGCGTGATCGCAGACTCCGATTTTTGGACTCGGTGGGATACATTGGTTGATGTGAGCTTGCTCTCTGTATGTTGTCATGTGCGGAGCATGTCTCTAACTTTTACTAGGACCTGGTTTCCAGGCTGACGCTTGACAATGCGAAAGTCAACATTGGCGTGTTAGAAGTGGCGCACTCAATCTTCAAACGGTGGAGACCCCTTTTCGCATCCGACGACTTATACACAGAGATCAATCATGTTCTTTCGAAATTTGGAGAGCCATATATTCAGTTGCTTGCGGTAAGCTTGTCTCCGTCCATTGGCACTCAGAAGCTAAAGCCTTCCCTCCACAGAGCACCGATCGCCAGATTGAGGCAAACAAGAACAACAGGGAAGCCTTGATACAACACGTTGAGGTCATGAATCTGTTGGTCAAGCTCTTCTACGATCTTTCCTCCCAGGATCTTCCACCAATCTTTGAAGACAACCTGGGAGACGTAACCACATTGCTGCATAAATATCTCACCTACGAAAATCCGCTCCTAGCAACCGATGATGATTCAGAGTCTGGACCACTGGAATTTGTCAAGGCTGGAATTTGTGAGGTTATGACCTTGTACATGCACAAATATGAGGATGCCTTTGGAGACCTGTGCAAACCTTTCATTACGAGCGCATGGAGCTTGTTAACAACCATTGGCCCGGAGACGAAATTCGACATACTCGTAAGCAAGGCGTTGCATTTCTTGACTGCTGTGGCAGGTCTCGATCGACATGCGCAAAATTTCAACAACGAGGAAATCTTAGGCCAGGTAGTTGAGAAGGTCATTCTACCAAATGTCAGTCTACGGGGATCGGATATTGAACAGTTTGAGGATGAGCCTATCGAATACATTCGGCGGGACCTTGAAGGATCTGATGCCGACACCCGGCGGAGAGCAGCTACGGATTTCTTACGAAAATTACTCGAGAAGTTTGAGCGCCTCGTTACGGATGTTGTTGGACGATATATCACGCATTATCTTGCAGCCTTCACGAGAGATCCATCGAGCGAGTGGAAGTCGAAGGACACCGCTGTGTACCTTTTCTCGGCAATTGCAGCAAAAGGAGTTATCACGGCTACCCATGGTGTCAAGACAACTAATACCTTGGTGGACGTGGTTGATTTCTTTCAGAACAACATTGCGAACCATCTTATTGCTGACACGGGCGTGGAGCCAATATTGAAAGTGGATGCTATCAAGTTTCTCTATACCTTCCGAAGCCAGTTGACGAAGACTCAGTGGAGTGCTGCGTTTCCCCCCCTTGTCAAGAACTTGGCGTCTTCCAATTATGTTGTCTACACATATGCTTCGATCGCCGTGGAACGAGTGCTCTTCCTCACAAATGATTCAGGAGAACACATTTTTGGAAAGGATGAAGTCACTCCATTCGCAAAGGATCTTCTTGAGCTTTTATTCCAGCTCATAGAGAAGGATCCCGCTCCAGAGAAGATCCAGGAAAATGAGTTCTTGATGCGCTGTGTTATGCGGGTTCTGATCGTCATCAAGGACAGCATACTACCGATCACAAATATTGTCCTCCAGCACTTGATTAGCATCACCGACATTATCGGGCGAAACCCAAGCAACCCGCGCTTCTACTATTACCATTTCGAGTCGTTGGGTGCCTTGGTCCGCTACGCAGCTCCATCGCAACCCGAAAAGCTGGAGAACGATCTATATCCTCCGTTCGCGGGAATTCTTCAAAACGATGTCCAAGGTAGGCCTGGGTATGCCTGATCTCTTTGAAAGCTCTGACCAAACGCTAGAATTCATGCCTTACGTATTCCAATTATTCGCTGCGCTTCTTGAAGCTCGTCCGCATGGCCCGCTCTCCGAATTCTATAAGGCATTGGTTGCTCCAGTACTTATGCCATCCTTATGGGAATCGAGAGGCAACGTACCTGCGCTTGCTCGCTTGCTTTCGTCCATCATACCAAGAAGTGCAGCAGATATCGTGGCTAACAATCAAGTCGAGCCTATCCTTGGAATATTTCAGAAGCTCATGTCGGGGAAGGCAAGGACCGAACTCTATGGATTCGATGTTCTGGAAGCTGTAGTCACGTCCTGTGAAGTGTAAGTTATGTCATAAAATATCGCTTTAACTGACGGTGCTAAATTATGCCCAGGTCGGCCATCCAACAATATTTCCCGACAATTCTGACCATAATTTTCACGCGACTGAACAACAATGCGCCAGAGAAATTTAAGCAAAGATTCGTTCGCTTCTACCATCTTGTGGCATCGCGGGATCAGTCAGGCCTCGGCGCTGACTTTTTCATTCAAAATTCCGATACCGTTCAGGACGGTGTTTACGTGCCAATATACTTGACAATCATTCTGCCTTCAACACAACAGCTAGCTCGACCTCTGGAACGCAAACTAGCCGTTATCTCGCTTACCAAGACCCTAGCCGATTCACAAGCTTTCGCCGTTAAGTACGTAAAGGGCTGGGGCAAAACTTGTGAGGCGTTGTTGAAGCTGCTGGAAAACCCTCCGATGCCAGTTACTGCTGATGATGTCGTCGTGGATGTTGACGTCGATGATCTTAGCTTTGGAGTTGGCTTTACGGCTTTAAATACCTGTAAGAAGATTCCCAGGGACGAGTGGCCAGAAGTTACGGATGTGAAGCTATGGGTCGGATCGTATCTCAAGGGTGCAGATGCGAGGCAGGCGGGAGCGATCGCTGGATACGTCAACGAGCGTCTTTCGCCAGAGGCGAAAGTCGTCCTGGTATCCTATATGCGATGAAAATGGATAATGCTACTACAGGTGATCTGGGTAGAGAATCCGATGAGAGGAGGCTAATGACGAAAACGGTCTCAAAGGTATTAACTTGAGAGGCCAGTTTCGGGTTTGATCCATGAGCGAGTGATAGCGAAACCAACAGCGGTAGAACTCTTTTCTACGCGGTCTATCGACCGCAAAGATACCAGCATCTAGATTTGGGCCACCTCGCTACTGCTATTTAGCACACTTTTCAGAATATCAGGTGTGATTTCCGGGTTTGCAGCGTCCCTGGGTGTCTTTACTTGTTGTGATGTTGACGCACCCGCCGAAAGGCTCCTCCAGGCCCCCTTGATCCGCTACGCCAGCTCATGGCAGTGGACTGTTTCACTTTACCTGTTCCTCCAGCAGACCCCAATCTTCTTCAAGGCAAGTCATCCTAGCAGACATTGGCTATCGGTTCTTCAGTAACCATCTAAATGAGACGGAAGGAGCTGAGACATAACGATGTTTTGCTCGCAGCTCTCAATTTTAATTTTGAGGAGCATAACCAAAACATTGTCGAGTTGAAAACTCGAGCCATTACCAAAGGCTGAGGCTCTTGCCTCGGCATCGAAGCTATTGGGAACAAACAAGCGTCCGAGCTCAAGTGACTAGCCTTCATCACTTTTATTTGGCAAAATAGCGTAGTATTTCGGGATGGATCATTTGAAAAGCTTGGCTTTTGAGACTTCAAAGAAAAGTTATGCTCACTTCCATTTTTCGGGTACTACTTGCTGCAACAAAAGTTGCAGCTGTTCCAACTTGCTTTTAAGCCCTGTGGCGTTGCTGCTCCACTCATCGGCTTACTGATAACCTCCAACAACATCGGGTCCCAATACGCTGACACTATGGTGTCAAGGCCGCCAATACACCCACCATATATGGTGGTTTTAGAGCTGACTAAGCGTCGCACACCACCAAAATGATCGCCCGTCGCAATCGCATCAACTCCCACTGTAATTTTTGCTGGCAACTAATGTACGCCCGGCCCCAGCTGCATCGCAATTATAGATATTCCATTATCTGTATTAGCCTCACTATTACTCTTACTAGCGTCTCCCCACTTCCCCCTCCTGTTAAGAGGTGTACAAAAGCTTGTAGCATGAGCGCTGTAACTTAGTGAGCTAGGCGAATGCGTAGGGTGTCAGTTTTGGTGGGGTGCGACGCTTAGTCAGCTCTAAACTGACACCACCATAGTGTCAACGAATTGGACAACAACATCCGACCCAAATCCGAGTGTCCTCTTTGACCCATCTTGCTCTCGACTTGAAGATGCCACAGGGGCGCATCCTCGTAATCGCTGGCTCGGATAGCTCTGGTGGAGCGTGAGTTCTCTCTGGGATCATATTCTGATACACTCCTCAAAGTCTGAAGAGCTGACCTGCATATTCTGATTTGCAGGGGTCTCGAGGCAGATCAAAAAGTGATTGGGGCTCACGGATGCTATGCTATGACTGCTACGACGGCCCTGACTGCCCAGAACACCCTCGGCGTAGTAGATATACACTACACTCCGCCATCTTTTATTCGAAAATTGATCGATGCAGTAAGGAACATTCTCGGGATTAATTGCTATTTCCACTCTCGAGCAGAGCGCCTCTGTGGCGGTTCAAACTCCTCCATTATCCTTGTCTTCTGGACGGTTTTCCAACACTCGGATCCTGCAGGCCATTTTCGATTTGTTGAGCTAATTCGCCGCGCAGTGCATTAGCGATATTGGTGTTGACGTTGTCAAAACAGGTAACTCTGCAGCCCTCCGTTGTGCTCTTTCGGAGCCCATTTTGATCTTTCTAACTGATGTAGGAATGCTGGCCTCAGCCGAGACCATTAGAGTTGTGGCAAGAGCTTTGCAGGAACATCACGTGAAGCTGACTGTCGTTGATCCTGTATGGCTCAATCGATCTCGAGATTATTCTGATGAAGGTTTTTTCTGATGAGGATAGGTGATGGTATCCACAAGTGGTTCTCAATTGTTACCCATGGAAGCAATCCGCGAGTTAAGAGAGGACCTCCTCCCACATACCACGGTCCTCACACCAAATGTTCCTGAAGCGCTGCTTCTGCTTTCTGATGCCGGCTTATCTGCTGAGGCGCCTCGAAACGTCAACGATCTGATCAGGGTAGCTAAGGCTGTACACTCTCTCGGCCCCAAGTTCGTCCTGCTGAAAGGGGGCCACCTTCCATTAACTAGAGATGGTGATGTGACCAACAAAGCTGCCGATAGAGTGCTCATGGTCGATATATTGTATGGAGAAGGTGTCATTACAAGAATAGAGTCTGCTTACCAAAACTCCAAGAACACGCACGGGACTGGATGCTCGTTGGCCTGTAAGTCAACCATGTGTTTGAGTTAAGGTAAACCTACAATCTGATCCCTTCAGCCGCCATAGCATCGAATCTCGCAAACGGACTGGACGTCGTCCGAGCGGTGAAGCGTGCTTGTCGGTACGTGGAAGCCGGGATCAAGACTTCGACCGACCTCGGTCATGGCAACGGACCCATCAATCATTTCCACTCCACCTACACTCTGCCGTTTGCCCCGTAAGTCAGACCATGGCAGATTTCCGCGTCATCATGATAACACTTTGCCGGCAGGGGTCGATTTATCGAGTACGTCCTAGAGCGGCCCGACGTCCAAAAACCTTGGCGTGATCATACCGAACATGAGTTCGTCTGTGGCCTTGCTGATGGCACGCTGCCCGTCGAGCGCTTCAAGTATTATTTAATACAAGATTACCTTTTCCTTGTTTGAAGAGCTCTATCTGAGAAAATTCGCTATGCTAACTTTGACAGGTTCAATTTGCAAGAGCAAATGCTCTGGCAGCTTACAAGTCAAAGGCTATAGAAACCACTGCAGAAGTAAGCTCTGACTGGATAAAAACCCAGCATGAGTGGCTGAACATCTTAATAGGCGGCGAAAATGGTGGAACACATCCATCACGAGATGGCCCTGCATGTCGACTACTGCAAAGGATTTGGGATCACAAAGGCAGAGATGGAAGCTTCCGAGGAGAGCCAGGGTATGTTTGTGCTTATAAAACACAATCGGGGCTAACCAAGAATTCTAGCCTGCACTGCATACACGAGGTAGACCGATGCTAACTTACAGGGAGAATTTGGACTGACTAAAGTAGGTATGTCCTCGACATTGGGCAATCGGAAGACTTGTTTGCACTTCAAATTGCACTTGCTCCCTGTTTGCTTGGATATTACGCCATTGCAAAACGACTCCATTCCGATCCCAAAACAAAACGAGACGGCAACCCATACTGGAAGTGGATCGAGGCTTATGTGGCTGATGAGTACGTGGATGCTGTAAGGGTAGGATCTGGTGAGAATGAGCAACCCTCTCCAATGTCCATCAAATTTAACACGTGCAAAGAACTGATTGAGAAATCTGCCCCCTTCCAGTCGCCGAGCCGCATAGGAGAATCAGTAAGGATTTTCATCTGCGCGACAAAGCTGGAGACCGGCTTCTGGAGCATGGGTATCGGGCCAAGTAGATCTGGTGGGTCGTAATCAGACACAAGAAAGCATCTGAGCAAGGGTGCTTTGGAACACTTGCAACACCATTTTTTTTACAAACAGGGTTGTAGACTTGTCGTGTAGTAGGACTGAATACGTTAGATGTACATGTTGGCTTTGGCTTTTCATCGGATTGTGGAGAAATGGTCGGCCCGCGGCCGCGTGCATGGATCTGACAGGTCTGGATCATCGACAACTCTGTTTTAACCGCGATTCAACTGATCTTGTCTCCTCTCCTCTCCCATGCCCTCACCATCGCCTGTATCACGCATATCACCAGCCAAACGCTTCAAAGGATCAGTTTATGCACCGACAAGCCAGGTTGTCTTCATGGAATTAAGAGACTTTTGGGCATCGTAATCCTATCGTCAGGCTTCCAGCCTTATCTTTCCCCTCGAGACCTGCTATGAGCTGCGAGCGTCCTGAGACCCCTCCTACGCGCATCCATGAGTGTACATAATTCGAAGTGAGTCTGAGGACGGCTGCTCCCTCTCCAAAGCGAGTGGGTGATGCATCTCGCGCAGTTTTTTTTTGCTTTCTTGATTGTCAGCGTGCAGTGCTCGCAAGACGACTCTCTTCCCACCCCTCTCCCATTCATTTCCCCACCACAAAGCCCCCCTTCCTCCAGTCATCATTTGCAAGCATGGATCCCCTCGCTGATCGCCTATCATTCGGGGACACAGCGCCTCCACCAGCCCCAGAACCGGAGACTCGATCTTCTATGTCTCCAGCCGTCGGAGACACCACCCAAACCCCCGAGTCCAAATCCACGAGTGGCTTTGCCAGTGTCTTTAAGAGCTTGACTGGAAGCAAGTCTTCGCGGGGCCCGAATCCTCAATCGCCAGCTGCGGTTGCACAGCATCCCAATGGCGCCCATACTTTGCAGCCGGCAATCTACGGCGGGCCTCCAAACTACGAACACCTATACGAACAGCTGAAGCCGGAGAGACCTCTTGCAAGTCGCCTTTCTGCTGCAGAGTCTCTTCGTCTTGCTGTACAAGACTACCCTTTGAGTGGTGTAAGTGCGCGAGGGCAAGATTAGATTAGGAGCTAACAGAGAGGCAGGTTACCAGCATATTCAAGCAAGCAAAGGACCTCATCGATCGAACAAACCCAAGAGAAGGCCGAACAGCAGGGTTTGAGTTGTTGACTGCTTGCGTTCAGCAGTCGACTTCCACAGATCCTGAGCGACTTGCGTACTTTCGAGTCCTCACAGCTCCGGCGAATCCTGAAGACTTCCATCTGCAACTTGCTTCGTTGGTCGAGTTAGCAAAGCACGGGAAAGACCTTGCAGGTTTCCACTACGATACCTTGCCCCTGTTGACCTCATGGCTCCGAGAGAACTTCGCCATTACATCAGCTGCGAGACGTCAGAACAAAGCAACAAAAAGCAAGGCTCCCCTGGGTGAGGAAACCAATTTATCCCGGCTTTTCGCCTTCATTGTGGATGTTATCAAATTCAACTTCAATATCTCGAGCGGGGAGACAACCGGTGATCTTATTGACGTAATCCTCGATATATGTGTCAACACGCCCCAAGCGACCGACTTGAGCGCGTGTGTCAACTTGATCGATGCCATCGTCACCTATGGGGATATTCCAAACAACAAATTGCTGGGCTGTGTCAAGGTCCTTTGCTCTATACACTGCCTCATTGACAAAGTTCAGCCAGATGCTTGGCGGTCCATTAGCAATCTCTGCAAGTCTCACAACGGCCAGACGACCGTGAGAATTCTTCTGGACATCCTTCGCGATCCTTCTGTTGCTGCAGCAAGTGGAAAGCAAGCCATTCGTGAAATTCGCGGGGCTCTGTCGGTACTGGAAAAGTTGTTTTCCAAGGACGGCCAGGATGGATATCCTCTGGTTCCCTTCACTCTCCTAATCGCGGCTCTTGAAAACGTTGTTGCTGTTGAGCGCGTAAGGATGAAGGCGGAGAATGACGTACTTCGTCTCATTTTATCCCTTTTCAATGATGGAGGTCAGACGATCAAGCAAAATGTGATGGAGGAGGATTGGTCCAAGATGTTTGCTGTCGTCATCAGCTGCTCGCAGCGCGTGTTGGAAACCGCCGATGGTCACCAAATTACAAGTAGATCCGGGATATCAAGCCTTTTGGCCAAGGAGAATACGAGTGATCGGATTCTCGCCAATGTGACAGAAACTCTCAACACTCTCATTCTCCGAATAGAGGAACTGCTTACCAAGTTTTCTGATGGGGACTTCTTCCAACGGGAGGACTGTATCAAGTTTTTCGTCGCAGTTCATCCACATCTACCCGAGTCGTGTGCCAAATGGGTAATTGACCATTACATGGAATATCGTTACTGCTATCCATCGGATTTGGAATGGAAGGACAACACCAAGGTGATTCTGGCTGCATTTTTTGTCGACCGCTCTCAGCCTACTCATATTCGATTGCATGCGCTCCATGCAGTTACTGAAGTTTGGGCAGTCATCGAAATGATGGATGGACATGACAACGTTGACACCATCCAAATTTTCGTCACGTCAGTTCTGGATGACATCAGTGACGAGAAGGACATCCCAGTCCTGCAAGAGGTCGTTGCGTTTGCTACAACCGTTGCCGAAATTGCGGACGAGCCATTATTCATCGACATTATGAATGCTCTTCGTGGAAGCATTGCAAGTGACCGCCTTCAGTCACCTCTTGGATCACCACCTGGGTCTCGGCAGGGTATGTTGACCGCAGGCCGACCAACCTCGGTTTCCAACAGTCTAGTCCAGACTGCATCGAACGTCGTTACAAGAGGCCTTATTAAAATCTTCATGAGAGCCATGGATAAGTCTAGTCGTAAAGCTTTAAAGGCCTTTGATGAAATCCTATGGATTGCGAAATCTCATGTATGCGAGACCGATGCTCGGATTTCAGCTATGAGAATGCTTCTTCGACTGCGAGCTGATTGGGCGAATCGGATCTTCCTGACGCCTTTCATTGAATGTGAAGGGCTTGCAGCCTCTCTGTACAGAACCCCAGCTTCTCTAGCACGAAAACAAGCAGCCGACGAAGCCGCCCAGCAGCACCGGTCTACTCGTGTTGAAGACTTAGGCAATTCTCGCATATCACGGAGTATTTCGTTCGGCCAAGGTCAATCTCAGAATAAACAACCGGTTCGGACCGGCAGTGCTATGAACCGAACGCTGCAACGGAACCACCAGATGTGGATGTGGCCTGACCCGAGCCCACTACCGGAGGAGCCTGCTGATAAAGCCAGTCCGATGCTGTCTTCCGTGACCGAGATGGAAGAGTGCGAGGAGGACCAGGCTGACTGTATAAAGGAAGACGGTGGACCCGAGACCAAAACTCAATTATTATTTGTTGCAGGTCTAACCAATAAGACTGCTCTACCTGTTGGTCAGTATCTGGATGCTGTAATTGGACTCTTCCAGAACGGTTGTGATTGGGAGGTATACAGCTACATGCTTGTGCATCTTCCTTCTCAACTTACCAATCAAGCCCTGTTTGCCAACGCTCTTTCACAGGTCAAGTTGTTGAGGGAGTTATTATGCGATCAGATCAAGAACAGCAGTTTCCAGGAGCCTCCAATGTCTTCGGGATTGCGCAAGGCTGATGTTGCGATTTGCCTCTATCAGGTCCTAACCATGGTTATGGGCTACCACCAGCATTTCAATAAAGTCGATCAGGACGAGATCGTAAGAACGTTTCTACATGGGGTTGGAGAACGAACTTCCAAGTGCTGCGTTCATGCCCTCTCAATATGCTGTCATGAGCTCCCGGGATCAACTGGCAAGGCGCTTGTGACTATACTTCAAAAGATGTCACAGATCATCACTCAAAGTCACGTCGCAATTCACATTTTAGAATTTCTGGCATGCCTTGCTAGACTACCAAATCTCTACGCGAACTTCAGGGAAGATGAGTATCGGATAGTCTTCGCCATCTGCTTCCGCTACCTCCAATATGTGCGCGACCAGCAGGTCAAAGAAGGCCCGAATCGCAACAGCCTTCCGAATGCAAGAAGCTCGATTGCCTCTGTCGAAGGCTCACGCACGCCTGCAGACAACGGTCTCTCCGAGAGTAATCTTCGGCCCAACACATCTGATGACCTTCCGCAATATGTGTATGCCTTGGCCTATCACGTCATTATATTCTGGTTTCTGTCACTGAAACTCGCGGATCGTGCCGGCCAAGTTAGCTGGATCACTAAGAATTTGGTCTCAACTGATCTGAACGGCAAAGAGAAGATCGACGAGCAAGCGCAGGTCGCTCTAGATTTCATGCAGAGGGTGGCTTATGCTGATGTCGACGAGTCCAGTCCCGACCCCGCTTTTAATCAAGACACATTTGGAGAGATCAAAAAGAAGCGGTGGATCGTTGGAAACAGTCTGATAACCGTCCAGCAAGCGACGCGAGGAGACTGGGCTCAAATCACGAAGCGCCAGCCCTCGGGAACTTCCTGCTACGTTATCCAGGAGAGATTCACACGGCCACCTGCCCACCAGGAACAAGTCATGACCGATGCTATGAAGGATGGGCGGCACTCAGATGACAACGTGAAACTACCAAGCCACCTTTTACTTCAATTAACTGCCTCGACTCCTCAGTTCGGTGAATCACTGCGTCCGATTCCCCTCCCAGAAGATGATTTCATGGAACGAGTCATCAAACAGTTCAACCGCAGTTTCACCGTTGATGGCCATAAAGTCGGCGTGATCTACGTTGGCGAAAACCAGACGGGGGAAGTCGAGATTCTATCAAACATACAAGGAAGCAGTGATTACACGGAATTTCTGTCCGGCTTGGGTACTCTCACCAAATTGAAGGGTGCCAGATTTAACACTCAGGGCTTGGACCGTCAATCCGACTCAGACGGCGAGTATACATTCTGTTGGCGTGACAGGGTCACGGAGATCGTTTTCCATGTTACTACTCAGATGCCAACAAACCTTGACCAGGATCCTCAATGCATCAATAAGAAACGACACATTGGCAATGATTTTGTGAACATCATCTTCAATAATTCCGGCAAAGAATTTCGATTTGATACATTCCCTTCGGACTTCAACTATGTCAATATCGTGATCACACCGGAGTCGCGGGAATCTTTTGTTGCCTCACGCTTCAGGTCCAGAGCACATGCAAGGAATGCGTTTTATAAGGTGCATGTTATGAGCAAACCTGGCTTTCCGGAGATCTCACCTGCCGCCGAGACGAAAATCATGAGCCTGACTGCACTGCCCGGGTTTATCCGTTTGCTCGCGCTCAATGCATCTGTGTTCTCGCAAGTATGGGCAAACAGGGAAGGTGGGGAGCACGTTTCGTCGTGGCGAAACAGATTGCGGGAAATCAACCGTATTCGAGACCGATATGGACCAAAACACCCAAATTCGACACCAACCTCACCTCCTGGGACTTCGAACGGCGCATCAACTGACGCAAGAAATGTGCGGGATAGTCTCAACAGCCTGAGGAGATCCTCGGTTGCAAATTTCCTCTCGAATGCGACAGAGACGACTTCTCAGCGGTCCTCTGTCCTTTCAATGGCTGAGACGGAGGTCGGGCAGAGCCCCGGTGAAGAAAGTCTTGTAGACAGCCTTGATTTTTCGAGGTGGGCGTAATTTATAATACAGCATTTAGTATATGTGAGGTGTTTGTTGGTAGGCAATAAGGCAATAGAATCAGTGAGGTGTAGAACCACTAGTATCAATTTCAATACAAACCGAATCTCTATCCCTCTTGTGAGATCCAGGGGAGCTTCTTATAAATTAGAGGCCCTAAAAATATACATATAATTTAGTGAGTCACAAACATATAGCTTGGAAATCGAATAGTAGTATAATTATAATATATGGGAATTACAAATCCCTCTATATGAAGTAGTGTAGTATGGCAGGCCGTATATAGTTGATTTTCGCGTTTTTTGGTAGTTTTGAGATTCTGATCACATGACGACGGCCAGGGCCGAGATCATGTGACTTTAGCATTTCGCTTAAGAAGGCTAGAGTTTCTATAGCTTTAGATATAATAACATATATTACATTAATTAATTTGAGCTTTATATACTTATATATAAATTCTATACTAATTTTATACTAATTTTACGCGTGTTATTTTTATTACTATTACTATTAGTTATATTTTATACTCTATATACTTTTATATAAGTTTTTATCTTATTATAATTCTTTTCTTATATATTTATTAATAAGTAATATAAGAATCGAACTTATAATCTCTTAATTTATAGTTAAGATAATACTCTTATAAAGTTATAAGAGTCTTTTATAAGGCGAATTATTATTTAATATTATATAATTATTATTAGTTCACTAGTAATATATAGTACTATTATATAGGCGTGAAATACTAATTATATAAGTTAGTGAAGTTATTCTTATATTCTAGTAAGTAGGGATTATAGTATCGAGGTTCTAATATATAATCCCTAAATATACTAAGACTAATTAGTACTAGTATCTAGTATATTCTATTTCTTATATATCCTATATCCTATGTCTTATATATAGGAAATCATGTGACATAAATCACATGACCTTCGGGAAACCGGTTATACTAATACTAGTAACTACTTAAAAAACGCGAAAAACTAATATAAAAGTACTAAAAATATACGAAAAATAGTGTCCCTTATTTATATATAAATTTCCTAATTTAGCTTAGTATTAGATTATCCCTAAGTACTTAGTATACTCTCCTATATACCTATATTCCTCTATATACCTATTCCTCTTATTCTATATATCTATTCCTTCTATTTTATATATCCTTATTTATATTTAACTTATTCCTTAATATCTAACTATATAGTATTTATATTAATTAAATACTTAAGGGTATTTAAGGGCTTCAATTTCGTTATTAAGTTAATAGGATTCAATTCTCCCCTAATCTACTTAACTTCTATAATCTCTTATTATTCATAAGTCTAATAGAGGTATATTATATTAATTATAAGTCGCTTTTCTCGTATAGTTCCTAGCTTAACTAGGTATTTATAGAGGGACTTCGAATCTATATAGACGACTAATAGGACTTCTATTTCAAGTATTCTATTAATTATAGTCTTAATTAAGTTACCTATATTGAAACTATAAGCTATACTATATAGTTCTAAGGCTAAAATACTTCTAGTAATTCTCTTATACTTTATAGATGACTAGTAGATAATATTAGTATATTTAGAGTTATTTACTAGACTAGAATATATCTAATCTAAGAAGAGAAGTCTCGATTACTTATAAAAGAGGCGTCTATAAAGATAATTAAGTATAGAGACTTCTTATTTAGCTTAATGAAATATAGTCCTCTAGTAGTATTTTCGATTTACTATTAAATACACTTATTAAGGGCTTTAATATTAGTTTCTATAGGTTTAATAGCTTAAGTAGCTACTAAGTAGTTATATAAAGCCTCTAGTTAATAAGTTAATATAATATATACTCCTCGAGCTTATTAAGTAATATATTATTCCTTAATTATAAGGTTTTAATATATAATACCTCTATTACTTATTATAGTTATATTCTTAGTTATTACCGAGTAGAGGTTACTATACTAGTATTCTTATATAAGGGTAATACTAGTAGAATTAGTATAAATAATACCTCTATTAAACTTAAGGTTATAGTTAGTTATAAGATATTTATACTTCTTAGTTAAGAATTTAGCTTCTAGGAGCTTTAGATACTTCACCTTAGTGAAGTCGTTATCTCCGAGGAATAAAGTATTATTAGTCTAAAGGCTAATAATTCTAAAGGGACAATTATTATAGAAGAAGTAAGGGTTATATATTAATTACTTTATAGCTAGCTCATTTATATAGTAAGAGTAGTAAATCTTAAACTAGTGGTTTCTAGCTTCTAGTACTCTATAAAGTAGTTTTACGACTTTTAATACTAAACTATCCTCTAAATCTAGTTCTCTTATAAGCTTAGGAGGTGAGTTAATATAGAAATCGCGTATTAGAGAGTGCCTATATATCCTTAGCTCGGGCCCGTACACGGTATAGTCCATACGTAAGCCCTTAAGGCTTCGCACCTCCTATACCTCACTTCCCTCCTTAAGTTTCAGTTATAATACTACTTTGATTACTCCCTAACTCGACCTTTTTAGTGACCCCTCTTATACTCTGAAACTTCTCTTTTGGAGTTAGCACAGCAATTAGTAACCGTATACGAATAATTAATTACCAAGTATAAAAGGTAGTAACGTATTATAAGAGAACTATCGAATTTACCCTATCCTCCTATCCTCCCGGGACGCTCCCCGGAGAAACCGAACTATCGCTAGAGGAGTACATAAGCTATAACGAAGTAGTTACTCTAGTATTATAGCGTTAATAATCGAGGGGAAGAGAGGTAATCCCTAGAGGACCTAGGAACTAGAGAGCCTATAGCGAATCGAGAAGGTAATAAAGGGATTCGAAGAAGATATACCGGAAAGTCGAGTAGTATAACCTAGAATAATAAGCGAGATAGATAGTATAGATTAAGCCCGGAATAATATAGTAAATACCCCTTCCGGATCCCCTAGACCAAGTATCGAGATTTATCATACCCCTTACTCCCCTTACTCCTCCCCGCGATCGACAATATTATAAAGATTAATTATAGAGAAGGAGAAGGAGCTTATAGTAACTTGAGAGATAAATTAAGAGTTAGAAAAAAGGATTTTAGTAATAGAATAGAGATAAATAGAAGGAGGATATCCTATTAACGTATTCCTATTTATAAGTAGAGGTATACTAGCTTAAACCTAATACCCTAGAAGCTAGATAACTTATTAATTACTACTAAGTATTAGAGGCCCCTAATATTCTTTAATACTATAATTAGACTAGACCCCTGGATACTAGTTACTAATTATAGCTATTACCCTATTACTACCCGGGATTATCCTAGGCTAAGGCACTATCTACCTTTACTCTACCAAAGGATAACGTCTAGTTATAGATTATAGAAGTAGAGGATTACTTAGTAGTAGAGTATATTACTAACCTAGTAATCCAAGCCCTTATAATATAAGACTACCTTATATAGTTAATTAAATTAAGAGTAATAATAGCTAGACTTAATAGACCACCTTAAGATATAGTAAAATTCAATAACTAGGTCTAACTTAAGATATAGATATTCGAGGAATACGGTCTAAGAAATATAATAATTAAAGCTAACCTAAGGATATAAAGATATAAGATATTCGAAAACTAATTAGTTTAAGACTTTATGAACTACTTTAAACTCAAGATATAAGACATATTATAGGGATATAAGGAAAGAGCTATATAGTTAAACTACTAATTAAAGCTCACGAAACCTATCCTCAAGAGAATATTTATTAGTTTAAATAGAATAATCCCTCAAATATATATAGGACTCAAATAAGTAGCCTTTGCTATAGAGGAGTTTCTCTGAGCGACGACTAGACTATTCCTAGTTAATAATACTATACCGGGTCCCTAACTAGGGTATATATGACCTTACCGAGAATATAAAGTCGAGTTTAACCTACTAGTATTTAGATTAAATATAATACCTCAAGCTCCCCGGAACCCCTTAGGGCTAGCTTTAGGAAACTCAAATAGTAAGCGTAAGGAAATATTATTCCTAGATATCCCTATAAACTAGAGGAAGAAGATATATAGAGAAAAGCTATACTTTAAATATTAATAGCTTAGATACTTTATAGACGAGTACCCGGGAAAAGATAAGCCCCCCTAATAACTAAGGTAATAGGAGTATAAGGGGAGCCCTTAGTATCTAGTAATCTAATAGTATATACCTTATAATAATATCAGATTATTAATAACTCTAACTCCTACTACGTGTCCCCTATAGCGATATTCCCTATTTATAATACTATATTAATATTAGAGAATAAATATAAAAGAATGAAAGATAAGTATAATATACTCGTAATAACCTAGGAAAGAGAGATAAATAGACTTAGAGGTAAAGGACTCATAAGCCTAGGACTAGCTAGGGATATATAAATACCGGATATTAACTTACCTATAATATAGAGATATATATTACTAGAAGACGACCTCCTTAATATAACAGAAATATACCCCAACTTCTATATAGTATAGCTAAAAGTAAAAAGCTAAAGTAGCGAAGAAGTATAAGTAAAAGTAATTATTAATTTAGTAGCTATAGCGAACTTTATTAATACCAGGTTTTAAGAAACTATCTAGTATTAGAGTTTAAGCTAATACTACCTAATAGTGAAAGATATGAAAAGTAAAGTATTAGCCCTAGCCTCTTTAATTATAGTATATGAAATTAATATTAACTATAGCTAAATATATATACTAAAAGTAATAAGGTTCCGGGGGATAGAGCTAAAGATAGTAGATATTATACTTAGACTACTATAGCTAAGGGAATATAACCTAAAGATTAATTAGTAGACTAGAGAATTAGTAAGGAGTAATAATAAATATAACTCAGAAATACTAGCCCAAATAGTAGTAGCCCTAGATATACTTTACCTCTTAGAAGAGGATAAAGGGAAGGAAGTTACTAAGGAACTTTTAGTAGATAAGGAACTATAGAAGTACTTCGAGATCCTAAATCTAATTAAGAATATCACTAGAGAAGCCCTAGAGAAACTGAAAATAGAGACGAAGCTACCCACGAAATATAATAAATATAAATATATCTTTAATAAAGTAAGAGTAGAGGAGCTTCTACCTTACTAACTAGGACTTAACTACGAGATACTTCTTAAGCTAGGCTTTAAATTATTATAGGGACTAATCTATAACCTATTAGAGGAGGAACTAGGGATCCTAAGAGAGTACCTAGAAAAGATACTAAGACTAGGAATAATTCAGAGATCTAAGTTACTAGTAATAGTATCCCTACTATTTATAAGAAAGAAGGATAGAGGTTATAGACTATATATAGACTATCGTAGTCTAAATAGTAGTATAATTCCTAATAGATACCTAATCCTACTTATATCCGAGATTCTAAATTAACTTAGCTAAGTAATAATCTTTATAAAGCTTAACCTATAGAATATATACTACTTAATTAGAATCAAAGAAGGGCACGAATAGATAATAGTATTTAGAACGAGGTTTAGTCTATTTAAATACTTAGTACTTCTATTTAGCCTAAGTAATAGACCTATAATATTTCAAGTATATATTAATTAGTATCTTAGAGAGTTTATTAATATCTTCGTAATTATATACCTAGACGATATCCTAATCTTCTTAAGGGAAGAATACCTATATATAGAGTATATATATAAAGTCCTAGAATAACTAGATAAATATAGTCTCTTCTATAAACTAGAAAAATACGAGTTTAATATAAGAGAAGTAGAATTCCTTAGATATATTATATTATAGAAGGAATTAAGATAGACGAGATATGAGTTACTATAATCTAATACTAGCTAGTCCCGGGAATAGCTAGGGAGACACTGGTATTTCTAGGGTTCTATAATTTCTATAGATACTTTATCTACTAGTATAGCTTTATAGTACTAGGGATAATAGTATTACTAAAGGAAAGTAATAATTTAAATAGACTAAAGGAGCGATAATAGCCTTTAAGAACCTAAAAGAGAAATTCAAAGACGCCCCGATTCTCGTATATTTTAGCCTAGTACTAAAAAGATAACTTAAATATAATATATTAGTCTTTATACTAGCTAGAATTATATTATAGAAATAAGATAACTATTACTTATACCTAATAGCTTTCTATTCGAGAAAATTCATCCTAGTAGAGATTAATTACTTAACCTTCGATTAAGAGCTTTTAGCTATAGTAGAAAGCGTGAAATACTAGAGGTATTTCTTAGAAAGAGTATAAGAGAAGATTACAATTATCTTAGACTATAATAACTTAAAGTATTTCATAATAATAAGAGTCCTTACGAGATAATAAGTATATTAGGTAGTAACTTTATCTATAATTAATTTCGAGATTATATATAGAGTAGGATCGAAAAATCTAGCTAATATACTATTATAAGGACTAGATTACGCGAGGGGACTAGTTATAGTCTAGAAGCTACTACTAAGCTTAGGAGAATAAGATATAGAGAGCCTAATTAAACTAGATAAGGCCCTAGACCTCCTATATATAATAGTCCAAAGCGCCTATATATAAGTGAAATAAGAGAGGGAGGATATACTATAGGAGCTAAGGTAATTCGCGAAACTATAAGTACGCCTATATATAACGAATAACCTCACGGAAGAGCCCCTAGGAGGAGCTAAGGAGGATAAATAAATATTTAATAACCTAGTAACTAAGATATAGAGGTATAAAGAAAATTCGTAGTACTAGAAGGGGAAGACTTTACCCTTAAGGATAGTATATAGATCTATAAGGGGACTCACTTATAGGTACTAGAAGATATAGAACTAAGGAAGTATCTTTTAAGAGAATTCCACGATAGCTTAACTATAGGCTACTTTAGAAGAGATAGGATAATCCTAGTAATAAAGAGGCTACTATTCTAGATAGGTATTAATACTAATATAGATGACTTTATTAGCTTATACCTAGCTTACCAAAGAAATAAGCCCTTAAGAATATAGATACTAGGTGAATTAGAACTACTCCTAGTCCCGGGAAAACCCTAGGGCTCTATTACACTAGACCTTATTATAGACCTACTACTATTAAAGAGATTAGTAGACTTCTTATATAAGAAGAGAGGAAAATAAGTAATATATAATATAATCCTAGTAATAATATATAGGTTAATAAAGGAAGGAAACTTTATCCTAGTTTAAAAGGAGATAGACTTAAAGTAATTCGCGTATATATTCCTTTATTACGTATTCTCGAAATACGAGATACCGGATAATATTATAATAGATAAAGTAAAGCTATTTACCTTAGTATTCTAGGAAACCTTTATAAAAAGCCTAGGAACTAAAAGGAAAACCTCGATAGCGTTTTTACCTATAAATAAATAACTAAATAGAGAGAATAAATACTATTTTGAAGGTTTCTTATAGATATTTATAGATTTTAATTAGGAGAATTAGGTAGATTTACTAGACCTAGTAGAATTCACCTAAGAAATAGCTTATTACTAGTAATGAAACTATCCCTATTTAAAGTAAATAGAAAGAGCGTGAAACCTTTCTAATTAATGAAGTTACGAACTATAAGTTGGAATTAGTAAAGGACCTAAGAAGAGCTATAAGATATATATACCTAACTAAAAGTAATACTAATATATATATAAGATATATAAGGAAGTACTATAATATAAAATATAAGAGGGTAGAGTTCAAAGTTAGTAAACTAGTAATATTAATATAAAGAATATGAACTTAACTAGCCTTATAAAAAGCTTAGACCAAGAAAGTAGGACTATTTAGGGTAGATAAGAGAATTAGTTACTAAGTATACTAGCTTAAACTACCGAGAATTAGAGATACTATAATATATTCTACGTAAACTCTTAACGAAATACTAGGGCTTACCTAGGACCTTTAAGAAGTAATAATCTAGAGGGCAGGAGCTAAACTAGTCTTAAATAACTAGGGTAATAGAGTTAAGGAATAGGAAGTTGAAAAGATGTAAACTCGTAATATAAGATATACTAGTAAAGCTATACTATCTAATATACTAGAAGAGCTAGATATTGACTATAATAGCTAATATAAAGTAGAAGACCTAGAATATACGGAGAAGCGGTAAAGATATTCTATAAGAAATATCCTTTTAAGCTAAGGCTAAATACTAAGGAGTAAGGTATACTTATAGAAGGAGAATATCTTAGTAAGACGAGGATATTTATCCTTATAAGAAAGCTAATTATAGTAATATAAGGATATTTATCTAAATCAAATATAAAAAGCCGAGAGTTAATTAATACTTATGAAATAAGGTAAGAGAAACTAAGTATTAAGTAAAGTAAAAGAAAGCGGGATATAATTACCTTATAGTCCTTACCCTATAATATTTACCCTAGAGATTAATCTCCTTAACTCTTCGAAACTATACTATTAATAAACCAAATTATAGTCTTGAGAAACCTTTATAGAATAATACTAAGAGCTAGTAACCTACCTCCTAGATTATCTATAAATAAGATCCTTAGTAGAGTAATACAGGGATCTCCTAGGAGAAATAATAGCGAGTAACGAAGCTACTATATATATAATAGGGACTATAAGTATTCTCTTATAGAGTAGTATTAGATATCCCTTATATAGTCGAGCGAGTTCGCGCTATAGCTACTTATTAAGTATATTTAGTGAACTAGAACTAGATATAGATATAGAGGACGAGCTATAAAGGAAGCTAGTATCGAGATCCTATAGGAGACTAAAGGAAGAATTATAATATAGAGTCTTAACTTTAATAATAAGAATAATCGCTAATTCCTTATATACCTAGTAAAGACTAGGAAATTCGGCGGAAAGAAAGAGTTAGATATAAACTCCCTAATAGCGGTATTAAAGTTATCTAATAAATCTATGACTAGTACTTAAATAATACTACGCTAGCTAGTTATAGCTAAAGAATTAGCTAAAGAGAAATAATCTATATTATGAGGTAAGGGGTAAAGGATAAAGGAGATAAGGTCGTCGAAATTAAGAAGAGAAGAAGACGATACTAAAGAAACCACCGACTAGCCCAAATATAGAACTAGGAGAGACTAGGGAGATTATAATACCTAGAAAGCTAATAGTAACAGGTAATATATAAATACTACTAAAGTAAAGACTAGTTTAAGAAACTAACTAAAGCTATAGTATTAATAATAACTCCTATAAAGCTAACGAATTACCTAGTAATAAAGACTTCCTTAAAGAATAAAGTTAAAAAGGCTAACCTTCTATAGAATATAATAAAGAACTATACTATAATAAAGTATCTAACTTTATAAAGAGATTATTAGAAGTAGGACTAGGAGATTCTAAGGAAGCTAAGATAATTAGAACCCTAATTAAAAAGTTATTACTAAAGGATAATAAGAAGGTAAAAAAG
>JAJTUR010000093.1:0-202409 GCA_021399475.1 Hyaloscypha finlandica | reverse complement strand
TGACCCACATCTACTACGGATTAATGGGTAATAGACGTGGGTTACGTAATTACGTATACTAGAACCAGAATCCCATAGAATAAATAGATCATCTTTGAACTACTATAGACCTCTCATAGAATAGTAGTAATGCCTTATGTACTATATTATAGGCTTTATTTAAGCCCTATAATGTAGTGGGGAAACGGCTGACGCTCACGTGGCTGGTCACATGACCCTCGGCTACGCATATGCTCATGTATATAGCTCAGTCCTCCTCTCCTTCTCTCCTTCCCACCATTATGGTGTTCTGAGTATACGAGTTCTATTATATATATTGTGTCCCCACGATCCCTCTATAATAACACTATTCTAGGCCTTCATTTCGGGTCCGGACACTATATATAGCGCAAATCACCGACTCGGTCACGATTGCACGAGTCACTTATAGCTCTTTAGTATACTTACTATAACTACTAATAGATAATCTATCCAGCGAACTTCATCGAGAAAGCTTATTAATTCCGCTCCTTTCTCGTATTAAATTATGCCCTATCCAAGGAGATTAGTATAATAGATTATAAGGTAATTGAGAGGATTACTACTCGCTACCCTCGACGAGAAGCCTTAACCTCCTCTATATTAAGTAGCTAATGTTCTATAGAACTAAGCCCCTTTCCCTATAACTAGGCCATCGATATAATCACTCTTCCGAAAGACTCTACGCGAATTCTCATCGTAAATACACGTAATTCCCGATTCTTAGTTCCCTAGATACCTTTATTACGATATCCCCGGAGGTTAGGAAGGTACGGGGTACACTTTACCACCTACCGCGAATACCGTACGAAATACTACTAGTAAACGAAGTACTATAGAATGAAGTACTATAGATGGAAGGGAGGACTCACGAGAATTAGACAGAATAGAGGAAATATACTAGGTCTTACTGTAAACTATGGCAGAACCCCTTTCTAGAGAGCGGATATAGTAGTAATGATCGCCAATATAGTCGCTGCTATACTTAGTTAGTATACGTAAGGAGTAGGAAGCGAAATACTACTACTTACCGGTAAACTAATAAGATCTTATAGATACATAATAGAGAGCCTCGGATATCGGGTATTTGACCCAGATCTCGCGATATCCAAAGGAGAGAGGACTATATATTAGTAGGAAATAATTATACTAGCGAAATGTGTATCTCTTTATAGATATAATTAAGGATAATATAACTAGTAAACATACCGCTATTATATGCTAGAATCTCGTCATATACCTACGAGGATTAGTACTCGAGTAGTATACTAGTAAACTAGATAACCTTTATTATATAGGACTCAAGTTTTCCTAGGATAGTATTAAGTAGTAGACGAAGGCCTTAATCTAATAATTTAAGGACTTACCGTTAACTGTATAAGAAAGCTATAGCTAGAAACCTATATAATAGATAATATAAGAAACGAGAAGAATATTCATTCCTATATAGTATTAGTAGTACGCTATATAAAGGCTACCGAGTTCGAAAAGCTAGTTTAATAGCTCTCTTAAGTATGGAATAACTTAGCCCTAGAGCTTAGGGTATATATCGAAAGACCTACTAAGAATACTATACTTAGATAGTTATAGACGTAGTATTATTAAAGTAGGACTTATAGTTAGAGATATATTAGAAGAACGATAGACTACGAGTATTACCGAGACCTAATCGTCGTCTTATAGGTAATTCCTAGCTCTCTTACTAGGATTGGAATAATCGTGATTATAATTAGGATTATTAACTAATTAACTCTTCTATCTAAATATGAACTTCTAACCTTACTACTCTTCTCTAATCTTAGAACCCTATTCTAATAGTCCTAGTAATAACCCTTAGTGTTTGAACGCACTTTTGTAGATTGTCACGTGCCGCGTTGCGTGCGCGGCCCATCCGTAGACTAGACCCGATTAGGTATAGCAGAGGTTCGGGAGTATAGTTCAGTAGCTCAACCTCCTGAACTGAACTCCCTAACTTATATAATATACCACTTCACTAACGATAAACGTAACGAGTATTCCACGACTACACGTGATAGTGCTTAGCGTTTCTGGTGAACCGACACTGATTAGTTAGTACTTTTAGATTAGAGGTAGATTTAATTAAAAGCCTTAAAGCATTCGGTGGCCGAGGGCGATCTAATCTATTCCTACGTCGAAGGGGGAAACTACTTATTAACTCCTTGAAGTATTCGGTAGCCGAGGGAGAATAATAACTAGCTTTTACTAACGGAAATAGCTATTTACTTAGCTATTCTTAGTTAGCGGAGACTACTCTTTTACCTCTTTTACCTCCATTTCAATCACTTTTCGACCCTAGAGCGAGAACCTCAAAAACGCTATTTACAGGATCGAACGTACCTGTAACCCACCATAGCGACCACCCGTCTATCCACGACGATCCCCTGCACCGGGAACCGGTCGAAAACACCTCAATTACGAACCTGCGAACCTCTAATACCTCCCCTTCGAACCTCAGAACCTCCGAACCTCCTATAAAACCACCTCTATAGTACCAAGACCACGAACTTGGAAACCATCCATTCTACTTATATATCACTATAATACCGGGAGAACCTCCGGAATATATACGTACACTATACGTACGCACATACCCGAAAAACACCTTAATTCCGACCCCAAACCTCCCGAAACCTCGATTTTCCTACGATTTTATACCGAATTACTTCGATTTCCTATATATATACTTCTCTGTCATAGACGTGTATTTACTACGAAGCGACACTTTTAATACTGAACCTTCGAACCGAACCACATCTTTTATAGTCGCTTTTCAGCTCTTTAGCTCTTTTTTTTCCTACTTCGAACTATACATATACACATACCGAGAAAATAGAGACGAACGAAGCGGAAGTGAGAACTAGGAAATAGGAGAATGGGATTAATATAAGTAAGGTGACAAAGGAGGATCTCTATGACTATTACAAAGCCAGAATACACTACTATACCATAAATCGATAAAGTAACGAGAACCTATAGGATCTGTTCTAGGAGGACTTTAAGGACTTCGACACTATAGCCTTTAGCTAGATGAACCACACCGAACTATACGTCCTATGAGCTTATCTATAGTACAGAGGTATTTACATCAAATAGAACCACCAGAGACTCTCAATTACATAGTCCTTAGTCAACGTTATTAAGGAGAGAATAAAAAGCGAATAGAACGACACTAATATTAATTAGGTAGGCGGAATTCGAATAGATCTATTAAAGGGACCGATTACTTCGGCCTATATTATAGTCAGAAAAACGGAAACCACTATATCGACGAACTAGTCGAGCTAAGACACACCTCTCGTGACCCCTTTAGGGACTCCCGTACCCCCTTAACCACTACCTCATTAACCCTCCTCACCTCAAGAGTAATATATATTAGCCCTAGAACCACCGTAACCTCTACTAATACCACTAGTTGCCCCCCCACTAACTAGTAGAGCGAAGCTAATCGGGGAGATTACTAGAATCTATACGGATAAATAGAAGTAGGATAGTAGAAATAGTAGCTTTAATCAGAAACTCACTATTTTCTACGATATCTATGAACGTATAGAACTTCCGAAAGAGGCTATTATAAAGGCATTTCCTACTATACTCAAGGGACTAGTACTAGACTACTTCTATAATAACTACATGTCTAAGGACTCGTTCAATTACGTCTCTACGTACCTCCGTAGCTTCTTTGAAGGCCCTAGATATTAACGACGAAATCTAGATTAATAGAACGCGATCACATAGTCCTTAATATTAGAGAAATACACGGGAAAATCGACTTTTGAGATCGTTTAGTTAATAATCAACGAACTACGTAAACTATAATATAGCCTTACGCTTGCCCTACGAACGACGGAGTTTCTCTATAACAAAATTATTACTACTTATCAAGACTCCGAAGTATATAAATACGCGGTTTCAGACCCTCTAGTAGCCCTTAGTAAGCTTCTCTATAAGCTATAGTCCTTAATTACGGCCTTTGAGAAGCTTAATTCGAATAATGCGGATACCTTCTTTACTAATCGACGATATCGCTCAAATAACTACTTAGATAGCTACTAGTTCGGAAATCGTTAATACTATACCGACCACACGAACCCCTATAAACCCCACGATCGAGATATGGACCCCTTAAAGTCGTGCTTTATATATAGGAAACTAGACTATTAATCCTGGAAATATACGGAGAGGGAGCGACGGGACGAGAAGGCTCGATTTAGAGCTAGAAACCTATATAGGTTCAGAGCTACGGACTCACTAGACTTTAAGAGGAAGTTTATAAGGGCATATTTATATCATATAGCTTTAATTAAAGGAGAAAGGAGAGACGAACGGGGTAATGGGAGCGGAGAGGACGAACTAAGTAGTGCTTTTAATACTCTACTAGTAGATATAGAGGACCCCGAGGAACAGGATTCCTACTTTACCTTAGTTGAAACCCTCTTTACTATACTCGATTTATAACCTCCTGAGCTATTAAACACAGCTAGTGATCTTATAAATAACCTCATGAACCGCTCCTATACCTACCTATTAATAGGAGAGAACGATACTACGGAATCCAATAAACCACCTATAGAGGACGCCCGAACCTTTATAGTAGGAGGTACGTCTAGGTATAGTACTAACCGCTTTTACGGAATTGTAATAGATACTAGAGCCACTAAATACTCAACCACTAGACTCGATTAATTCTAAGCTTTATAATAGACGGACAATAGTATCGAGCTTAATAGATCTACCGAAGGGAGCATTAAAGTCAAGTTCGGGATTAGTATATCGTCTTCCTTAGGATCTGCGATTATAGACACACCGATCGGGCTTATACGATTCCATATTATGCCCTCGAAGACTCTATTTTTACTTAGCTTAGCGGATATGGACGAACTAAAGGTCTATTTCAATAACCTCCGGAATTAACTAATTACGTCTACCGGGAAGTAGATACTAGTAATACGACGCTTCGGTTATTCTTTCCTCCTATAGGACACCTCACTTAAGACCTTTATATCGGAATCCTTTACCTCTAACCCTTGTTTCCTTATAGAACCTGAATTACGACGATTACACCGTCGATTCGGTTATCTATCAATCGAGAAACTACGAAACGTCCTAGAATAAGTAGGCTACGAAGTCGATAAATAAGCCCTCGAATACCTTACGAGATACTACGAGTAGTATTAATTAAATAGGAAATTACCTAGTTAATTTAAGTTTAACTTGAGGGACGACGTTAGCTTTAATTTCTCTATTATCGTCGATATTTTCTATATATTCGGGAAGCCTATACTATATGTCGTCGATGAAGGAACACGGTATTAAGCGGGACGATAGCTATAGAGCCTTAGTGCTTAATATATATAGGATGCCCTAAAATAGTATTGGATTAATACCTATTTAGGACCTCCCGATTAGATTACTATAGATGCTAGGAAGTAGTTTACTAGTAAAGAGTTCATATAGCTTACGAATTCGATAGGGACTAAGATTAAGATCGTCCCTATAGAAGCCCACCACTTAGTCGGAATCGTCGAACGGTACTATAATATGGTTCGACGAGCTTATAAGATTATTATCGCCGAAATTAATAGAATTAATAAGGACATAGTACTATAAATGGCCTTTAAAGCGATTAATGATACCATAGGACTAGACGGAATCATTTCTATACTCCTGGTTTATAGCGCTTTACCTCGAATGAGCGAATACGACCCTCTATTACCTTTAGTCGCATAGTAATCAAATGCCCTAAGAAAAGCGATAGAGGAGATAAAGAGGATACGAGCTAGTCACGAAGTAGTAAGAGCCCTAAATATACGTAATAGACCCTCTACGGCTAATATATACGAACTTCTATTGAATTCAGAAGTCTTAGTATAGCGCGAAGGGAATACTAGTTAACTAGGGTAGTAGGAAGGGCTATATAAGCTAGTATCTATAGAGGGTGAGTCGTGCATACTAGCTTTACTACGAGGTAATACCTCCTTCTAATTAACCTCTATAAAGCTATTCCTACGGGGAGATAAAAGCCTTAATCTCGACGATCCTAGCCCTAAACCCAAATATAACTACAGCGATAGCTAAGGTGAAGTAAGTATAATTCCCTCCGCTATCCCTCCAAAACGCGGGAGAGGATAACCTCGTAAAATACTACCTGAAGTTATAGTATTCCTATAAGACGACGGAATCGAAGTAGAGGGGACAGGAGACATATACTTAACGAATAATGTTTAGTATAAGGACTCCTATTAAGCTGAAATCGAAGGACTCCTAGAAAAGGGCGTCTTTGAGGTTACCTTATATTTAGAGGTACTAGAGGGAGTACGTATCTTTAACTCCAGGTTCGTCGACGAGATTAAGAATAAGGGTACTAATAAAGAACTTCGTAAATCGAGACTTATTATTCAGGCATATAACGATTAGGAGAAGTATACTATATTAACTTAATCGCCGACTATTTAATATATTAGCTAGAGAATTATCCTTAGTATCGCCGCTATAACGACCGAAACTATAGGGCTTTACTTACGAGATATCTCACAGGCATATATTTAATTAATGACTCTCCTGAATCGCGATTTCTACGTAAAACTACTACGAGAGCTCACTAAACACCTTCACCTATATAATGATTTAGTCCTAAAGGTCGTAAAACCACTATACGGCGTACCGGAAGCTAGAAACCACTAGTTCAAGACTTACTACTCCTACTATATTAATGAGCTTACTATAGAATAGTCAACTTACGACCCATGCCTCCTATATAGTAAGTAACCGTTTAGTATAGTAGGCTTATAAACTAATGATACTCTAATCATTGGCGACGACGATTTCCTGGGAATAGAGTAACTAAAGCTCAAGGAAGCTCAATTCCTAGCTAAGGAGCGGGAATAGCTTACCTTTAACTACGATCTGAAGTTTAATAGAGGTATTATATATACCAAAACTACTAAAACCTCCGAAAACACTACGAATATAGAAACTAAGATCACCGGAATCACCCTTATATAAGAGCGCTAGTGCGGTAACCTCAAGACTATATCGACTAAGAACTCTACTATAACGAGTAGTAGAGGCGCTATATGTACGAACCTCATAATCGAGGAATAATATATAGCTTAATGAGCCCGGAGAGCCTATATTACGTTAGTCTATTAACCTGAAGCGTCCTATAACCTCGTAATAGCCGCTCAAGCTATCGAACCTACGGAAAACGACGTTAGTTCGCTCAATAGGCGCCTCTAGTAGTAAGTTGAGAATGCTACTAGGGGACTACAATTCGTAAAGCTAGATAAGGAGACCCTCCGCTTAATCATATTAACTAATTCGTCCTTTATAAATAATAGAGATCTATCCTCACAAATAGGCTATATTCTAGCCTTAGCTAATACCGCTTAGAATACGAATATTATCTACTAGTCGTCTATGAAGTACAGGAGAGTCACTCGAAGCGTACTAGCCTCTAAGCTATACGGTATAGTATACGGCTTTGATATAGGCGCCATAGTTAAATTAATAGTCAATAGAGCCCTAGAAATCGATCTACTACTAGTCGTCTATATAGACTCGAAATTACTATACGAGTACCTCGTAAAGCTTGGAACTATATAGGAAAAGCGACTTATGATCGACGTAATGTGCCTCTACTAGGTATATGAACGACGGGAGATCGCGGAGGTCAAGTGGATTAAGGGAGAATCGAATCCTGCTAACTCTATAACGAAATTAAAGCCTATGAACGCCCTCAAGCGCCTAATTAATACGAATACTATATAACTAGACGTGGAGGAGTGGGTTGAACGCGAATAAGGTGACGTACGGAGCGGAGGAGAGTAGGAGAGGGATATATCGGTAGGAGAGTGACGTATGGAAGCGGGGATATTAATAGAAGGGTATCACGTGGACATACGGCATAGTTAGAGAGCGTGGGACTAGGCCTGATTAGGAAACTGGTATACGTTCGATGAGAAACTACGTTTTTCGACGTTTTCAGAGAGCTTCTAGTATTTGAACGCACTTTTGTAGATTGTCACGTGCCGCGTTGCGTACACGGCCCATCCCGTAGACTAGACCCGATTAGGTATAGCAGAGGTTCGGGAGTGCAGTTCAGTAGCTCAACCTCCTGAACTGAACTCCCTAACTTATATAATATACCACTTCACTAACGATAAACATAATGAGCATTCCACGACTACACGTGATAGTGCTTAGCGTTTCTAGTAAACCGACACTTAGGAACTTCTTAGAACTTAGCTAATATAATATAAAAGAATAATTAGAAGGCCTTACCTCTATTCTATCTATATCTATAGTTAACCGTAGGGTTTATAAAGGATAAGGATAAGGAAAGCAGAGATAATCGCGCTCCCTATAACGTATTATCCTCGAGAGAGGAATTAAATAACAATTCACGTTACCGATATTTCCGGTGTTTTAATAGTAGAAACGTCATTAAAGATAACTACCTCGATATTACTAAGGAGTATAGTACCTAATATAATAATAAGCTCGCCGAACACGGTTATGTCTTCTTAGAAGAGCTTAACCCTACTATAGAGCTAGAGGATAATATATATATCGCTATTCCAGCTATATTAGCCTCTATACTAATACTAATTTATAGGAAATATAAGGCTAGATTCTAGTCTAGAAACAAGCTTTTTAAGTACATATATACTAATTTATACTCATTTATTATTAAGTGCTCTACTATAAAGCCCTAGATATATTAGCCTATTAGTATTAAGCTATCCTACCTAGAGGTTATTATAGTAAACCCTACTTAAAGCCCTATAACATCTAATATTATCGGGTATAAATACACTACTCTAAGCGTTAAATTCATATCTAATAGCGAGGTATTCCAGATCTATATAGATACCGGTTACTCTCGCCTATTAGTAGACCGTGAATAGCTCTCTTAAAACCTATTCGCTTAGATTAATATAATAAAGGCTACTATTATTAAGGGTATCGCCTCTATTTAGGAGCTTCGAGGCTAGGCTACCTTTAATATATATATCCACGGAAAGATTAATAGCTACTAGGTTCTCGGTAAAGTCATAGTTAATATATAGGTAATAGATAACCTTAAGCTACTACTACTCTTAGGTAATATATTCCTTATTCCATATAGTGTAATTATAGACTTACCTAGTTAAACTATTACCTTCTCTGCTATTAATAATTTGGAAGTCCCTATCAAGGTATATAACCAAGGGACTAGAGTTATCTATAAGGTCCTTACTAAGAAGAAGGTCATTATCTCCCTAGGAGCTACTATTTACGTTAATATAACCTGTGTAATACTACTATTAGAACGTAATTATACTATAAATATATGCTTTAACGGTGTTTACGATATACTAACTAACTACGGGAACTATATCACGTATATAAATACTATAGATAAGTTATAAATAATTCCCTGTCATATATAACTAGGTGTAATTCGGGACTTCGAGGAAGAGGGTTATTATATCATCTCTTATATAGACGAGCTTAACGATAATACTATAATAGATACCCTAGCCTTACCTAGATTAATGAAGGGCGTAGGTATCACGAAGCTTACTAAAGTACCTAAGAAACTCCTCGGAAACGATATTTATATCTATATAAAGAACTAGATACTTGCTAATTATATTGAAGCTATTATAGTTAAGTTCTAGAATTATTAGGAGGATAATAGATCCCTAATTAATATCCCAGAGAACGAGTATATAGAAATTCCCCTCGTTAATAGTTAGTAAGAAAAGAAGATTAGATATAAGATCTATCTAGTTAGAGTACGCGATTATTAAGTTATTAATAAGGTATTTAATAGCCTTTATATATAGAATAAGATATACTTCCCACGAGGAGCTATACCCTTCGGTTAGCTTATATTTATTATCTAGAAGAACATTAATAGGAAGCCTAAGGGACGCCCGGTTATAGACCTTAGGGTACTTAATAGCTTTAAGATCCCTGATAACTACCTAATACTATTATAGTAGGATATTATTAACGTACTTAGAGGAGCTAGCTATATCTCTATTATAGACGTATCGTTATTCTTTTACTAATTCCTCGTTAAAGAGGAGTATTAGGAGCGTTTTATAGTAATTTCTTACTAAGGATAAGAGACTTCCCGTATTACGCTTATAGGCTACTACGGATCACTAGTATATATCTAGTGTTTTATAGATAACCTCCTAAAGGGATATAGCTACTTTTACTATTACTTTATTAATAATATTATAGTATTCTCTAAATTACAAGAAGAGTACATTTAATACCTCTATACTACTCTCATACTTTTTAAGGAAAAGCGAATCTCGCTCTTAGGTAAAAAGATGTTTCTGGGATACTTATCTATTAAGCTACTTAGTTATTAGGTTAACGGTTTCGGAATAAGTATAATAGAGGAATAAGTAGTAGTAATAAAAGCTATCTAATTCCCCGAGAATCTCTAGTAGCTTGAGCGTTTTATTAGAATAGCTAAATAGCTTCGTTAATTCGTACTATTCTATATAAAGATTATTGAACTCTTATAGAAGAGAAAGACCAAATTACTAGTAATTAGTAGAGAATAGGGCACGACTAGTATAAAGAGAAAAGGATACGTGACACGAACTAAGTAAGAACCTAATAAGAAGGAGATTACATTATTCGAGTCTATTAAGGCTTATCTCTTAGACCCTAGGACACTAATCTACTATAATCCAGTAAGATAGCTATACTTAAAAATCGACGCTTCTAACGAGAGAGGCTTTAGTATCCTAGTATTTTATCTTAAGGAGGGCTATACTATCCCTTCTAATCTTAGTAAAATCGCGTCTATAGCTATCTAACTAATTCTATTTCTTAGTAAATTACTAAGTATAGCAGAAAAGAACTATAGATCTACTAAGCTCAAAGTAGTATATCTACTATATACCTGCCGTAGATTATAAGTAATGCTTTAATTAGCCTAGGAGCCCGTTATTATATTAATAAACTATATAGCTATAAGAGGTGTGTATAATTAGATATCACTAGTAATGAATAATATAAGTAAGGTAAATATGAGACTTATTATCGCTTTATAGTACCTGTCCTAATATTAATTCAATATTTGGTATATCCCTAGTAAGTTAAATATCATTCCTAATATATTATCCCGTCTCACTATACTCGAATCAGCGGACATATCTAACGATAATAAACTTAATAATATCTATATATTCTCTAAGCTAAATATTAGCGAGGACTTTAGATATACGCTTCGTACCGGATACTTAACGGATCCCTATTTTATATATATCCTATACTTACTTGGGTTTCACGACTTAGTACTAGAAGGGGATTTTAGCCCCTAAGTATACGGTATTAACTTTATAATTAAGAATAGCCTTCTATAACACATTCCTCTCTCTAGTACCCTATAGTTATATATCCCTAATAACTATATAAAGGCTCTACTATTAATAGTCCACGATAATTAGTACTTTGGCTTCAACTATACTTACGATAAGCTTCGCGGTTTCTGTATCCCTTATATAACTAAAAAGATCCTTAACTATATTAGATTTTACCCTAGTTACCTAGTGAATAATATATTAAGGACACGACCAAATAGCGCCTTATAACCTATTATTATACCACTAATCCCGTTTTATATAGTTACTATAGACTTTATCCTAGCCTTACTAGAGATTCCTATAGTCGCTCCCTAGTTAATTAATAGTTTTAGTATTTTTAATTATATAATAATAGATACCTATAAATTTAGTAAAAAGTTACTTCTCATCCCTAGTCACGATATATATAGTATTAAGTAATAGGCTATTATCCTAATTCATATACTTTTACTCTATAACTAGGGAATCCCGTATACCTTTATCTTAGACCGTGACCCTAAGTTCGTTTCTAACCTATAGAAGGCAATTTAGTTAACTATAAACGTAAAGCTACTATTTATAACTATATAGTACCTATAGGTAGATAGTTAGTCCGAAATCAAGAATTAGAATATCGAAATTACTATTTAATATTAAGTATACGAGTTCCCGGATCTACTATAGTCTAGGGGCATAATCTTGCTCTAGGCGGCTTTTAATAATACTCTATTACGCCCAATTAGCTATAGCCCTAATAAGGTTATATAGGGAAATAAGGCAAATACGTCTATATCTCTTTTAATACTAGATAATAATAAGATCCTAGAGGTTATTCAAAACCTGAGACATATTAATATAGAATTAGCTATTATATTTGCCGGGAATACTACTAAGGAGTATTATAATTCTCGTTATACTCCCGTTAAACTTAATATCGGTAATATAGTATACCTAAGACTTTATAAGGGATACTAGCTACCCGGAAAGCTAAACTATAAGATATCTAAATAGAGAACGGGCCTATTTAAAGTTAAGAAGAGAATCGGAAAGCTCGTATATAAATTAGACTTACTACCATATTAGAAGATTTATCCCGTAATATCCATCGCTTATCTAATACTAGCCCCCGACGGTAATAATCCCTTCGAGAGACTAGTTACTAATCCTCAGGAACCTATCGAGAATAAAGGCAATAACGATAACTAGAAGTTATATAAACTTAAGAGAGTAGTAGATTAATAAACTATATAATATAGAGGAAGAAATAATACTAAATACCTTATTAAGTTTAAAGGCTACGGTAACTAGTATAATGACTAGTATCTAGAGGAACTCCTTATAGATATATAAGAACTCGTTATAGAGTATAAATAGAAGCTAGTAGCCTTACTAGCCCCGCGTCGAAGTAAGCATACTTTAATATAGTATTTGTGAAAAATTCCCCTCATATAAGGGCCCGGTTTAACTAATAGTATTATAAGTATTATTAATATACCAAAATATTAAATTCACTAATATTACTTTATAACTCCCTTAATCCTTCGTAACTTGCCTTATAATCATATATAAACGCCTTAATTAGCTATAATTATATAGCTTTACCTTATATTCTATAATTACTATATATAACGCGATAATATATCGGGATCCCAATTACTAGCTAGGAATTACTCTAAGCTAGGAATAGTAAGGATAACTTATTCGAGCCAGAAATCGGCGAGTACTAGGATAGATAGCGAATTAAATACTTTAATAAGTACTAAGACTATGACCTATATAAATACCCTTACCTAATTACTAAGTACCTATATCTCCTACCTCACGACTAGTATTAATAGCGTATTAACACCGAATCCGATACTCCTATATAAAAAGGCAAAGTATTAATAGTAAATATAGTAAAGAAGTATAGTACAGAAAAGGTAACTAAGAATAAGGCTTTGGGATATGATACTAATGAGCTCGAGGAGCTACTACTATCGCTACCAAAGAAGACACGTATTCACGAGAATCTATTTATACCCTCCTCCGTATACTATCCTGCTATATCCTCTAATAAGGAGGATATTCCCCGTAATACTAAGAAGAAGGATAAGGGAAAGGCTACTAAGCGAGAGGATAAATATGAGATATCCGATACTAAGAAGAAAGGAAAGGCTACCGAGCGTGAGGAGTCCCTAGCTAATAAGAAGAAGAAGCGCGACGAGTCTCTAGTTAGTATAGATATATAACGCTCTCCGAGAAAGAAGCCCGTATAATACGATAACGACTCCAATATAGCCCCCGTTAAGACACCGCTTAAGTAAGGTTAGCTAATTACACTATCCCAAAGTAGGGCGTATTAATGAGTATTAGACATAATAAAGGCTAGTATATTACTATAACTAGACGATTTACGTAAGCTTAAGCTATATATAGGCGGCGAATTCATAATATACTAGAAGCATAAGGTCACGAAATTCGAAAAGAAGTACTATAAGCGTGTAGAAAAGATAAAGAAAGAGAAGATAATTATATCTAATTCATTATTAACGATATTATCTTTCGCCTTAGACTCTAAGCCCACTATACCTAAGCCGTTATTATCCTCGAAGAAGTACCGCCGCGAAGAGCCGTCCGTTAAGATACTATTAACGCACAATAAGGTGCGAATAATCTTGGATTACTATAAAGGTATACTAACTAAGAAATCCAAGCATTAATTACGTCTACTTCTATTTACTTCTACTACACCTTACCCTATAACCGTCTCGTCGCAAATTCGTTCTTTATAGATATGAGATAGTCTCTCCCTCTACTCCTCTACCTCTAATTTTCTAATACTATTATAGTATTTTTCGTATATATATATTTCCTTCATTATTAATCTATGCCTACTAATACTATTAACGTCGCCTCCTTAACTAGTATACTCTTAATACGATAGGCTTCTACGGTAGACGGAACTAGGTAGAAGGGTAGATAGCCGGGTAAAGCTAGGTAAAATCGCGGTAGATATATATTATTTTCCTTTTCTTATTTATCCTTAACTAGCCCACGGGTCCCCTATATATATATTTTCCTTACTCCTTAACTAGCCTACGGGTCCCCCATATACACGTTTTCCTTAATTCGTTATTACACGAGGACGTATAATACTCTTAGGGATAACATTTCTATAGGAGTACGACCTATATCTACTATGGATTAATGGGTAATAGACGTAGGTTATGTAATTAATATATACTAGAACTAGAATCCTATAGAATAAATAGATTATCTTTGAACTACTATAGACCTCTTATACACGCTTTATAGTATTATAGGATACTTCTACTTAACTCTAATAACTACTCTTATATTATATAGGGTAATACTCTCTATTATACTAGCTAATCTATATTAAGACTATGCCCTATCTAGTAAGACTAGTATCTACTACGAGAATAATTAACCTAGCTCCTAGTAAGAAGTCTAAAGTAACTAAAGTAGGCGAAGAGGTTAAGAGTATTTTAAGGGTATCTATAGTGAGCTAATACTCGTATATCTAAACAAATACCTAATTTTTCCGGAAAAGCTTATAAATAGGAGCTATAATCTTAGCGAAGTATTTAATCTAGATCTAGTAATAGACACATATACTAATAAAGGCACGGGCTTACGTAATATTATAGGGTAGAGGCTACTCTAAGATCTTAATAATTTTCGCTATTTCTAGTAGTCTCCCTTTAAAGGAATAGATATAGCTAATGATTTAAATACTATTTATATACTACTATAATTTTGGTCTAGATATAGTTAACCTAGCCCTCTCTAGTAATATAAGGACCTAATCTAGGCTTTGAATATATTCTCGTATAAATCTCTGGATCCTAGGTAAGTCTTCGGTATTATTATAAGTAGTTAAGGGACCCCTAACTCCGATATTATTAAGGTAAGCTATATAAACTAAGGGTATTAAGTCCTAGAGGATATAGTACATAATTTGAATGAACTAAGCGACTGAGTTTATAGCTCCTTAGAGGATCCTCGTGTAACGAAGAAGTCTATATAATGTTATAAACCCTATTATATCCCTATACTTCTTAGCTAAAGGGAGTTAGTTATAGCTAGAGAAGTAGTCGACTAAGCTTATAATTATATAGCTAGTAAAGTATTCCGAGAACTCGTCTATACTTAGGGGTAAATTAGTGTCCCTAATTGTGACCTTATTTACGCGTAAAGCCGCCTATACTATATAGTACTTAGAAGTCTCCTTCTTTCCTACTAGGAAATAAGGATTCTAATAAGGACTATTATAACGTTTAAAGATACCTATATCTAGACATTCTCGTACGAGCTAATTAACCACTGAAACTAAGGCCCGTGGCACTAAGAAGCTAGGCTCCTACTAAGCCTTATATAGAATAGTACGAATTTCTAATAGTAGAGATACTTCTAGCTTTAGTAAGCCTAAGTAGCTAAAGTCCTAAGCTAATACCCCTTCTCTATTATCTAATATCGCAAATAGTAGTTCCCTCTCCTTATATAATAATCCCGGACTAATTTTTAAAGCCTTCTTTTAGTCCTCTATTAAACGTGAGCTAGGAATAATATAAGAGAACTTTAGAATTAACTATTAAGAAAACTATCCTATTCCAGGTATACTAATACCCTCTCTCTCTTCTAGTACTTCTTTCCAATTATCTAAACTACTAGGGGCTAAGCCTATACTCTTACTTGAGTCTATAGGCTAAACTTTCCTAGAGACTAGTTTATATAGTCCATTAACTAATACTACTAGGGGGAGGCTTCTTAGCTATATAAAAGAATAAGTATTAAACCTTAAAGAAATATAATAGTCCCTATCTATATATAAAGAAATATCCCAAGTAGTACTTACTAGAGGCCCCGGATTAAAAGTATACATGATTCCCTCTCGAGTACTTAAAGAAGATATAAAAATATCCTTAGAATACTCATTTCTCCCGGTCCTAGTACTCCCCTTAGGACCCCCTAGTTATTTAAAGGAAATATATCCTCTCTAACCTAATTCCGAGAGTTAGACGCCTTTATAACCCTACTTACTAAGGACCGATTCCTCCCTATACTAAAGACAATAGTATAGGTTACTCTAGACTAAGTATACTTAATAGTGAGGTTAGTCTATAGGATAAAAGGTTATCCGAGAATGAGTTAATAGTTAGCTTCTTTAATAAAGAAGATCTATATATATAACGTTATACTCCTAATCTCAACTTAAATATTCTTACAAAGTCCTTTAAAAGAGTAACGTTCCCTATTATAGGAGACTAAGGTTAAGTGAGGGTTACTAGTAACTTCTAGACTATAATTATTAGTAAGCCCTTAAGTTATAACATTAATTTCAGCCCTAGTATTAATTATAGCCTTAACTTAAGCCGTCCTATTAAGATATATACTAAGTTTAGGGGTAGAAACCGTATAATATAGGTTCTCTTTACTCCCTTCTAGGTTATGAGAGGCGATAGTTATACTAGGGCCTAGCTTAGCTAGATTATAGTAAGGACTCTAGAAAATAAGCTTTAGAAGAGCTAGAGAGTTAGATAAGAGCTCTCGAGTAGTAATTCCCTTTACTTTCTAATTAAGGATCTTATTTAATACTTACTCTAGCTTAGCTTCCCCTCGAAGCTTATCTACTAGTTAATAGACTCTTAGATAAGTATAGGAGGGAGACGAGCGAGCGTAGTAGGTAAAGCTATAAGTTTAATAATAAAGTCTTTAGGGGAGGTCGAATATACGAAAGTAGGCTATAGTTAGTCTATTATAGGAATGTCTTATTAAGTTACTTCCTCTACTTTATCTATAGATATAACTAGCTTCTACTTCCTACTCCTAAGGTATTAGGCTATAGTAATACTAGTTTCTTTCTCTTAGTAGTTCTTTAGTACCTTATACTAGTTACGACTATCCTTTAATCCCCCGTATAGCTTATTATCTTCTTCTTTTTGGCTCTAGAGGTACTAATAGTAACTTATCTATCCTTATCTTCTACCTAAGAGAAGTTTCTTACTTCCTTATCTAACTCTGCCCCGATCCTAATCTTCCGCGGCTAAGGAGAGAGAAGAAACCTTAGTTTCTAGGATAGATAGGGAGTTCGAATTCGTATACTAAGAAAACTACTTAAGTTATAGGATTCTGGTATTTCCTAGAGCGAACTAGAATATCTTTTCTCCCGAATCTATAGGGCCTATATAGACCTAATTCTATTAATTAAAGTATATAATACCGGTAGTATAAAGAGCTAGTACTTCTGGATATTAAACCGCCTAATGAGAGGAGGAGAAACATAAGAAATAATAGTTAAGTTAAACTCGATATTAATTCTCTAGGCTAGCTAAGGGTTATATACTTAAGCTAGATATATTACTAGTTAGAGAAGAACCTTATATACTACTAAGAGATAGGACTAGGGCTTATATAGCTTTCGTAAGTCCTACTATATCTAATATAGGGGTCTCAGGGTTATAGGCTATATAGTAATAGAAGAGGGATACTAATTAAGTTCTATATAAATAGGAATAAGAGTAGTGAGATCCTTTACTATTATTATCTAAGCCTAAAGGCTATCTATAAGGACGCTATAAGCGTGAGAATAGTCTTAATAATTAGTTATCTTCTTATTAGCTTAATTAGACTCGTAATACTTAATAGCTATAAGAGAGAAGGCCTTAAAATTCATTATACTAGTAATATTAAGCTCTATACTATGCTTCCGGATAATCTTCTCACGAAGGGCCTTCGGAATTCCCTCTAGAAACTAAAGAGCTTAGGTATAACCTTCTAGTAAGTAATTATCTACTAAGTACTAAGAGGAAGTAGAGTATTATTAATAGAACTAACGTAAGTTGACTCCCTTAGTATAGCCCTTCTTCTTCTAGGCCTCTATAAACCCTCGAGTTCTCGTTATTTGGTAAGTATCCTCCTCTTAATACTCTTAGCACAGGATAACTCTAAGGGTAGCCTAGTTATTAGAAACCTACTCTAGTATCGTATAAACGTACTATGTAATAGTTATATAGTAATACTAGGGAAGGCGAGTAACTATAGCTAAACCGAGGATATAATAGTCTCTATACTAGCCTTTATATTGGTCTAGAAACTCCGTGATATTAGGTCCTTAGAAATAGGGTATTCCCGGGGTAGTAGTAGATAGTATAGCCTATATGAGACATATAGTCTAACTGTCTTTGACGGAGAGGTCTACGGGCGGCGTGGGCATAATAGGAGGAGCGCCTACCCGGGAGCGGGTAGTAGGATCCATCTTAATATCGAGGCTAGAGCCCAAGGAATTAGTTATCGTAGCGTCTAGACTATAGATAAGGACCTATACGATAAAGAGGATAAGTAATAATAATAATAAATATAGCTCTATAATTAGAAGTAAGGTAATCTCAATAGCTTAAGTAGTAGTAATAGAGAGAGTTATAAGAAGGTATAGTGAGTTTGGATTTTGCGGTAATTACTTAGTTTCCTAGGGGAGCTATAATATAGGGGAAATCGTCTTAATTCTAAGAGCTAGTCCCGGGAGCTCAGGAAATAGGTTTTCTATATAAAATAATTAAGGCGTGGTCTTCTTAAGTCTTCGTGCGGGGAAATACTATATATAGGAGTATTTATAGTAGTTTCTATAAGCTATTCTCTTAGTATAGGCTAACTCTACCCCGTGTCCCCTAGAATGAACTATAGACTCCTTATTAAAATAAGCTAATATAGAGGAGTCCCTCTACCGCCTAACGATTATATACATATTATAGATAAGCGTAATAATAATATTAGCTATTAAAAGGTATAACTAAGGAAATAGTTTCGCGAACCGTTCTATCTATAGAATTAATATAAAGGAACGCGCCTCTATAACTGTAAATAGATAAGCTTAATAGCTAACTAACTAGTGTTCTAACTTCAGAAAACTCGTATAACTAAAACCAGAAATACATAAAAGTAACTAAGAGTAACTATGCCCTCAGGGTCTAGGAGATACCCACGTAACCCAAAAATACCGACTATCGAGATTTAAATCTTCCCTGAGTCACTAATATAATAGGTATTTAATTATTATATAGATTTTGGACTATATATAGGCGTTAGATACGTGGGGGGGGGTGGATTAGGAGGTAGGAACTTAAATAATAGAAGTAGTACTCTAAAGACTCTTAGTACTAGTGGTATAGTAGTAATAAGGATCGAAAATAAGGAGCTTAAAAGGTTAATGTATTATCTGAACTAATCGTATATATAAACGGAAGTCTTATATAACCCTCTAACTAGCGCCCGCAAGCCTAGAAAGCAGGACACGTGACGGTAGTCACTAGATATAAGACAAGACAAAAAACCCTACTATACTAATAACCCGCTCCTTAGTTAATTATAGACATTAATGAGTATAGAATAGAGGCTATATTAAAAGAGAGACGTAAACGGCGGGGACAAGGCTAGGTTCAGGAGTATTTAGTGAAATAAGAAGGCTATATAAGGCTAACTTAGGAGCCCGCGGATACCTTAGCTAATATAGAAGCACTAGACGTATATAAAGCCGCAAAGAGGCCCGCGACGGATAGCTCTAGACCTACGGATTAGGGACTAGTTCTTATAAGGGGGTAATATGACGGGTTATACCCGTAAGTTAGACTCGACTACCTTAGGTAGTTCTCGTTACCCTAACGACTACCCATTAGCTCCCTACGGGACCCCTTATAGGCTAAGAGCTCGAACTTCTCTCTTTTTCTTCCTTATATAATTCTTCTTATACCTTATAGTAGCTCATAATACACTTTATTCGACCTAGCCTATTACAAGTTCTATACTGAATTTAATACTAGTAATTTTTAATACTATAACTCTAATTCTACTATTACCTTATTACTTACTAATAACTACCTCACATTATCTAAAACGCCTGTTTTAGGATAATATTTTCGAAGCTTAGCTATACCCTTATTAATAGTATCTATAAATGCTTTATCTTATTAAATATTAGTATAATATTATTAATAATATAAGAAGAGTTTAAGAAAAGACTTACTTTAAATTCTTTTTTGAAATTTTCTAATTTATTATATATTTTATATACCTTAGGTATAATATAATATATAGTAGAGTAGTTTTCGGCTTATAGCTTAGTTATAGCCTTAATAAATATTGAAATTATATTTAAAATATTATTTAAATAAGTAATTTCAATATTAGTTAAAACTAGACTCTTATCTTTAAAAGCCTTCGAATTCGAGCTATTAATAACTACTTTAATAGCTTTATATATATATAAAAAGTTCTTTAATATATAATAAGTCGAAGACTACTATGTTTTTTAATCTATATATAATTAGTATTAATTAATAATTTAATAATTAAAGGATTAATTACTTACTAAGTTAAGGGAATCGAATATTTTCTATATTAAAAGCTTTAATCTAAGCTTCTAGTAACCGTCGGTTTTCTTAGTTATATTTAAGGCCTATAATAGTCCTTCTAACCTTTCTCTAAATTAATAAATCTAGAATATATTAATAAAGTTCTTATAAATTATATTAGAAACTTACTTATTACTTATTCTCCTTCTTCTTCTTCTTCTTCTCTATCTTTAAGTTCTTTTATTTCTTACTTATATAAATCTATAGAATAAGAAGTATTATAATTATTCTTAATAAGAGCTTTTAAAATATCTTAAACTACTAGATTTAAAACGTAAGCTATATAAGGGATATCTCCTTGAAATTTAATACCTTCCTTATTATAATACTTTATAAAAGCCTTTAATAAGGTATTATTTAAGCTAGTATTATCTCGAGTAATACTAAATTAAATATATTAGTAATTATTAACTTTAAATTTAATTTAAATTACTTACCTAGTAATATTATATTCTATATTATATTATTTTAAAGCTTCTAATAAGATAGAAAGTATATAAATACTAGAGTATATATCGTTTAAATCTTTTATAGCTAATAAATAAGATTTTAATTTAAAATCCTTATTTATAAAGTATCTATAATATATTAGTATATTTTACTTAATAATTATTAGAATATATGAACTTATATAGTAATTCTAAGGAAGGCCTTTTAATTTATACTTATCCAAGTATCTAAAGTAATAGAGAAGGTTCCTTAAGAATTAATATTCTCTTTAACTCTTCTTTAATATTTAAACTCTTTTTAATATAGTATAACTTAAGCTTATCTATAAGAGCCTTCGAGTATATAGTAGGTACTTAACTATTAAATATTAGTATATATATAAATAAAGGATAAGGTAATAAAAGCTTACTAATTCAAATAAGATATTAGCTTTTTAAAGCTTAGTATAATAGCGGGATTAATATAATAGTCAAGGCTCAAGGTTCAAAGAATCTCATATATTAAAAATACTAAGCTAAGGGGCAAAGAAGAGAGGAGTTCCTTAACCTTTAAGAGAGTATTACTAAGATCCCTAGCTTAGTCCCGCGTTTTCGCCCTAGCCCCTAATACCTAGCCCCTAGTAGATTATATAGAGGTACTAGCTATTATATTACCCCCTTATAGGAAAATCCTAAATACCCTTATTTAGGGTATAATTTCATATAAAGAATAAAGGAAAAAAATCACGTCTAATTACCCTATTTGTCCTCTTAAAGCAGCTACTTATAGTTAAATTATAGTCTCGACTCTATTAGCTTAACCTAGTTTTCTATATATTCAGCTAATCCTCCTTATCCATCGCCGAATTATACTAATACTAGCCTCGATAATATTATCTAGGATACTTATATATAATAGCTAATAGTAGGATAGTTACTAATAGGAGGCTTAGTTAGGTACTAGTAGATTAAGGGTATTATCGAGTTAGGCTTTAATTTAGAGGACTTCTTAGCCTTTTTCTTCTTAAGGGTATTAGCCTTTAGCTTAGGAGTATTAACTATTAACTTAGAAACTTATCCTTTAGTTACTTATTTTCTTCCTAGAGGTTCTTAATTATCTTATTAGCCTTAGTGAGCTTAATAAAAGTATTATTAAGTTATTCTTCGAGGGTCTTATTTATTACTATTTAGTAGCTAATTAGGTATATTTATTATAGAATCTAATAACTTTAAGTTTTATAATCTTCTCTATATAGCCCTTTTAGAGGTCCTACTAACTTCCTTCTTAGTAGCTTCTACTAGGTTATTAATATTAGTAGGGTATTCCTTATCCTCCTTAGCTTTTAGGAGTTTTCGCTATACCTTAGTCTCGCTCTAGTACTTATTATAGGGTCCTAGGCTAGTAGCGAGTAGTTATTTATTACTAATATATCCTATGTCTTTTAGTAGCTAATTCCTCCTTATTAGACTCCTCCTCTCCTCTACTCTCTTCTACTTAAGGTTCTCGGGTATAGGGTAACCTTCTATACTTTCTTATTACTCTTCTTCTTCTTCTTAGAGGATTTAGAGGGTTTCTTAGTATTCTTTAAGGGGGTTTTAATAATATTCCTAAAGCTATTTATAGTATTTTAGATATTATTCTTAGTCTTCTTAGTTATTAGATTAATATCTTAGGGGTTCTCGTTATCCTCTCTAGTGAGATTAAAGGACTTATTCTTAGCTAGGTTAATAAGAATAATAGGCTTTCTCTTAGTAGGGGAAGGATAAGGGGTTTATCCTAGGCGAGACTATTACTACTACTATCTAATCTACTAAGGGAGCCCTTAGGTTATCGACTTCCTTATTAAAGTCCACTACTCTATTATCTAGTTAATCTCTAGCTCTATTAGAAGGGGTTTATATTATTAGCCTTACTTCTTAGAGGAGGGTATTAGGTATTTCTATATTAGGTAAGGGGCTAGGGCTATTAGAAATATCTATAGAATATCTAATCTATATTAGGAATATTAATTCTATTAGTAGGGATATTAGTTCTATTAGTAGAGTATTAGTTCTATTATAGAGTATTCTTTTTATCTTCTTCTTCTATTCTATAATAAGTTATTTAGTAGTAACCTTAGGAATTAGATATAGGGCTTTATAGCTATATAGTATATCTCGACTTACTCCCTAGGGATAATATTACCCTTAGTATCTATATAGTAGATTTACTAGTATTAATATCTATTATTTTAGTATAGAGTAAAGCTAAGGTACTAGTAATACTATTATTAGGCTAAGCTTCTAGAATATATTAAGAATAGCTAATATAGTCTAGTAAGGTACTAATATTACTATTCTCTTAGGCTATATCTATAGCTAGGTCATAGTATTAGTAGTAGTAGAAATAGATATAGTTATAGGAATTAAGGTAATTAAGAGGGATTTCGTGATATTTTTATAAGGTAGAAAGTTATAAATTTACTCTCGTCTTAGCTTTATAGATTCACCTCTCCCTAAGTAAGCTACTCTAGTAGTAGGATATATTAAGGTATAATAAAAGAGAGGTTTTTACCTAGTTATAGGGAAGGAATATAGTACTAAATTATATAGCTAAATAAAGGGAATATACTTTAGGTTTAGATAAAACCTAGAAAATATCTAGTTCTTTCTTCTCCTCCTCTAGATCCTAGAACCCTATACTAGGGTTTATTATTATTAGGGTAGTTTTATTAAACTTATCCTCCTCTATATATCTAATCTAGTAGTTTAGGTAATAGGAGGTCTTACTTCGTCGGGATTTTACTTATGGAATCTTTAGAGTTCTAGAGTAGAGTTCTTAAAGTTTAATATAAGGTACTATTCGTCGTCTATATCTTATCCCTTCTACTCTACTTTATAGTAGAGTTTACTATAGAGTATCCTAGAGGATAGGATCCTCTCGACCTCTTATTCTAGTTTACTATTTACCTCTATTAAGTCTAGCTCCTTATTTATTAGCTAAGTAAAGGGTTACCCGGTCCTTATAAAGTCTATTATATAGAAGATTAGCTATATCTTATAGGATAATAAGAGGTCTAATTTATAGAATAGCTAACTATTTAGATAATTCTAAATAGTCTAGGAGAGGGTAGTCTAGCTTATCTAAAGGTTAGTCTATTTTCTATATCTTTTTAATTATATAGACTATATCCTCTAGGCTAAAGTTAGGTTCTCGCTATTTCTTATTAGCTTATTTAGCTTATTATTCTTAGGCCTTAGTTATATATTATTAGGTATAAGTAACTACTATATTAATTCTCTTAGCTTACTACTATACTTCTTCGTGATTTAGTTTCTCCTTAGTATCTTAAACTTTGTAGTCGAGAGTATCTAATTAAAGTCTAGTTAGGGTTCATACCTATAGTCGACTATTAAGGGTAATAAGCTAGTTAATTCGTGAGGGTAAGGTAGCTAGTAGGTTAAGTACTAGGAGTAGTTCTCCTAGTTATCCTAAAAGTAGTTTAAAAGGGGTATAGTTATATATTAATTATCTAGTTAATAATCTCTATCTAGTTATTAGTTTAGGTATATTCTATTATCGAGAGTTTTAGTTTAGTCCTAGTTAATTTCGATAATTCGTCTATAAAGTCTAAGATAAACTAGGGGCCTTAATTACTAGTAATAGTTAAGGGGGAGCCCTAAATCACTAGATATATTAGTAGAAGAGGCTAGGTAGTCCTTATAGTAGTATTCTTTATAGTAGGTAAGCTAATATAGTATTTAGATAACTAGTTAACTATAATAAAGATATTATCGTATCCTTTACTTATTAAGCTAGGGCTATAGAAATCTATTAATAAGTTGTCTATATCCTTAAGGGAACTAGTAAAGGGTATAATAAGCTAGGTTCTTATCCCTTAGCTTATAGGATCTCTGGTATTGTAGTAGTTTACTATAAACTAGTTAACGTCTACTAAGAGGCTAGGCTACTAGTAGAGCTATTTAACTAGGATCTTCGTCTTATTCTAACTAGGGTAAGCTATAGTCGTCGTACTATAGATTTATTAAAGGAGTCTAGTTCATAAGTAGTTATAGCTATCTAGTACTATAAGCTTCTTACTATAAAGTAGGTAATCTCTAGATATCTCTTATAGGTTAGTCTTCTAGTGAGCCTTCTCTCGATTATCCTCTAAAGATGATCTATAAGATTTACCTATATAACCTCTTTATAACTATTAGTTCATTAATTCCTCTAGGCTTTAAGGGGAAGGGTAGCGACTAATTCATTAATAGTAGCGAGGATTATACTAGGATAGAAAACTATACGCGTCTTTTTAGCCTCTTTAGCCTACTTCTATATAATCGTGAGCTTATCCTTCCTAGATAAGATATTAGTAATTGTATTCTCTTTACTTAGCTAATAAGTAATCTAAAAGTAGAATAATAATAAGATATTTATCTATTATATCTATTACTTATTTAGGAGCTTCTTTGTCCCAAAGTACTTAAGTACCTTATAGTCTATAATAATAAGAAAAGTAGGTAAACTAATTAGTTCTACTTACTATTCTTATAGCCCTTAGATAATAGTAAGTAGTTCCTTATCATGGATTTCGTAATAAAGCTAGGTGTCCTTAAGAGCCTTAGAATAAAAGGTAATAAGGTATATTATTTATCCTTAGTACTCTTCTAGGTTAGTACTCCTATAGTAGCTAGGTCTAAATAGTCGTTTCTAGTCGGTTTCTCGGTTATACTAGAAGTAGAGTAGTATAGGTACTAAGATAAGTAACTCTCTAAGGCATTTAAAGGTTCTCGTTAATTCTCGTTAAGTGTGAACTTCGATAGTATATCCTTTTTATTAGTTAGTTTAGGGGGTGAGAGACCCACTTATAGGCTTATATAAACCTCTAGTAGAAGTTATAGAAGCCTAGGAATAACTAAACCTCCTTTTTAGTTATAGGAGAGTCCTAATCCCGGATAATAGTAGTCTTAGTAGGGTTTACCTAGATGCCCTAATTAGAGATAATAAACTCTAGGAATATTATCTTTAATACCTTAAACTTATACTTATAGATATTAACTTATAATCCGGTATCCTCGAGTTTCCGTAAGATTATTTAGATATATTATTAGTATTCCTTCTTATTCTTAGAAAAGATTAGGACATCGTCTATATAAGTAGAGTAGAAGCTATCTAAATAGTTAATTAGGATAGTATTTATATATCTCTAGAATATTATAGGACTATTATATAGTCCAAATAGTAAAACCACCGGTTTATAGGAACTATACCTTATCCGGAAGGCTACTTATACTATAGAGCTTAGCTTTATTAGGATTTGGTTAAAGGCATATTAGATATCTAGTTTAGTAAATACTAATAATTCCGCTAAATAGTCAAGTATTTTAGTAATAAGCGGTAGAGGGTAGTAATCCTTCTTTATTAAGGTATTTAGTTAATAATAATTAATATAAAAGTATAGGTTATTATCCTTTTTCTTAATAAATAAGATAAGTAATAAGAAGGGGAATTGAATAGCTTAATAAAACCCTTCTTTAGGTTCTTAATTAAGTACTCTCGTATTTTTCCTAGTTCTAGGGAGCTTATTTTATAGAGGTAAGCTAACCTTATTAAAGGGTCTAGTCTATTAAAGCGGAGTTTATAGTCGAATAGCTAAGACTATAATAGTATATCTATTACTTTTCTCGAGAAAGCGCTAGCTATATTATTAAGCTAGGAGGGTAATATAGTTCAAAGCTCCTATAGTTCCCCGGGGTCAAAGAATAAGGTATTACTAAGGGTATCCTATTCGTCTATATCGAGAGTATATATAAGGTTATAGGTTTAAGCTAAATACCTAGCTAAGTAGGTTTTTAGATACCTAGTAGCTATTAATAGGGATAGGTATTTCCTCGGTTTCTAATCTCGTTTCTCTAGCTTATAGTTAATCTCGTTAATAGTAATAGATCCGACGTGATTATTAGGATTCTTTATACTAAGTTAAAAGGCTACTATATTAACGAGGTATATGGAATAGTCTATTAGTTTATCTATATTAATAATATTAAGATTTAATTCCTTTTTCCTAGCCTAGTATTTGGCTTTCCGAGTAAGGAGGTCTCGTAGAGGAGCGAGGGATACTATTCTATTACCCTCTAGTTCTTCTATACTCGTCCTCTTTAGGACCTAAGTTATGGTATCTCCCGGCTATCTAAGTTAGTTTTATTAGTAGTCTAGTAATATACTATATTTAGTAAGCTACTTCCTCCTTAGGATTATATCGTGTGAGCCTAGGTTAGTGGATAGGAAGTATTATTAGGTCTAGAGGTATTAGTTGATTTCTAGGTCTACTATAACGATTACTAGATAGCCTTACTAGGTTATCTATTGAATCCTTAAAGGGGATGAGATCTAGAAGTATATATACTAGTATATAAAGTACTCTAGTTAAGAGATAGATGTGCTTTTAGTTAATTAGAGTATATGTATTTGCCCTAGTATCTACTAAGTACTAGAAGGTTATAGTATTTCCCTTCTAGTAGACCTTATATTCGACTAGGAACTACTCCCTACTAATAAGTTAAGTGAGGTCTACTAGTTCTTAGTAGAGCTCTTACTCTAGGAGAGTTACCTCTATACCTAGAGCTAGACTTTTCCTAAGTTATTATTATTAGATTCCTCTTTAAATAATAGATAGGAATTATATTCTATATTATTTAGGTCTAGTTTACTTATTTTATCTATATAGTCTTCCTTAAGATAAGCGACTTTATAGGCGTTTAGGTAGTCCTTTTTAATATAGCTAGTCTTCCTATATAAGTAGTAATTAAGTATCTTAGGTATTTCTAATTTCTTCTCGAATTCCCAGTGAACTAGTTCCCTTAGTTATAAAAAGGCTAGTTAAGTTATTAGTTCTATTAGGCGTAGATTAGTGGCTAGTCCCTAATTACTACTACTTTTCCTAGTCTAGGGAGTAGTATAATAGTGGATTATTTCTATTAGGCGGTTTTCTCTAGATTACTAGTTCTTAATTAAGAGAAGCTTATTCTCTTATTCTATATATTATTTAGTGAGATCCCTAGGTATATTGAACTTCTTATCCCTAAGGCTCTTAAGTAGCTCTAGGTTTATCTTATCTATTAGATTATTATACTAGTTATTCGTTGATTTCCCTAGTTTAGTTATAAGACGGGTAAATTTAGCCTAGAATACTAGGAATACTTTATCTCCTTATTAAAGTTATTAGTAGTCCTCTTTCGCCTCCTAGTATTCTATTTCTTTGCTTTTACTATAGGCTTATTAGAGGATCTTAAAGATCTATTTAACTAACGAGATTTATCTAATTAAACCGGGTTCTAGTTAATTACGTATAAGGTCCCTAGTATCTCTAGTGACTAGCTATATTATATAGGCGATCTTTAGGGGTTCGCTATTAAACTTAGTAGAGTTCTATATTAATTTATTCCTTATATTAAAGACTTAGTTATTAATCTAATAATTGTCCTTACTAATAAATGGGCTAGATCCTTAATTCTAATAAGTCGGGGTCTATTACTATAACCTAGTAATACTAAGCCCTAGTACTATCCTCTAGATAATTCTCTTATTAGGGAGTATCGACTTTCCTAGATATCTACTTACTTATTCCTCTATTTCGCTATATTTAGCTAAGTAATTCTCTCCTTTTTAAAGCTAGTTAGTAATCGCTTCTAATTCGTTAATTCTATTATTTAACTAATTAATATAAACGTGAGCTTTCTAGCTATAATTCGCTTATTAGTCGAGTATATTATAGTATTCATTAATAAGGTCTTCCTAACTATTAATTTCCTTCGTTTAATAGTATCTTAGGCGTGTCTATACTAATCTATACCTCCTTATTAGCTAATTATATCTTTATGTTATTATTAGGGAAGGTTTATACTAGGTCTCCTAGTATTAGTAATCTATAATATCGAAGTCCTACTCCTCTATTCCGTCGCGCTAGGGCCTTTTACTAGCTACGCCGAAGGTTTCTATACTTAGCCTAAGGTTATCTAAGCTAGACGGTTCGGGTATATTATCTATTAAGACTATACCCTAAAGGGGTCTTAGTTATTTAAGATTAGCTAGCTAAAACTAATCGTCGGCTCTCCTTATTTTAAATCAGTGAGCTAAAGCTAATTATTATCCTTTTTATTTTAGATTAGTAAACTAGACTAATCCTTCCTTAGGTAGGGTAGGACCGTTTCTTTCTCTCTTATTAGTTAGTGAGGGGTATCGTCTAGTCTAGCTAAGGGTCTAACTCCGAGGTTAGCTAGGTTATAGAGGACAGGGATATTATCTATTCTAATTAAGGGCTAGACTCCGAGGTTAATTAGGTCATAAAGGACGTCGATTCCTCTTTATTTTAAGTTAGTGGAATAGTGCTAACTATCGTCTTTCCTTATTTTAAATTAGTGGACTATAACCGATTATTATTCTTTTTTTCTTTGAGATTTGGGAGGAATACCGAATATTAAGGGTAGTATAGTTATCTTCGCCCCCTAAGGATATAGTACCCTAGTCCTTTATTGGGAGTATTACTATCGCCTCTATAGGCCGGGTCAAGTGAGCTTAGTATTATATAACGGCGGGATTAATATAATAGTCGAGGCTTAAGGTTTAAAGAATCTTATGTATTGAAAATACTAAGCTAAGGGGTAAAGAAGGGAGGAGTTCCTCGACCTTTAAGAGAGTATTACTAAGATCCCTAGCTTAGTCCCGTGTTTCGCCCCTAGCCCCTAATACCTGGCCCCTGGCGGATTATGTGGAGGTACTAGCTATTATACTTAGAGTAGTAATAGCCTAAAAAGAGATATTATTATTAATAATAAAATTTAATAATAATCTCTTAAAGTAATTAATAGTAAAGCTTTCTTCTTATTATCTAGATTACTTATTAAAAAGTCTAGTTATAGTTATTTGTGAGACTTAACTAGAAGCTTTAATTTTACTTATTAAATATATTAGTAAATATTTCTTTTAATTAATAATAAAATAACTTACTATTATTATTACTATCTTTAAGACTCTAAAGGTCTATAAATCTATAAGCGTGCCGAAAATGAGAGTAATAATTACTCGTAGGAGTGTATATTCGTTAATTAAGCCACGTTTTACTATAAATTAATTAGTAAAAAATCTATTAAAAATTAATATATTAACTTACGAACACCCTCTAATTATATACTTAATAGTGTATATATAGAGGTCCTCGGTATTCTCTTATATAGGATTAAGAGTCTTCTTTAAGTAGCCTTTCTTAAAAGGAGAAGCTTACTTATTAAGTAATCTTAATTCGAAATCGGGGTGATTTTAGCTTATATTAAGCTTAATTAAGGAGTCTTGAGATATTTTCGAGAATATTAAGTATATGTAAGGATATATATAGTATAAAGTAATATAATAAGAGTAATAGTTAGTTTTTTGTAAGTAATTAAAGTATAAGAAAGAAGTGAAATCGAGGAAAACGACGTATTCTTATAGAAAATTCTAATATTCTAAAGTCTACTTTATAATTCTTCTAATTACAAAGATTTGCCTTAGTTTGAAGATTCTAGTCCTTTGATTTCTAATTTTTAGCTCTTATATTAGTAATTTAATATAATTATAATTCACGGAGGTTCTAGAAGTATTATTAGGGTTCGATTCGCTTACCAAGCGCCACTACTACTTGATTAGCTAGTGAGGTAGCGCTAGGTGCGGGACCACCCGAGGCTTTACCTAATTAAGCTAGCCTATCACGTGCACAGATCACGTGCGTTATTTAAGTTATTTATGAATATTTATGAATAACTTAAATAATATATAAATAAAATATAAATAACGAGGTTTTTACTTGAATAAAATAGAATAATGGCCGTTATTCTATTTTACTCTATTCATTTGACACACTGATCTTGATTTAACCAAAGTGGCTGTTAAGTTAAAGAACCGGAGGCTGGGAGACACTCGTGACTGTGGCTGCCTCGTATTGGCATATGATGCTCATGAGAGACATAACTAACTTCAAAGGCTGTTTAATTTTCTAAGATGCCTGTGCTCGGAAGGGCTTCGAGCGAATTTTGCTCAAGTTATGGAATAGTATCTTGTGATCTGGTCTGTCCAGCAGAAGTATTCATCCTCGGTGAATGAATCCCAACTTAATATATCAACTAAGTATACAAATCAAGTATGCCATTCCAAATTATAGAGAATCTCTCCATGAACAACAAAGTAATTAGAAGTTAGGCAGTTTCTAGATCTTTGGAACTTTATATCACGTGCAACGCCGAAGTAACAAATTATAGAAGCTATCAAATCGGATGAAGCTTACCACTATTCCAAAACCTTCGCCCAAAATTTTCTGCGAGGCGTGGTCTTTGTAAGAGACACATTTACTCTGTTCGTACATCAAAAATCCAGAAGCTAGGTGAATCATCAGTCATCTCCACCCAATGTACCTGATTTCGAGATTTCAAGGTGAAGCTAATAGCTTTGGCCAGTCATCGTTCGCCGAGATGAATGCGTTATTGGTTTCTCCATGCAAGCGCCCCCTGACGGTTATCAATGGCGCTCAGGCGAAGGCGTAGTTGGTGGAAGGCCTCTTAAGCGAGAGTCAGGTTTGAGGCCACCATGCATTTCGCCCATTGCTTGTTTTCCTTTTTGAAAGCCCGCGGACCTGCGTTAGCCGACTTAGTGTTCGTGGGCAGCGGGTCGTGATCTTCATTTGCTCGCATAGAATTTATGTTGGATCAAACTAACTAACGGGGAATTGAGGCGCTTTGCCCTGTTCTACCGCTGGTGAACTCAGTTGACCTAGCACCTATTCAGGCACACCGCTTTGATAGTGGGCGGCGCCGCTTCTGGCCCTCTTTCTCAACATCTGTCTTGTAATTAAGACAATGGCGGCCATCTTTGCTCACCCTTCATTGCCCAGGCGAGTCTGTTCCTGGAGTGGGGAAAGATAAGTACCTCTCAATTTCCACAGCCGAACTGGCCTTCCATTCTGATCCTTCACCAAAACTCTGAAAACTTAGATTTTGTTGCTTTTCAACAATTACCTCCCGAACCCTTTGCTACCACAGCCATGCCTACTTGTGCCCCTCCATCTGCGTTAGGGTGTTTGTCGCTGGCAGGAGGGTCTTACTCTTGGATGGGATGCTACCAATCAACTCCTCTCGTGGGCGCCGTTCAACTCACAGGCAGCTTTGGTTCGGCAACGCAATGTATCGCAGGTTGCAGTAATGCCGGCGCAGGTTATGTCTACGCCAGCATTGCCGGTGGATCCTGCTACTGTGGCGATAGTTCCTCTACCCCAACAAGTACCCCTAGCAGTCCATCTACGTGCAATCTACTGTGCTCAGGGGACAACACACTTTGTGGAGGATATGATGGGAGCTCCATTTATAGTGAGGTGTACCAGTATATTGCAGGTGGAAGCTCTGCGTGCCCAGCTATCGCTACCTCTACTTCCAGCAGCACCTTGTCTACTTCCACGACAACGTCATCAAGTGCCACAGCTCCTACTGGAACAAGTGAGTTCACCCTTGCTCATAACCTCAAACCAGTTACTGACCATCCTTGAGGCTGCGATTATCTAGTGAACGGCCAATTTGAAAGTGGTGGCCTCGCACCGTGGACAACAAATTTTCTCAATGAAGTCGCTATCATCAAAGCACCAGTTCCTGGATTCCCTTCAGTGACTCCGTTTGCACCCTCTTCATACGTTCTGTAAGAATCTTGTCTCTCCCAAATCACTTTTCTCTAACAACTTCCAGACAAGCATCACTCGTCGGAGGCGAAACCTTCAGCGTCCAGCAAACCGTTCCCGTCTGTTCGCTCGTGAACTATGCCCCAAAAATTTCCTATCAGCTCGCCGTTGATCCCTCCGCCGGAAAGAAAGGTCCCCTGACCTGCACATACCAGTTCTGCGAGCTGATCTCTGGGACTTGTGGTAGGGTTGCCACAATGAGGGCTGGTAAATGGGGTAGTAATACTCCGCAGTGGTTCACGAAGGCGACCCAAACTACGGCGATTGTTCAGGTTAATTTCCGATGTCCTATCCCGGCTGTTGTTTACCTTGGTCAGCTCATGATGAACCCTTTCCAACATGGATAGGAAAGGGATGAGGTACACGGAGTAAGCGCATGTGTAGGGGAGGAATGAGGAAGTTGTAATGTCGCCATGAGGTGAGGTCTGCACAGACGTAATGTTAATGAGCTCTCTGGGATATGCTCACGTTAGATCTACAAACGAAATCAATCTTAACCATCAACACCTCTTACCTTTCCCATCAGATCTCAATGCCAACACTGTTCTTCACTCACTAAATAATATTAGGGAACAAAAGAATAAATGATAACGCTTAATTGGAGTGTATTTGTTTGTATAAGTAAAAGGGTAGTACTGTAGCATTATCGCGTTCTTGGAATTGGGCTTGGGATTTCCAAATTCCAAGTCTGCCGTGCACTGCAAAAATAGTGACGGGGCAGAATATTGCGGGGGCCGCTAACACTGAACAAGAAAAGAAAGGCAATATGGAGCAAGGAACAGAGAACAGAACAACAACTCACGGGATCGTTATCATGTGACGTTCTAGGAGGATCACCCCTATTTTTAGATGCGTTTAAAAATAAGTCAAGTGAAGGAGAGCGAAGCGAAGCGAAGCTACTGGCAACAACAAAGCTCAGCGCAACGTTGAATGACGAGAAAGCTCGAACAAAGACGCATCAGCAGTGTGAATCGAAGTCATGGGAGAGGCCAGCATATATAGTGCAATAAACAGATACGAAATGCGAGTACCAAGGTACAGACTCCTTAGCTACTATTTTGGTGTTCTCGTGTCAGGAGCGAATGACGACCTCAATTTGGGGGCGGACGCCGCGAATCCGCTGTGCTGCAGGGTGGACGGGGCCAAAACGCAGCGCCAACCCGCATTCTCGTAACGCAAGTGCGGGCCATTTAACCACTACGTGTGCAGCTCTCGAGATATGTTTAGAAAGCGTATTTATAGGCAGTGTGCTGCGATGTGCAACAGATTTAAGCTTGCCTCTCATGGGCTTCGTGGTGAGGAATCGATCGAGAGGTATCGACGTCGCAATCGTAGAGGGCTTGCAACTAGCGAAGAGTAGGTTTTCTTTTTTCTACTCCACTTAATTTGCCTATAGTTTTCGTTTCCTTGTTTTATTAATGTTGCCTGAGCTTCCTTAGCTCCTGGAGGAGAAATTATTATTTTGTAGTGTCGGGTAAGTCATGGACTTACAAGTGGAACTCACTGAGGGACTTTTGAGAGATTATATAAGTGATTTACTGAAGGTACTTAATTCACGAAAGTTGGTCAGTACTTCGTAGAGAGGAATTCAGCTTTCAATTCGCCGATAACGAGAGCTTATTTCTTATTGATTTCGGAATGACTTGAAAAGGGGGCCTTCGCGAGCCATTACTATGCCTGGTTTCTAGGGCATGGCATCATAGGGGGTGTGGCACTAGTGGGCTGCGCACCGCTTTCATTGCGAGCCGAGGATCTTCGCTCAACTTCATCCAACTTCATCCAGCTTTCGAACACCGCATTCTCAACGGCACCAGCGTCATATTATGTCGGATTCATTCTAGATGATGATATCCTGTAATTCTCTCTAACCTTGCATCATCAATGCGCAAGACGCTTCGCCGATCCTGCGCAGCTTGTGCCAAAGCAAAGCACAGCTGCGATCTTCGAACCCCAAAATGCTCGCGTTGCGTGAAGAGAAATTGCGACTGCGATTACGCCAACGAGCCACTCACGTCGACGAGAGCTCCCATTGCGGATCATAGGAATGTATCTCACGCATCCAACGCATCAATGGTCCGTAGTTGGCCTCTACTCCTAAGTAGAAGGGGGAGAAGCGTGTCATCGGATGCCTCGGACATGTCAATGTTTTTCGAAGCACATATATTCGATCCATTCGGGTCCTACCCTCCAACAAATCTGCCTCATCTCCGTGTCCAGGGTCTCATGCAGCATTGTAAGTGGGGTTCTCACTGGAGACTATTGATTTCTTTTGCCTGACCTTTCCCAGTCTTGTCAAAAATCGCATTTCAGTACTATCCTTTAGATCTCAATCCATCTTCAAACCCCTTCGTCACATCGTGGTGGCCGTTGGCTCTCAATGACCCCGCACTATTTCATGTAACTCTCCAGACGGCTTCCCTGGACGATGAACTCCATACCATGAAAGGGTTTCCACACTCAGAGCTTCTTATGAAAGACTCCGTTTCCCTCTTGAGACATAAAATTCAGGACCAGTCACTCGCATATCAAGATGCAACCATGAATGCAGTTGTCATTTTAGCTGCCATCGAGGTAATAATCTTGACTTGGCTTGTTATTAAAAATGGCTGACATTTGGGTGTCTTAGCATGGAAAAGGAAACCTGCACGTGAGCAAAATGCATATCAATGGAGTCAAACGTATGGTCGCTTTCAGAGGTGGATTATCCAAAGTCAAACAGACAAGCCCGCTTACAGCGAGAATGGTTCCTTGGTCAGACGCTTTTCATTGCGATTGTCAATTTCTGACTGGTTCTCATACAGGGTGTCCTTGCTGGTCAGTGGATCGCCTCAATTCGAGACTCAAGATGATTTCGGAGAAGGGAACGGAATTTGTGCAATACAGCAATGGCAAAGCCCATTTTCCAGCGAAAGTAATGACCCAAATCTCCTCGACTTCGATGCTCTTGGCCTCGATCCTGCCCTTTGCAACATTGTCAACCGTCTCCGCTGCATTCTTCACGATTCAGCAATTCTGTCAGTCACTGATCTACACGATCTGACTTGCTTTACTCTCCATCGTTTGATGGGTTTGCCTCCTCACACAGGGGTAGAGTCTCAATCACCGAACGTCTCTGAATGTCTGCAGTACTCAATTTCAGCTTACATGCTCATCCTCCAAGGAGCGACGTATTATTCCCACGTCCATATTCTCAATACTCTTGTCATTCAATTCCAACCTCATCTCGGCTCTCTATCATCAATTGGGGAATGTCAGGTTTCGTTGTTGCTCTGGCTCCTGTCAGTTGGAGCGGTTGCATCGACTGGTGCGAATGAAAATTACTGGTTTCGCGGAGAAGCAGCCGCGGTTTCAGTAGCACTTGACGTTCAATGCTGGGACGACGTCGAGGCACATCTGAAAAGAATTCTCTGGCACGAAACGAGATCCCGTGATGTCTTCCAGCAAACATGGAAGGAGATCTTCGCATCGAACTTACCACTCCACGGCTTGGCAGCCGCAGAAGACCATGAAAAGCCGCGAAATTTTTCAAACAGAGTCGCATGAGACACAGCGGAGTCTAGTCCTATTCGATTAAACTCTCCATATCCGTCGGAGAATGGTCCTATGCGATTCTCGTACGAGCGCAAATTCGTCATTGTAGCGTGGAGGGGTGGCAGACCCTGGTGCAGATCTTTTTCGGAGTCTAGTCCTCTTCGGTCGAGGACTTCCAGTGCGTCCTATCCAGGAACTTCCTTGGTGAACAATATGTAGAGGATGAACCGACTGTAACTATTTTGCTTCGATCCGATCGTTCCGATGTCTTGCTATTCTAGCGTCCTCATTTCCGGGGTCCGCACTCTCAGGGGTGTGTTCTCTTGGGAAAGCCATGTCGAAGCAGCTAGACGTCGCAACCTACGTTCTTAAATACTGCCACTAGGCCTCACCTCGCAAGATAATTCCATACCTCTTGTTAAACACACCGAGAGGTAACTATCAAGTTTCTTTTCTCCAACCAAGTCAGATCAATCGAAAAAATGGATACAACTGGAACAATGGCGACCCTGAACATGGCCAATACATCTGCGCCATATCACGCATCGATGCCCGTCGTCCATTTTTTCGAGGAGTATCTGGCTACCATAAGCCGTTGGCAGATTTTTGCCACTACTTTGTTGGTTCTTATAGTATATGATCAGTGTCAGTCACCTTTCCTCCCCGCACACCGAGATGCTATTTTGTTGACCTTGCATAGTCATCTACATCAAGAACAAAGGATCAATCGCCGGGCCAACGTTCAAGATGCCATTCATTGGTCCATTTCTTCAAGTACTAGATCCGAAGTTCGAAGCCTACAAGAAGCAGTTCGCCAGCGGCAAGCTGAGTTGTGTATCTGTCTTCCACAAGTACGCTTCCGCGCGGCCGGACATCAATCATTGACTGGCTAAAGCTCGTAGATTCGTCGTCCTCGCCTCCGACCGCGATCTGGCACGCAAAGTCTTCAACTCCTCCACTTTTGTCAAACCATGCGTTGTGCCAGTTGCGGAAGACCTAATGGGGTCCAGCGCCTGGGTATTCCTCGACGGAAAAGCCCACGTCGACTTCCGCAAAGGGTTGGACGGCCTCTTCACCCGCAAAGCGCTCGAGTCTTACCTCCCTACTCAAGAAAAAGTGTTATCTGATTACTTCAGCCAATTCGTTCGGGCGAGTAGAGACAACGATGGGAATCCCATACCGTTCATGGCTCACTTCCGAGAGATCAATTGCGCTCTCTCGTGCCGCACATTCGTCGGCCACTACATATCGGATGAGGCAGTGAAGAAGATTGCAGACGATTACTACTGTATCACTGCAGCGCTCGAGCTTGTCAACGTCCCTCTCTCGCTGTACGTTCCATACACAAAGGTCTGGCGGGGCAAACGGGCGGCGGATGGTGTGCTTGCCGAGTTCGCAAAATGCGCTGCGAAAAGCAAGGTCCATATGACTGCGGGTGGGAAGCCTACATGCATCATTGACCGGTGGATTTCAAGCATGATTGAATCGAAACGATACCGCGATGAGGTTGCAGCAGGTATTGAAAACGGCGAGAAGCCATCTGTTGTCCTGCGCGAGTTCACCGATTTCGAGATAGCTCAAACCATGTTCACGTTCCTATTCGCATCCCAAGACGCATCGAGCAGTGCCACGACGTGGCTCTTTCAAATCATGGCACAGCGGCCTGATGTTCTCGGTCGAGTGCGGCAAGAGAATCTTGAGGCAAGAAACGGAGATGTGAATGCACCTCTTGGTCTGCAGATGCTGGAGTCGATGACTTACACCAATGCCGTTGTCAAGGAACTTCTGCGGTATCGACCACCAGTCATCTTTGTCCCGTATCTCGCGAAAAAGGCGTTCCCAGTCACACCAACATACACCGTACCGCAAGGAGCTTTGATTGTCCCCTCATGTTATCCTGCTCTCCATGATCCCGAAGTGTATACGCAGCCCGATTTGTTTGAGCCCGAGCGATGGATCTCAGGGGATGCAAGTGAGAAGAGTAAGAACTGGTTGGTGTTTGGGACGGGACCACATAATTGCATAGCACAGCAATATGTGCAGCTGACTATGACGGCAATGATTGGGAAGGCGGCATTGGAGGTAGATTGGGTTCATCATCCCACAACAAGATCTGAGGAGATCAAGGTGTTTGCGACATTGTTTCCTATGGTATGTTGGCTTCAGACCCTTTAGATGTGCCAAATGCTGACATGCAAAGGATGATTGTCCATTGGTCTTTACGAAGAGGGCTTGAAGTTTTGATGCTACGGTAGAACGCGTGAGGGTAGATCATGGTTTCTGAATAAATCTCCTGTCAAGGCAATCAAAATGAGTTACTCCGCCGAAAACCCCCTCTCGGGGTTGTTCTTCCTTTGCTACCCCGAAAAATGTGGAGTGCCCTCCAATCAGATGCCTTGCCATCCCTGTAGGCTGCAACATTTATTCCCTGCTCCCTTCCCGTGCTTACGACACACTCCGAATGCTGTCAACCCTCTCACTTTATAAAAATGGCCACTGAGCACTTCTTGGCAAATTTTGTGCCTCATATTCCATAATTTATCCTGGATTTGGGGCTTTTGCGTTGGCTCAACCCTCCTTCTCAGTTATGGCATTTGACCTCTCCCCGGCCATTGAAGCCAATATCCCAGAACTGGCTCAAATCTGGCAGTCCAGTTTCCGCTCCTACGACGTCTGGGCCGCATCAATGCGGAACGTATCGTCAGAAGATGAACTCGCATTCTACACTAAAGCCCTGGTCGCACGCATGAAGCTACCAAACACTGTAGTTACCAAGATTACCGAGCGAGAAACAAAGTAAGTAACTCATCTCTCAAAATATATGGGGTGTAATGGGACTGTGGCTGATGGTGGAATGATTAGGAAGATCGTAGCATGGTCCATGATGAGCAAGCCCCACACTAAGACGCCTGAGGAAGAAAACGCGCCCAAGCCACCGTCTATGCGTCCTGACACTACAGACTTGAGAATTTGGGCTACTCATGAGAGATCAGCTGGAATAATGAAAGCTCATGGCTATGATCCCACCACAGATTTCTGTAAGTCTCCAAAGAACACCTCCCGTTTTGCGACGCTTGTGGGACACGCTAACGGTTGAGCAGCGAGGTCGGGACTCCTTGTCGATCCCTCATATCAGAAACTGGGCCTCGGAACAAGACTGGCTGTTTTTGATAATGAGATTGCAGATGAAGCTGGTGCTAGGATTTGGGTTATTGCTAGTTCTAACTCGAAGAAGTTATTTCTAAGTTTGGGGTTTGTGGTGTTGGGGACTGAGAGTGTGGTTTTGGAGGAGAGCGAGGATGGCGGGAAGAAGGTGGGGACGCTTTCTATTACGATGAGGGAGCCGAAGGACCGGGAAGCAGAGTAAATTTGGGTATGGCACATTATCTGGGTTTCAGTGTTCGAGTGGAGCATCAAATTCAGAATGCTAAAGCATCTCGCGGTGGGCATAAAAAGAGGCACTAACCTTTATTGTCCTTACTTAACATTGGTCAGTAGACTGGACTTTGGACGGAGAAACGTGGACATTCTATAGCCTCCGATATTTCAAAATATAATTAATATACGAAAGGTCTAGAGAACATTGGGAGGGCGAGAGCTGGAATTGTCCCTACTGGGCTTGGTACAACCATACAACTAGTGGCACTTTTTTTGTCCACCGCGAGAGCATGTTTCGAGACACGGCTCGCTTTAGCCAGCTTGCTCACACGATTCACAAGACAACACTTCAGAAATACAATCTTTCACAGACTTCAAACCAGTTCCTTGGATACAATTCCTTGACCAGCAGTATCCGGTCACCATAGAACAGCTCCTTTTTGTAGATCAGATTGTTGTACATATTATTTGAAGTAGTCAGCGTGTTTGTTCGCTGGGTGATATAAGCGAAATCTCGGTTTTCAGTTAGCGGAGATCATGACACATGCTTCTCCCCATTCGAAGACTTCTTACGAGCTGAATTTGCTGTATGTTTTTTTTCACAAGCAATTGATGCACTTACTAGCAATTATGACCTAACCATGAGGCTAGCATCAACAGTGGGGTGGATATCTGCATCGTTCTTCATCTCCTATCCGCCTATCAGGTTTTACATCAGCTTGCCAAGGTCCTTGAGGCTTATGTCGTGGTTGATATCAATAGTCAATAGAGGTAGTGACATCAATTCCGATGCGAGTTTTCTAGGTAGTATCAACTGCGTGTTTTGCTCTCCATTCGAATTCACTTGGTGAGGTTTCACGCGTAGTGACTAGTGAGCAACGCCACACCTCGAAAAAGTCAGACTCCTCTCCTTCTTCTCATGATTGACAAGTTAACCATATTGTGTCACAAAACTTTGTGCTGCAGGCATCCGCTGTATTAAAGTTGAACAACTATGTTAATTCATTGCTCACAGGTCCGACCGGACCTTCCCTTCCACCCGGCCATGGGCACCAAATGATTCTGTGCAACCGTGATTGAAAACTCTCTTTGTAAATCTCATAGAGTTAGGGGTCTGTAGTGCTGTGTCATCTACAATACGTGCGTGTCATGGCGGTATTGCGGAGAAACGTACGAGCAAGTCGCTCAAACTGTTTGCTGTGTCTCCTCACTCGATGGATTCGCTGTGTCAAGTGAGTGTGCCTATGCCGGTGGACATAGAGTGTCCTTCCTTGTTTGTGGGGAAACTGCCCATTTGAGCTATTGTGCCCCCTTGCGTTACACATATTGGGGTTTGTGGCACACCGAGTCACAACGGCTCCCCGCATTCCTCTCGAGGTGGAACGATTCGCTCTTGAACGTGTCCATTCCCAAGATGGCCCAAAATCCGACTCACAACATACGACAATCAGATAGACTAACTTCGGCCACGCCGACGAGGTACCGCAAACCTGCAGTCGGTACGCACTTATTCGCAAAGCAGCTCGGAGGCAGTGATATGTTGCAAAGTTCAAGCTCTCAGCTTGTGTTACTGCCCCAGGAGGTACCAGGCCTCACAGTGTCATGGTGTTCTGATATTTAAAGGAGAGGATGGTCAGCGATTGTTAGACTATTCGAAATTCAGTGCTCTTCACACAATTTACTTACATCTCCATCTACCTATTTCTTGAAGCCATCTCATTCCTTCAATCAACATGCACTTCCCGGCCATGGCTACTCTCACTGCACTCTTTGCTGCAACGGCGTTCGCTCTCCTTGTCGGGAATGAAGCAGAAGAATTTCTTCCATACGCTGGACCGGACAACTACATCATCCAGAACGTCAAAACTGAGACTGTCCTCGACCTTCTGAACGGACGTCCTGGCCCAAACACCCCTCTCAACGGCTAGTGAGTCGATTCTGCGGTATGCGTGATCTTGCAACCACATTAACCAGATATTGCAGCCGACTGAATCCAGGTCCGCACCAGAAATGGTATGTTGCGTCAACAGGCGCTAACGACGACGTCATAATTGTCAATACTGCCACGGGGGCGATAGCCTCTTGCCCCCACAGTAATCAGCACTCCATCTTTTCAATTCTGCCAGACTAATATACTTAGATGCAAATGCGCCAAATGGGTGGTATCAAATGATTGGCGGAGAGGTCCCTATTGACGGCTACTCTCGAGTAAGTTCTTGCTGAGTTAGCATTCTTCAGCCAGCAGCTAACGACCAAATCCATAGTTCAATATAATCCGAAACAAAGACAACAGTGTTCAGTATGTTCCCAAGTTCACATCAAAAAGGCTTTTTCAAGGGGCCTCCCCATTTAATTGGCATTCGCTGACAAAATGGAAAAGATTCAAGAACCAGGCTACTGGCTGGTGCATGGACATGGCGCAGGCAAGCTCTGCGGATGGAACTAATGTGCTGTGCTACCCCTGCCATCCCGGGGTTAATACCAACCAGAACTGGGTTATGGTTCTTGCATGATTTTGAAATCATGAAAATCGTCAATCTGAGCTTTCGTTCTTGAGTTTATGTGGATTTAGGTTTTACCTAATGGGTTTCCTAAATTCTTGCCCGAATAGGCACATATCTCCCATAATACCAAGTAGCGGTTTTATATTGATTTTCTTAAAGTATTCGAATTATACCTGTCTTCTGAAGAATCCAGTCCATCATGTGTGAGAAGTAACCATGCACGTGACCATATCTTCCCCCTTTATTTTCATGACTTAGTACTTACTCGTGGACAATTGAATTCGGCGGCATGGACGCAAATCCTCTCCACATCACAGAAAATCACCGTTTTCTTTTCATGAACGTCTGTTTTTAAAAAATTAAAAAACAAATGTCAGTAGCGATTTGGCCTCAACATTGATTAGGGAACCAGGAAAGCACGCTCCGGTCACTGGTTGGTAAAGAGACGACGCGGGCATTTCTCAACCTTGCGGGATATTCTTTAGATCATCAAATACCACCTCTGCAACGAAATTGCGAACTTCACCCAATTCAAACTCAGACGCTCCTGAATCCCATCTATGCCACCACTTCACTCGAGTCACTTGACCTGCTGGTAGCAGGCGCTTGTTGTTTCTCAATTCCCAAGGCAGTCATCGCGCTTACCAGTTGGCTTCTCACTATTGCGTGACAAACGACGTCCTCGAAGGCTCTTGATAGCCTGCTCTAACGTTGCTTCAGAAAGATCCGGCCGAGATATAACTGTCACCTTTCCAAGTTACGAATAGACGCCTGACGGCAGGAATTCGCTGAAAATTTAGATACCTGCGGTAGCAAGCAGCCAATTCAGCAAGGAAGAAAGATACAGGAACTGGATGAATCGACGCAAGGTTCCGGCGAAGAGTCCCAGATCCCGGTCAAAGAAGGGCATATCAAGAGTCATGCCTACGGCGATCTCTAGGACTTCGATCAGATCCGCCTTCCACATCTGTAGGCTTGTTCGGGAAGTGGAAAAATAAAATGCACCATCAAGCTCGCGAATTTTCCGAGTTGCCTCAGTACGAGGCGCTCTCCTATATTTGGGGTCCTCCCAAGCCCATCAGTTGATACTTACCGACGGAGTTGATCTCGAAGTTCCACCGCATCCTTTGCCTTGCGGCTATTGTGGTGTATTTCAACGGCATCTGGAGAAAATTCAACGATCTTGGAGGGCCAGGAGCGATTAAGGAACGTGCAAGCTGTTCTCAATTCTCTGCCGGCAAAGCTCATGCTTCAACGAGAAACTGGAGGTACGACAGGAGGCAAAAGGTTTTCGAGGCTCGACAAAACCAGGTTAATCCCTATCACCTTACAAGCTCTGTCTATGCTCTTCTCGGACTATAAAGGAGCCCAATGCGCAGATCCGTGAGACAAGATTTTATGCCTTCGCAGCTTAGCCTCTGGTTGTTGCAAGAACGCTGTTCCAGTTCAGTACTCTCTAACTTGGGAAAGGATCCTTTGGGATCTTATTCATCATCAGATTCTCCATCACCATTCGGTTCGAGAAGGTGTAATGAGTTATCCGAGCTTGGTGGTCGCCAAAATCCAGAATTCTACCACGAAAGTCGGACTCTAATCTCATATTCGCTGCTTCCGTTTTAGTCTCTGGTCGTGAGCAGCTGCTGCTTTAATTTGAGCGGAGCCTGAGCAGAGCCTGAGCATCCGTAAATCGGCACGGCATAGCTCGCTTACTATCGGCTCAAACATAGCAGACGAGGCTGGGCAGCAACATCTCACTCTCAGTGGGATCATTGATGCCTAAAATGAGGATTGAAAGGCTGCGTGCCTACGGAGTAGCCGAGAAACGAGCCTCATCGGGATCAGTCGTCCCACCGAAGTCGACGGGATAACCTCTTTTGTTTAGCATCCGACTTAACTGATTTCTAAAGGTCGGCGGGACGCCGTTTTCCTGGCGAGGCTTCGAGCCTCCTACCAGCACTCAAGCCCCTTCTTTGTATTAAGGGAGTTCAGCTCGGCTCACAAGCGCTTTATCTCGAATTACGGCAATGCAGCAACAGTGAGGGATGGATAGGCCATGTGGTTTGTGTCAAACATTGGGACCAACGGAAGGTAGCAGATCGGCTACTACGGACGATGTTCAGTTAGATTATGGTACTCTACCACACTTGGAAACGCGACAAGAATGTCCGATATGCCGACTAATTCTCAAAATGGTCCCTTCTAATGGGCTGAGAATTCCCAACACGATGGTTACAGCCGCGCAGGGCCATGTTTCAACTGCTGGCAGCTTAAACGGGGCGGGGATCAGAGTCTTCTATGACAGCACCTACCAAGGCCTCATCACTTCGGTTCCTCCAGTCAACACCACTTCCAAAACATCCTCTTTGATGTTTCATCTTATAAAAGATTGGATCAAGGAATGTGAAAATCATCATCAGGATGATGTATCCACACTTGCACCCCGATACGAGCACCCAATTGACATTATTCTCATCGACGTTCCGGACCAGAGGCTTGTGAGAGCTTCATCAAGCTGGCGCTTCTTAGCAACCAGCTACGTCTGGGGGAAGGCAGCTCTTGAAACAACCACTACTGCTAATAGAAGGGCCCGTGAACAACGAGGAGCGCTCTCAAAGGTCATCCTACCTCAGCTTATATTGGATGCAATGTCGCTTGTGTCTCAATTAGGCGAACGGTATTTGTGGGTCGATTTCTTATGCATCGAGCAGGATAATTTTGCACAAAAACACAGTCAGATCTCTCAGATGGATGTGATCTATAGTCAAAGTCTTCTTACACTGGTTGCGCTCTCCTCAGAGGACGCAGGGTCATTTCTGCCAGGTATCCAAGAGGGGACTCGGTCTTTCTTCAAAGCAAAGGAGTATGTCTTTGGCAGATATATCTACGCTATCTATCCTCGTCTACTCGAATTTTCTGAAGCAACTGTATATGAGTCTCGCGGTTGGACTTTCCAAGAGCGGCTGTTATCCAGGCGGTGCCTCTTTTTAACCGAGTGCGACATGTATTATATATGCCATTCTCGTCTGTCGTGCGAAACGGGGGCCAAGAGTGCTGAGCGCGAAGAGGAAATTTTCGAGAACAAATTTCGGAACATATTTTCACAACTTGCGCAACTCGATAGGTTCAGCCAAATAGGGCCTCACTGGACCCGGTGGACCGCGACATTTCGCCTGTACGCTTCACTTGTTCACGAATACAGTAAACGGGAACTTTCTTACGATACAGATGTCATTAATGCCTTTTCGGGAATTAGTGCTGTCCTAGGGCACTTCCTTCACAGTAGTTCGCTGAGTGGCCTTATTGAGTGCGTTCTCGACAACTGCCTTCTTTGGGTACCTGGAAATAGCAATACTCACTGTCGAAATCTTAACTTCCCAAGCTGGTCATGGGCTGGGTGGAGAGGGGAAGTCTTCTATCTTAATGGGCCTCTATACGCATATAGCGCGGCATATCGTTCACAGCTCATACTTAAAAGCTTGGTCGATAAATTTGAGACTCAATCCATGTCACCGCTCCGTCCCATCTTACGGGTATTGCAGCATCAGGAGAACAGTGCCATCGCCAGCGGAGAACCCGAAAAGGCAACAAAAGGGATAGAACTTCTTTCGTTCGAGGCTACTACTGCAGATATAGCGCAGATTAATCTATCCTCACGAGAGTCCGTAGTGAGGGGAGACATCTGTGGGCCTTCGAATGAAACACACAGCCGTTCAGTACGAATCTTCAAAATCATGGACGCAAACCAGCAAACATGTGGCTATCTCCACTCTTTTCCAGGAACGCTAATCTCACCTGCTAGCGCACAAAATCATCGCGAACTAGTTGCACTTTCACTAAGCGAACTTGGTGAAACGCGCAATCCGTTGGCACTCATCCGTGGAAGGTCTATGGAGAGTGACAATTACAGTATTCTGTTTGATCACACAACCTTTAAGCGAAAATCGTGGTGCTTGCTAAATATTATGCTAGTTGAGTGGAAAGGGAGTGAAGCTGAGCGAGTTACTATCGGTCAAATACACATAGACGCTTGGAATACGCTTAGCGCTCAGCGAAAATGTATCAGGCTTATTTAAGTGTTTCTTTCTAATTCATCTTTCAACACAGGGTCGATACTCTATTTAGGAGCTATTTCTAGTGGTCGTTATGTTCGAGAGGAGGAATTCAAGTCAAAAACAGGGGCAGAGCTAAGATTTCTTGCAAATAGTAGCAAGTTTCTCTTTGAATAAAATTTCCAATTATCGTGTGCGGTGGCCTATGGTATAGCGCAGATCTATTTTTATAGGAGGGTCTATTAAGGATCCTTTGGAGCCTCTTTGGGCTCCTAGGAATAATCGTCAAAACTTGACAAAAATAAAGAGGGGGCGATTCAGGTTGCTTAGAGGCTTCTTAGGTTGCTCAGGGACTGCTCTGGAACTGCTCAGGTTGCTCAGACAGCTCAGGTGAGCTGGCTGAGCCGAGCGTGAGCCGAGGGTGATTAGCGCCTGAGCAAGAGCGGCAAGCTTACCAACCGAATATGGAACGAAAATCGAAGGATTAGAGTTCAACTACCACGAAAGTTAGACTCTAATCTCATATTCGCTAGTTCGGTTTTAGTCTCCGGACGTGAGCAGCAGCAGCTTTAACTTGAGCTGAAGGTGAGCCTACCTGACCAGAGCCTTGGCATCCTGAGTACGCCCTGGGTCAGCATCTGCTCCATAATATGGAATCCATTTCGGCCTCCGGCTACAGTCTCTTTACCGGATCGCCCGGGAATCTGTTTTTACTCCCTTACAAGGTTCCTGCTGGAGCAACTTTGGATCCCTACCAGCGCCACACTCTATTTTCACTTCTGCTCGAACGAATTGCTTGCTTCCCTCTTCTTCTGTTCGAGTAAATCAATATTCTCTCCTTCATAGTGCCGGGCTTCGAGCGTATCGAGTGGGGTAACATTTTTGGGCGGCGTTGTTATACATTTCATGTATAAAGAGGAAGAAAGTCGTGGCCGAAGCCGGATGTGTTCAGGCCATGCTCATACTCAACCACTCTCAGGTCCAAAGAGGAAGTCAAATCTCTTTCTCACGTGACCAGTGTTGCCAAAGAGAGTAAAGGACTATTAAATTATAGGTTTGGTGGAAGGGTGACCCAAGGGAAGGAACCAAAACCTAAAATCTGAGACTCCATTATTATAAAGAAGAGAAGATCTCGGGGGGGAGCTGGAGGAAGAGAGCTATATAGGTACAGATAAATGCATCACGTGCTGCACTTTGCCACGTGATTTAGCCGTCTCACAAATCTCCCCTTAGCAGTTCAAGTTTAACTAATTAAGTAATATAAGGGTTTCGCGATGTTTCAATTACGGGTTTTATCAGCTAGACCGTTACCCACCTCAGTATCTTAGGGGCGATGGTTGAAATCACCAGGAGTTAAGTCTTAGCCTATCGGCAACGACAACCACCTTTCCACAAAACCTGTAGCCTCGTCAAACCTTTATTCTTTCCTGCTGCCTAAACTTCCCTTATCACCAGATATCTTCTGTACAACCAACCCGCAAACTTAACACATCATCCTTTCCTCTTTTCAAGTCATAAATTCTTGAGTTCATGTCATGGCCGAGGTTCTGGCCGTCGTTGCAAGTGGTGCAGGGCTGGCATCTCTCGCGATCCAACTCGCAGATGGGATCGACAGGCTACGGAAGCGCTGCGAGAACCTAGAAAAGCTTCGCGATAACATCGGCACTCTGATCGAAGATCTTGAAATTATCGTTGAGCAGTTGCACAACCTTGAGGGAGATCACATTGAGATTTTGGAATTCATAGCCGTCCCAACAGCCCTTGGCCGGTGTCAGGCAGGCTGCGAGAACGTGATCAGAAGGTTGGAAACGCTCATCGCAGGAATGTCCAGTACGTCCTCCGGAGGGTCGAAGACACGAATACTACGAACGCTATTCAAGTCGAAAAAGTTGAAAATTGAATTCGACGAGCTGAGGAGTGCGGTACATGGCCTCCAATTGAATTTTATTGGGTGGGTTTCATCACCTTTGGCCTAAGTGAAGCTTTGCAAGCGCTGATTGAAGACATCCAGTATCCAGTATTTTCACCAGAGAGCATTCATGCAGAAGCATAGGCTCTCGGTAAGTACTCAAAAAGATGAGACGCTTTGCAAAAACATCACATCTTCAACGGAAACCTCCGCAACAAGCCTTGAGGTAGACAAAAGCGACTCCCAGCTAATGCTAGAAACTGTTTCAAATGAGTCTTTCTGGCGATCAAGACGTCAGCCCCTTCAATGTGCAATGTTACAATGTCACTGCTCCTGCCACCTCACTAAGCAAATCAGCAGCAGGTTCTGGTACATCCATTACAGCCCATTGGCCCATATATTGAGAAACTGCGACACTGCAACATGCACGGCTCGTCGTCATCGCCTTCAATTCCGAGCCGCATTATCTCAACTTGGAATTCCATGGGCAGTAATACTAGGAGTGAATCTAACCCTAGAGGTCGGAAACTACACACTCTGGCCCGCCTTACAATTGCAGAGGGTTGTTAAGTACACATCTCCGGGATTTGAGATTCTTTGGAAACTTTCCGAGGAACAATTGGGTTGGGATGATGCAGAAGCACAATTCAGAGAACTTTACCGAATGGATCCAACTTTTTGTAGCCAAGTTGATCCTAGTGGACGCGGATATCTGGAGGTAGGTGATAGTCTTTTTCTTCTTACCGACTCTCTCATTCCCTTGTTATTATCTCACTAATATTGAAGCGTATTACAGAAAGCTATGGAAGCTTTGGGATGGGTCATGGAAGGCGGCAGCAACTTCGACAACCTACTTCGAGTACTACAACTCTTCATCAAGGAGTTCAACGTGTCTCCAGGTCTGGAAAGTTCTGAGTATGCCTGGTTCTATCCTTCTTAATAGATGCGACTGATAAAATTGCTAGATTTTTGTACGCTTGTGCTTCTCACAACTCAGAAGGTTGGCATCTTGGCGTCCTAGAGAATGTTCTAGAGGTTGGCTACGACTTCAACAATTCCCCGGCTCCACAATTTGAATTATGGCCCAAGCCTTGCGCAGATAATCTAGGAGGAGAATTCTCAATGCCCATTATACCGGAGGACCCATTCTTCATTGAATTTCTCAGCGCAATCGTTCGTACTAATCAAGGTAATGATCTGTTTCAATATGTGTTTGATCTTGTTCTAAAGGATGATTTGCAGACTTTGGGGGAACTACCCCCCTACACCAAGCCATCCTGCATGGATCTATGAAAGCTGTCAGGAAACTAATTCAGCAATCTCACCCCCTGGAGGATAACGTTAACTTTCTCGGTCAAACTCCACTACACATTGCCATTCGCAGTCCTTCAAGACTTAAAGCTCTTCTGGATGCAGGACACGATATCAATGTCCGTGATAAGAATGGCATCACTCCTCTCATGTATGCCACTGCGACAAATCGACCAATAGCCGTTTCCATCCTGATCCGTCGAGGTGCGGACTTGTTCATGCATGATTATTTGGAGAGTGATGATTTCATCACATACGCTGCTGAAAGGAACCATTGGTTCTTAATCTGGCATGCAGTTGGAGTTATTGAATCAAGAGATCCAACCCTTCTTTTGAGCGCCTTCTCCAGGATCATTTCTGTTCCAAAGCCTCGTCTATTCTTGAAAGAGGGCAAACTATGGGCAAAATTATTCATATTCATCGTTTTCTCAAAGCTACGCAACATTAATGTTCAATTTGAAGATGGGAGAAGAATGATGCACGTTGTTGATCTGCCTCAACATGCACATTTTATGATTGAGCATGGCTTCACGGCATTGAATGAGCAAGACAAAGAAGGCGAGCACTCACTCTTTGCGGTTACCAAATTTCTCGATATGGAACTTGCTCAGCGTTTAATCGAAAAGGGAGCCAATATCAACTTGAAGAACCACAAAGGCCATGGTGTTCTCTCTCAATTCCTTGAGAAACTAACTGTACCAAGAGAGGGGGAGAGTAAGAAGATTTTGGAGTACTTGGATATGCTTCTTAGAAACGGTGCCGATGTCGTTTCGACAGATAATTGCTCTTGCGCTTGCAGTTCTGGTGGTTGTTTGCCAATATCCAGACTTAGCTTCGAGCTTCGAGTGCTTTTTGACAGATTTAACAATCCGTGTTGGGTTTTTGAATGGCTGTGTTTGCTAGAAGATCGCGGGAAATTGGTAGAAGCAAAAGCGAACGCCTTATCCGTATTACGTCGAGCCAAGTTCGAGCAGACAAATCTTGTCCATACATGCTGCTGCTTTGGGGCCAGCAGGGATCACACCCTCAGCGACGATAGATTCTGGGATATTTCAAGGGTAATAAAACTTGACCGGCTTAATGATGAGATGAAATTCTGGGAAACCAAAGGATACGATGAGATTATATCTGAACTAATAGTACGATTGGGCAAGCTGTTCACTAAGGCAAGTGGGTCTATTTCAAGAGAGATACAGGCAGAACAGCCATTTCAGAATGAAACCGTTAAAGTGAGTACTATACCAAACTCTTCCCATTAGTTGTAGCTACAGATGTGTTCTCACACTTGGACTAGGACGCGGACACCCCACAATATGAAATAGATTATACAAACGATGAGTTTCATTCTCGTTTCGATATGCTTCTCCGATCCTTTGAAACTCCAGGGTTTCTACGTGAACTGGGGCTGTCAGGGATTGAAAGAGACTACAGTAAAGAGTGCTTCAAGGAATATGTTTCCTGTTTGGAATCCGCTCGAAATGGTGATCTATCTGGGAGGATGGTCTTATTAACGCGATTATCAAGTGCTTTAAATCTTCCTTTCGGACGATAAGTTATCTCTGGCGGCTTTTAGAGAGATGTAATGGGGAATACCTACAGTCTGAGGAATTCATTTTGATACCTATGTTGACATCTTAAAACCCCCTTTGCTCTCAGGGTTTAACACTTAGAGCCGAGGACATAAATTTGTTGGAGTCTCAGTTTGAGCTCCAGCCTCTCCATAACCATGTCTGACAGCCTCGTCAATTCTTTCCTGCTGCCTGAAAACACTCATCACCAAATTTTCATAGGAGATGAGACATATCAATTACCTTGCAAAATCTTGGAAAGTGGCATATACCAGAATACAGGCTTAAACACCCCTGGCTGATCTGATCCAGCTAACCCGTTGCCAAGCCATGTATAGCGTGTGAGGGCTGTTGACAACAAACACAAAACTCCTCCTCGCTACCCACATCTGTAAATTCCCACGCAAACTCCCCCCACCGAGCAGGAAACGCAAAACCTCGAGATATAAACACCCTGTCGTTGTCCCCTCCAGAACGCAGAGCTCTGGGTGGAATAGCGTCCTAACCACTAATAGCTAAGTACAGTATAACCTCGATATAAGGATACCGAAATTGTCCCAAAAAGCCAAGGATAATGCGAGGTATCCTTATAACGAGGTGTGGCACACAGCAAAATTAATCCCTGCTTGGCCAGCAGGTGTATCCTTAAAAACGAGGATATCCTTATCTCGGGTATCCTTATATCGAGGTTATACTGCAACACGGCTGTGGAGTTGCAGAGCATGTGCTCGTGGTGTCTTGTCTCTCAGGAGCTGCCCAGGTTGCTTAGACAGCTTAGGTGAGCTGGCTGAGCCGAGGGAGGGCAGAAGGTGATTAGCACCTGAGTAGGGAACGAAAATTGAAGGATTAGAATTTCGCTACTGCCAAAGTCATGAAATCTCTCAGTGCTGCAACAATGCGGGGTCAACCACACAGTTCAACAGTACCCCGGGGCGATCTTGCAAGAAAAATATTCGTTGCCCGCCTATGAGCAGGATGAAGGTGCATGGTTATGTGAGAGGTCGGATATGTTACGTCAAGGAAGTGAGAAGCAACTCCCAGCGCAATCAGACAAAGAGCTTAAAGAAGGTCAACTTCGATGGTCAGCAGCCAGACCTCAAGAAAGGCATTCCTCAGCCGCAAAGTTCTCACAACAATGGTTCGGATACAAACTGGGATATATTTTCAACCAATTTCACCGAGAAGACCAAGTTCTATCTACAGCACAATCTTCCAAATGCTATTCTAAACCTTTATGGACCATGTGTGACGTGGGTGTTATTGGGAAGGATGAAGAAGAAATCTCATTTTGGGACGGGAGAGATAGCAATGTCAGGTCTCCCGTCGAAAATCTCTATTTCTGCTCATCCAATCAGCTACTGGGAGAGTCAGAAATGGACAGTAGTAGAACTCCAGACATGCGCAGCCCAAGAATTTAGCTGGCTGCTGAATTCCGCCCAGGAAGTTTGCCAAAGCCCTTCACAAATTGGCCCCAGCGCAGTCTAGCTACTGAGGAGAACGGTTTGATATGTATTCGTCTCCAGCTCCACGGGAGTTGGAGATCTTCGCTTGCCGGTTCCGAGGATCTGGATATCCATTGCAGGCATTGGGGATCCTTGCACCAGTCGAGATTACCGCGGACTTTATCGTTTTCGGATGGAGCGGGCTCTCAACTTTTGTCCCATCCCGACCTAGAGTTGCACCAGATATCTGTGCAACGGAAATGACATTCGATGGAGCAAATCCGTATGCTTTCGCACTTGAGACAAATTCATTGGCTTTGTTGACGCCTTGTCAGTTTCAAAATCAGTTGACTAAGTCGGACGGTGAGGAGCACAAGGAACGAAATTCGTGCCCACAACACCAATTAGATCCCCGAATAACCAGAGACCCTCCTCACCGTCCTTGCAACACAAAGCAAGGGGAATTAATAAACCGAGCGCTGCGCGATCTAGAACCCTTCGACTTGACTTCCCTTCTCAAAGGAGGGGCGAGGCTAGAATAATATCCAAATGTGCGAGCAGATCCCCTCTACTTTCTTTTTTTCGAGAAAAGACTAACGGGGACGAAACTCAATTCGCTTTGATGAGAGGCACTTGGATACAATATCTCTTCTCTCATGCCATGACTGCGCAAAAAAAAAAACCAACCAAACCTCCCCCAAAAAAGAGAAAAGCAAATGTGAAGAAGAGAAGAGAAGGAACAGCGAGGTCGTTATCCAGGACTGCATGTCCACTAGGGCTGAGTGCGGTACGCGGATCCGCTTGCAAACCATCACTAACTACAATTTCAATTACCCAACTTTGAAAGAGAAGAGGAGAGGAGAGAAGAAAGAACAAGGAAGAAAAACATGTCCCTCAAGGCCACACCGACGACACTAATCAATTAGAAGTGGTACGCTGAAGAGCGCCCAAATCCACATACACAGACATAGAGATACGCTCGTTCACCCAAACTTAACTCCCACTAGATATATTTTGGAATATTGCTTGTCTGCTTGCTTTGGCTATAGACGAAATCTATCAGGGATATACGGCCCTACATTTGCACCGACCAATGTATTCTCCTACCCTCCTCTCCTCTCCTCTCCACCCGCCCCTCAAGAGATCCAGAACCCCACCGCCCCGCACAATATAAACAAAGAATAACGCGCCTGCCTGCCTGCCTGCCTTGCCTATGCGCCGTCCCCCACCCCCCTACAGCCACTCATGCTTCCCACTTCCCATCAGATGGTTTCCCTTTCCAAAGTATTACCTTCTCCGGCCCCTCCTCTCACAAATGACTGCCTTCAGAATCGAAATAGGTAAAAAAAAAAAAGGCTAACCAAAAAAGCAGAGAGGTCCCGGTATCAAATTCCCAACTCGCACGCTAAACTATCAATCTGACCCGACAAAAGAAATCCAAAAACTTAAAATGCAGCCCTTTCCAAAAAGACAAACAAAAAAAAGGTGAAGTAGAGTTCGAGACAGACAAAACCCAATCTTGTGGACTGGGAAAAAGACGTGTCTCCCTGATCCCTCTGCAGCGCCATCACGTTCTCACCCTCTCCATCAGACCCACCCCCCTCGCCAGAACCAGTTTCTCAGATAAAATGCATACAAAGAAAAGAGAAAGTCCCGGAAAGAATCTAACAGAAACACCGCAAGAAAGACAGAAACCAAAAAAAAACAAAAGGTTGCCGCAAAGATTTCCACCCATAACCATTTTCATAGAAATTGTCAATCCCAAGGAGCGGGATGATCGCCGAAGCTCGGATCCATTGGAATGGTCAATCGGAAGAGCAGCCAGCTTCGTTTGTTCGTTTTCATTTCATTTCGCATGTCGATATTAGATTGTGTTCAAGATTGCTCTTTTACCGTAATTTTTTTTTTATCTGTGTGTTGATTTGGGAGGGACGGTCAGAGTAAACAGAGGTGATTACATGACGACGCATGCTTCGGGCTCAGCTTTTTTAGTGCCTGCACTGGTCAGCGTTTGGAACTTTTTGGAAGAGGGGATGACTGTGGCTTACCTTTTCCCGCCGGCCTGGCCCCTTTGTTGGTTCCTGCCATCCAACCTAAGACCCCTTTCGTACTGTCCCTTTTATTTCTGCTCCCTGACCTGTGCTCTTTTGGTGGGCGTCGTGTCAGGTTGACGATCACGGGTTCTCCACCGGGGCCGTTTCGGCCACTCGCTGGTCGCGGTGGTGGTGGCCCTCCAGGCCAATTCATGGGCGGAGGGGGCGGTCCGGGGCCTCCCCGCATTTGAGAGGGCGGCATACCAGGACCCGGACCCCTATGGCCAGCGTGAGTATGACGACTGTGTGGTCGATGCAGATGGTGAGGCGGCGGGCCTTGCATCCCAGGATGCCCATGTTTAGGAGGCTCTGGCATCGGCCACATGTGCATAGAAACAGACCAGTCAGGCTCGATTGTTGTCTCCCAAACTCGGGGGAGTATAATCTCCCCGTTTGGCCCGATCAGATCGTAGTGACCCTCTGCAACATGTGGACCGAGACCTTCGACATGTAGGAAAGCTTGTCGTATTAATTCCTCCATTCCCTATCACATCGTTAGTAAAGCGCAGCAAAGCAAAACATCCTTTGTACTCACAGCCCAAGTCGCACATAACTCGAATGGGAAGCTGAATTTTCGCCCCACAGCATCCTTGAACTTAACAGGCTTCTTCTTATCAACTCCAGGTGGCGCAAGGGCTTTTGCCAGTTTTTCAGCAGCTTCCTTCGCAGCCTTGTCGGCTTCCTCCTTGAGTTTCTTGGCCTCTTCAGCGGCGTCTTTCTTGACTTTCTCCAATTCATCAATAGCTGCCTTCTTGGCAGCAGCCTCTGCAGCTTCCGCTGCGGCCTTCTCCCTTTCCTTCTCCGCGTCCTGCTTTGCCTTCTCGACACCCTTCGCCATTGCTAATTCCCTCTCTTCCTTTAGCTTCGCCTCCCACGCATCCTTTTCCGCCTTTACCTTGGCATCTGCCGCAGCCTTATCTTCAGCTGCTTTCCTTTGGGCGGCCTCATATTCCACCAGTGCTCGTTTCTTTTCGTCGTCTACTTTCTTTTCCCACGCTGCCTTCTCCTCAGCTACTTTCTTTGCTGCTTCCGCAGCTGCCGCGATGGCGTTTCGTTGAGCTTGCTCAAAATCGGCTAGGGCTTGCTTCTTCTCCTGCTCCACCTTCTTTTCCCATGCTGCCTTCTCCTCAGCCTCTTTCTTTGCTGCTGCCGCGGCTGCCGCAGCGGCTTTTCGTTGAGATTCCTCAAAATCGGCCAGGACCTGCTTTCTCTCCTGCTCCACCTTCTTTTCCCACGCTGCCTTTTCCTCAGCATCTTTCTTTGCTGCTGCCGCGGCTGCCGCAGCGGCTTTTCGTTGAGATTCCTCAAAATCAGCTAGGGCTTGCTTTCTCTCCTGCTCCACCTTCTTTTCCCATGCTGCCTTCTCCTCGGCCGATTTTCTTGCAGCCTCCATTGCTGCCCGTTCCGCCGCCTCCTTTGCATTCCGGTCGTCCAACTCCTTCTGTGCCTTCGCAGCCTTCTCCGCCAATTCTTTTTGGGCCTTTTCGATTTTGTCCGCCATCTCTTTTGCCTCCTTCGCAGCCTTGTCCGCAAGTTCTTTTTGGAGTTTGTCGTATTCAAGCTTTTGTTTTTCCATCAGCTCCGTGACAGCTTGCAGTTTCTTCTCGGTCTCTGGGTCTGGGACTGCAACTACGGAACCCTCGCTTGGTGGCCACGCCGGGTAGTGTTGCATATTGTGCCCGCCCATCCCGCCGCCATAAGGCCCGTATCCTCCTCCTCCTCCATAACCAGGATTTGGAGGATATGGCATCATGTCATGGCCTGGGTACCCACCTGGTGTGCTGTGACCAGACATGGGATGATGGGGAGCTCCAAAATAGGCAGCTCCTCCACCCGGACCGGGGGTTGGCTGAGGGGAGAATGGATTCCCACCCGGGTACTGACCGTACCCTCCTTGAGCTCCATAGTGCGTCAATGCGCCTGGGGCTGCAAAGGGAGGCGCATATGGCCCTGGCTGCGAATACGCACTCTGGGCATAGCCTGGCAGAGGCATCCGACCACCGCCATAGGGCCCAGGCTGTGGTGCAGGATAGCCTCTGCCATAGCCCGGGTAGTCGTCGGGATCCACGCTTGAGGGCGGTGCCGGCACAGGATGCCGATGAACACGCGAGGCTGGCGGACGTCGATTTGTTCGTTCGGTGGTGGTATGCCTCCGAGTTGGGGGTCGTGATGCGGGAGGAGGTCGACTTCGGCTTGAACGGTCTCGATAGCCTGTGTTGGAGGTAGGAGGCCGAGAGGCTGAATCGCTTGGATCTATCTCACTGGAAACACCTTCCCAAGATTCGTCTGACTGGTTAGATTCTTCGTTACTGCCAGCGGGTGAAACGTGGACGCCGGTACCTGAACTTCCTTCGTCGAACGAATTAGATCGAGAATCAGACCGCGAACTGGCCGATGGACTTTGGTGCGTGTCGATCTAGAGGTAATGTGTTAGCAATTGGTCTCTGGCCAGGGGGTTCAGTCGAGGGTGAAGTATGGGCGTTGTAGAATAGCTGGCCTCGACTGGTCGTTCCGCAATGTGTGAGGCCAGAGCGAGGAGTAATCTTACAGTGATCGTCGTGCTGCTTGGGCGGGAAAGTTAGCTAGGATGCACCATTTGCGACAAAGCACAGCGGAGGAGAGATCGGGGGACTCACGTCATCGGAAATGATTGTGTTCAAGGAATCTCTCGCTCACGACAATTCTGCCAGAGAAAAGTCGGAGCTTGAAAGTTTCCCTTGGGGTGACTAAGATGGAGGAAAGGGCGACCGCCCTAGATGTTTCGCAAGGCCAAAACCTGCGAGGCCGCCTGACTGTGGCGGATGTGTGCTGCTTGCTGGTGGGGGATGTGTTTATGGTGGATTGGTGTCGCTGGCAGAGCAGGGAGGCCGCGGAGAGTTTGTTGCTGTGTTTTATGTTGATCGAGGCGCAGGTGGTGGGTGTTGATTTTAGAGCGGTCGAAGGCTCAAGACGGAGCGAGGGCTGTGGACGGCGAGTGAAGCGTGGGCCGGGCGTCGAGCGAGAAGAGTCGGGTTTGCGAAGGCGAGTGTCACTGTGCCGTGCTGTTAGAGAGGCAGATGCACGATTTACACGATGTGCGTGCTGCTCTTCGCTGGTTATGAGTGAGTGAGGAGTGAGTGAGTGAGGAGTGAGTGAGGGAGGGAGTGAGTGAGTGCTGGTGGTGGTCAAGTGGTGGTGTCGAAATTGGGCTGAGCAAAGGGAGGAGCGGTGCGGTGCGATGCCGGTCCAGGTGCGCAGGTCAAAGCAGGCCAAAAGCAGGCCAAAACAGGGCGAGGGGTACCAGCTAGCGTGAACTGTATTATTGGAGAGTCGAGGTCAGTGGGTGGTGCTGAGAGGCGAGAGGAGAGGAGAGGGGAGGGGAGGCGAGGAGTGAGTTGTGAGAGGCGAGGCCAGGCGAGTCGTGAGTGGTCGGGCTGTGACAGGCGACAGGCACAGAGCACAGCACAACACAGCACAGCACAGCTCACACAACACAGCAGCACAAGCACAAGCACATAGGATGAATCATTTATCCTCCAGAATTTATTTTGCATGCCGCGCGCGCACTCGCGCAACTCCCGGAGCAGAGCAGAGCTGAGCAGAGCAGAGCAGTGCAGGAGCACATCCCCTGTTCACGCGCCGGCGCCAGAGGGGATCTCCTGCATTACTCCGCACCAGCAGCTGCCAGACGGGGGCCCATTTGCAGGGAGACCAAACATCTCGCAGATGATCGACCTGGCGAACAACGCTCCTCGGCAGGCATGACACTGAGTATGAAAAGGGGGTGATGTGAACGTACCTTGGGCCTATTCGAGGTCGAGAAGTGGCCTATTCGGGTCGAGGGGGCTCCTGAAACTCCTGGGGGGCTCGAAGGTGTGGCTTTCTAGAACGGCGGCAGAAGGGGGGTCAAGGAGGCCCGTCCCAGATTTGCGACAGGTTCGTAACGTGTCCCAGCAAAGCGCTCGGCTGCAGGGGCTGTCAGATAGACGATGTCGATGCCGTACCCGCTGCGATGCTTGGGATGAGATGGAGATCCGGTGAGAGGTGAGTGAGGTGAGTGAGGTGAGTGAGGTGAGTGAGGTGAGTGAGGTGTGGTGCGGGTGCGGGTGCGGACGGCGACCGAGGCGAGGGTATTGTTTGCTCCCCTTTCTGCCGCGTGCGCGTGGTGGATGGATGGATTAATTATATTGCGGGCGAGCGTGCTGAGGGTGCGCGTTGGGCCTGGACGAGCGCAGTGTTGATTATTGACGTCGGTCCGGGATGGCAAACTTTGGGCGCAGCGGAGCAGTGAAGCGTGAAGCGTGAAGCGTGGGCGGCGGCCGTGGGTCTGCTGCTGCGGCGGGTGTCCTCGTCCCTATTCGCTGCCCTGTTCTGCCAATGATTCTGCAGGCTGGCTAGGCGCAATAATGCCGGACAGCGGGTAAGATTTCTTTTTTTCCTCTCCTGGACTCCCGGGATGTTAAAAGAAGAATAAAATGTGGATGTGGAAATATTGAGAGACCAGAGTCAAGATTCGGTATGCGGGGAAAGAAAGGCTCTGGCTCGGAAAGGCTCTGCTTCTTCACTCAACGATACAGCTTTGTCTTGTGACCCTTCTGCTTGTGGCGATGCTTGGGTGAGTGGTGCATATTCAAGGTCTCCCAGAGGTTCGGCTGGCCTATGAGTTGGAGCACAGCAAATCTTGCGGCGGGCTGTCTGTGTTTTGTACGAGCGAGATGGGATGGATGCTTTGGTACTCGGCAGATTGCTAGCTGTCATGTGTCTGCCTGCTTAAGGCTGATCTCATCTACATATACATAGGCAGTTGGCCTCTCTCAGGTTTCAGAAACTCCTGTGCTGTCAATGACTCCTCAACATCGGACAAGTGCATCATCCACCTCCAGCCAGAAGAGCCGCTGCCGCAAATGCGCCTCACCGCTGACCGGATTGTTAGGCGCAGTTGATGCCTGAAAGAGTCCAATGGCGAGCCCAACTTGCCCAACATCCCGTGATTGGGCAAATCGCTCCCACGAAACGCTTCTCAGAGTGCCACGATCCCAAGGTCCGGCCCACTTTGGTTGCTGGCTGAGCTCTCCCATCCAGGAAACACGAAATTTGGGATTCGAGGCTGGTTCTAGATTCCGAAAGCGGATCATAAAAATTTTGTTCCTTGCATGTTCCACCCGCCATTGGAGCTCTAGAATCTGTCAAAATCTCAAGGCCTTTGGGACTCCCGTGAGATGCGAAATTTCCTCCCCTCTGATCCGGCCAACCGCCCTTTCAGCGAATATTCTTGGCGGCCCCTGAATCAAGTAGTGCCTTCGCGGCGATCACTTCGGCGTTCTCATAACCCTCCCATCCAGACTCACCACTCACACTCCGCCGGACGATCTCGGAGAGCTTGGCAGTTGCGGTCTCATTCAAACGCTCGACGGTCTTGATGTCCGGTATTGGCAACCCGGAATCTGACTTTGACTGGCGGGATGCTTGTGGCAGGGACGTCAGGAGTTTATTGGTAGTCTGTGATGTGTCAGACAAATATAATTGCAAGCTGTGCTAGATGTACATACCAACTTCAATCCATAATACCCACGCAAGTAATCATCACAGAGTTCGATACTTCGACAGAACCTTCTTAATGCTTCCGCAAGGTACTTGTCTGCTGAAGAATCTCCAGACGAGCCGGCCATAAATAGTACCTCGCCTAGACGAGCATGAATCTGGAGTCAGGGGTCAGTACTGGTTCTTACGGACACGTAGGAGCATACTGACATTCCATGCATATGGAGTGATCAATAAGACCTCTTCCAGAGCAAATATGGCCTGCGGGTACATGCCTTGCGTGACATACAAATCCGCCAACTCTGCCCAAGCCTCTGCATCGGTAGGAGACGAATCCACAAACTCGTTGAGGGCAGTAATGGCTTCGGTAGTCTTGCCTAAGGTCTTTAACAGAGCGATTCGGCGCTTCGACACGGGCTGATATTATTAGCAAAAGCCCAACGTACGCGTCTCAGGACACCGACCATATTGCTCGGATCCTTGGTCAGGATGGTTTCATATTCCTCCAATACCTGCTTCAACGTTGCGTCATCTTTCGCAATGGCTTCCTGAAATAGTCCTCTTAACGCCATCAACCTCTCGTTCTCTGCGCCGAACCTCTCGGTAAGCCGTTCCAGGCACACACCCGCCGATTGTTCATCTCCTGTTCGTAGGCAGGAGAGCATCAGGTTTTCATATTCTGTCCATAATTCTGGAGTCTCCGCAGCGGACCAGAGCGTGCTGAAGGAGTAGGAAGAGATCGCTGATGGAGTACTTCGTAAGGTTACCGGAGCTTGCTGCGAGAGCTGGAGAGCGACAGCGGGGGGGAGGTGCGCCGGTGGATGGGACAATGAGGAGCTCATCTTGCCCAATTGTGAGGTAGATAATTGACGTGAGAGGGTGTAGATGATGCAATTCGTGAATCCCGGTTAATGGAGCTGGAGAAGTTGAATGTTGTTCTCGGGAGCTGCCTCAAATGAAGCGTAGTCAACGCCGCCCTAACGCCAACGAGTGCTGTTTTAACTTCCCTCGTATGCCATCGCGACTTAGTGGGGGAGAAGTTGCGTCTCTGTATGACCGATCGTGAGCACACAACATCCTTCACCATGCCAGTCTGAGCCTCTCTTGCTGAACTTGGATGGTCAGATACCAGCTCTGGGCCTACAATATGCCATTAGCGCATCTGTAGGAATCCTATCACCCTTTTCCCTACCCAGACGGCCGACTCTTTGGACAAGAACTCCAAGATGTGCGCAATTCTTCCCCTCGCGCCGAACAGCTTCCCCTCTGACCGCGTGGTAGGTTCGAAAAGTCCCTGTATGACCTCATTCGAGGTCTGCGCAACCACAAGGGGAACGAGAAAGAGTATATCCAGAATAGTCTGAAAGAATGTCGCGCAGAGATCCGAGGGCAGGACATGGGTGAGCGAGCCTGGGACATGGGAAGAAGGCAAGACTGATAGATAGAAACATGCAGACCTGAAGGCCACTGCTCTCCTGAAGCTTATCTACCTCGAAATGTTCGGTCACGACATGTCATGGGCCTCCTTTCACGTCCTCGAAGTTATGTCCTCCGCCAAATACCTTCAAAAACGAGTAGGATATTTAGGGGCTGTTCAAAGCTTCCGGCAGGATACAGAGGTTTTGATGTTGGCTACAAATCTTTTGAAGAAGGTACAAGATTTGTGGAAAATCCCTCGAACAAATGCTAAGCCGGCCTAGGACTTGACTTCAACTTCAATACAAACAATGTCTCTCCCGATCATAACGTTACCCCACGTCATAACTCCGTCTTTGGCTCTTTCAGTACTCTCGGATCTCCTCCCTCGATTGACGCATTCCCATCCTGCGATACGCAAGAAAACGATTGTCACATTGTACCGCTTGGCTCTTGTCTACCCAGAAACTCTACGGCCGGCATGGCCGAAAATAAAGGAGAGGCTGATGGACGAGGGTGAGGACCCAAGTGTGACTGCTGCAATTGTGAACGTGGTATGCGAACTTGGTTGGCGGAGGCCTCAAGACTTCCTTCCTCTGGCTCCAAGGTTATTCGAGTTACTTGTGGACAGTGGAAATAACTGGATGGCTATCAAGTTGATAAAACTGGTTAGCGGCGAGCCGACCATTGAAGTGAAATGTGTGCTGATAGGAAGCAGTTTGCAACCCTCACTCCTTTGGAACCACGACTAGTCCGAAAACTATTGCCTCCACTAACCAATATCATTAAAACTACGCCCGCAAGGTCGCTCCTATACGAATGTATAAATGGCATAATTCAGGGAGGGATCCTAGACAGTACCGATGATTCTATTGGGGGCGAGGAAATTGCAACTCTCTGTGTCAGCAAGTTACGAGAAATGATAATGGTAGAGGACGATGCAAATTGTAAGTCTCGTGTTTTTTGACATTGAGACTCTCTCACTTACAGTACCCAGTGAAATACGTTGCTTTGCTTGCATTCAACAAGATTGTCCTCACACATGCCTATCTTGTTGCTCAACAAGAAGATGTCATTATGGAATGTATCGACAGTCCTGACATCTCAATTCGATTACGAGCTCTGGATCTAGTGGTAGGTATGGTCAACAGCGACAATCTGATGTCGATTGTCGGCCGCTTGATGAGGCAACTCAAGAATTCTCGATCAGCAACCGCTGAGGAACTGAATCACCGACCTGCGCCTATCGAACCCACAGCCGACTCGGATGACGAATCTCCCGAGGTTGCCATCAAAACGGATAAGGATGCCTCTGAAGCTCCTCTCCTTCCAGATGACTACAAAATAGATGTCATTAACAAAGTCTTGGACATGTGTTCGAGTAACAACTACAGGAATCTGGTGGACTTTGATTGGTACATTGACATTCTCATACAACTTGTTCGAAGTGCTCCTGTTCCGAACTCATCTTCTTTATCAGATGAATCAAACTTGGGACGGAAAGAGTCGTCTAATATCGACGTCTCCGAGAGAATCGGAGATGAGCTACGGCTCGTGGCAGTGAAGGTGAAAGCTCTTCGATCACAGGCAACAAGAGCCGCAGAATCGATACTTATTTCGACTTACAATGACAACTCGTCCCAACTCACTTCTGGAAGTGGCGTCTTACGAGCGGTGGCCTGGATGATGGGAGAGTACGCATCATGTTTGACATCGCCAGACGGTACTTTGACTGCTCTCTTACAGCTTACAAAGACCTCAACGGCAGCCGAAGGACTTATCATTTACTTACAAGCGTTGCCGAAGATACTTTCATTGATAGCAGGCGATGATCAGATGGCTTGGACACCTGAACGGAAAACCGTGACTGCACTGCTCATGGCTCGCGTAATCCATGCGCTAGAGCCCCTCGCAGTACATCCTGACCTTGAAGTTCAGGAGAGAGCAGTTGAGTTTTCAGAGCTTCTCAAGCTGGCTGCGGAAGCGGCATCCGGGCAAGAGACATCCACAGACGGCATACAACAAGATGCGCCTCTACTTCTGACCCAAGCAATCCCATTTTTATTTTCTGGACAGGAGTTAAATTCCGTTGCTGTCGGTGCCCAAAAGAACGTCTCGATACCACAAGGATTGGATTTGGATCAACCAATCAATGCAAATTTGGACAATCTGTTGAGAGAGGTTGAATCGACGTCCTTTGGCGAGCCTGAGCAAGATGAGTTTGAAGTTTACTATCACCAACAGCAACCACCGATGGCAATCAGTTCGGGTGAATCTGCCGTCAACAGACTTGGTGCGCGAGAAGAGCCTGTTCACTCCTATCAGCAAGATACCGAGGAAAGTTACCTTGATCCCGATATCGTTGCTCGACGGCGGGCAGAACGAATTGAACGAAACAAGGATGATCCCTTTTATATCGCTCCAACAGAAGGCAAATCTGGCAGGTCGACGCCTCTTCATAACATTCTGCAAAGCAACAACGGACCAGATCTGGATATCGACTCGATACCGATTATGCAATTAGATCTTGGCAAGACCAGTCCGACCGTTCAACCGCCACCAAAGAGATTTTCGGCCCAAAAGCCTCTTCAACGGATACAAGTTGCGGCAGACGAAACGCTCGCAACGAGCGGTACTTCTACACCACGATATGATGACTCAGAGAACAGTCTTGATGGACCGCAGAGAGCAAAGGCAAAGGGGAAATCTCTCTTGCAGGTTGACTCGAGCCATATCGGAGCCTTCTCACTTGAAGGTGATAGTTCGAGTGGCCCTCTGGATTACGAGCGTCAACAAAGAGAAGAAGCCGAGATGGCCAAGGCGATGCAAGAAGTGGAGAGGCTGAGGCTCGAGATGCAGAGAGCGAATGAGCGCATACAAGCTGCTCAAGGGGTGGAAGGAACCGTGGTCAAGAAAAAGAAGAAAAAGGCCAACCCCGCTGAAGCCGCAGCAGAGGGCGGGGAAGCCGTGACTATTGTGAAGAAGAAAAAGAAAGCGAAGTCAACTGTCATGGATGAGGGGGGAGTAGAAGGGTCCATGGCCACAGAGGTTGTGAAGCCTAAGAGGAAGAAAAAGAAGACGAAGATCGATGAAAGTGGACCGCAAGGCCTCGTTGATTCAGGAGCATAAGCGGTTGGGGCATACTCGGCGCACGGAGCATTGGAAGGCAGGGTTGCCAATGTGGGATTATCAAGTAGAAATGGGGTTCTGATGTATATAGCAAACTACACATTGGACAGGGCTTCGAGTCCTGCTGCTTCAGACCAAGAGAAAACTTGCATTCAAGTGTCAACATGAGCATTGTCAATCGAAATCAAAGATATTCAGGTCACGGGCGATAAGTAATTCCTTATCGCCTGAGGCGCTAAATAAATTTTTAGGTTTTTTCCTCCGCCATTTCATTTTCGAGATCAAATTCAACTTCACCTCCACCAATGCATTGTGACCAGCACCCGTATTGAAGATGGAGGAACCAGCAAACTTCATACCCCTTGGCGTGGGCCGAGGCAGCGAACGAAGAGGCTCCACTTCTACCTCTGCAAAAGCCCGTCCCACTTCGATTTCTGCCCGTCCTTCGATCCTCGATCGACCGAAGATTATTGGGGCTACACCTGGTAGGCTTTCTCTCTTTCAAACTTTCAGATCTTGAATTATGTTGGTAGGGGTTGTTACTAATCTGGAGAAATAGCGGAGAGGAAGGTAATTGCGAGAGAATACCGACTTGCAGCCAGGAGGGTGAAGAAGAAAGCCAAAGCCGATGCGAAGAGAGCACGAAAGGAAAATGCCATCCTCCATCGACGACTGGTATGCTCTTCCCCGCTCTACGGTCCAAGACTTCAATTGACTTTTATACTTTTACAGACCCGGAACAACGAGAAGTACAGCAAGAACAAGGAGCGCAACAAGGAGCGCGACATCATGCTGGAGCGTCAGAAAATACGCTTCGAAGCCGTGCGCCAGGCTGAACGGTTAGCCGCCATCCACGATCCTACTGGCAAGATGTTCAACGTTGGTGAGGTTATCGTCATGCCTGACGGACAAGTGAAGTCGAAAGAGGCGATCGAACGAGCCGCGGAAGTAAAGAAACAGAAGGAGATGGACGCCCTTGCTGAGAAGGCTGAGAATATACGCATCGCTGAGGAGAAGGCGAATTACAAGAAGGAGAAGCTTGCGGCGAAGAGAGAGGGACGAGAACCACCTCCGCGACCCGATTATGCTCCTAAACTTGCCCTTCAGAGTGCGGCATCGGTTTATGGTAACAGTGAACAGCCAGCATACGGTGGTCAGCAGATGCGTAGTAATCAGCAAACGGGCACACAAGCGAAGCGCAAAATCAGCAAAAAGCAGCAGCAACGACTAGAAATGCTCAAGCCGAAACCAGTCCCGCCGAAACCTGTCATTCCAGAGGGTATTGCTCTTCCGGAGGGTGAGGAGAACCTTCTTGAATTATGGGATATCACGGATGAGGAGATTGCTAAACGATTGAGGTCTAAGAAGAAGGAGAAGATCATAGCGGGGAAGACCCTTCGGAAGATCCAGAAAGAGCAGAAGAAATTCAACCGTGCTATGAAGGTCCGGAAAAAGCAGGCTGCCAACGCTGGTGTGCTTTGGGATCCCGAGAAGGCGAAGAAGGAGATCTTGGGCGAGATGGAGAAGGCAGATTGGGGCGACGAGGATTCTTCTGACTCTGAATCCGAGTCTGAATCCGATGATGATCTTGAGGCTGAAGCCAATGGTAAGAATGGTAAGAAGGCTAGCTCTGAAGACAACGAGGGGGGGGATTCTGATTCAAGTTCTTCATCTGATTCATCGTCGGATTCGGATTCAGATGCTGACTCGGATGGTTCTCAAGCAGGCGAGGAAAAGGAGAAGCCCAAGAAGAAAAAGAAGAAGGGGATGCCGAAAGTCAATCGTCCGAGACTCGATCTTGAGCTTCTGGAGCAATCAGCCAAGATCAAGCAAGCGCTCGAGGACAAGAAACGCAATGCGAGGCTGAAGCGACGAGCTGAGCGCAGAGAGAAGGCTGCTCAGGAGAAGGCTAAGATGGAGGCAGAGGCAGAGGCGGCTAGGATTGAGGCGGCTAGGATTGAGGCGGCTAGGATTGAGGCGGCTAGGATTGAGGCGGCTAGAATTGAGGCTGAGAAGGCAGAGCAAGCCGAGGAGCAAGCCGAGCAAGCATCTGCTAGTGAGGAGAAGGCTACCAAGGGAAAGTCGTCTAAAAAGCGGAAGAGATCTTCAGAAGAGGAACCCGAGCAAAAAGGTAAGAAGACCAAGACAGACGACCTTGACTCCGAAGAGGAAGCCAAGAGAAAGGAGAAGAAGAGGAAGCGGAAAGAGGAGAAGAGAAAACAGAAGGAGAACATTGAGGGGAAAAAGGAGAAGGAGCGGCAAGCTGAAAAAGAGCTGCAAGCACAATACCTCGCTAGCACAGCGGAAGCCATATCTAAGGTCGAGAGTAAAGACGACAGGCTTGACAGGGAAATTGCCGAGCGGGAGGCAAGACTGAGGGCCGAGAATCAGGAGGCCGAAGAATCGGAAGGACCCCAGTATACGAAGGTTAGCCAGAACTGGAATCCGGATGCGTTGATGGGTGATAAGGAGAGGAGGGAAAAGTTCATGAAACTGCTCGGGGCAAAGAAGGCGAAGAAGGGGCCGAAAAAGACACCCAATGAGAAGGTCGAGACGGAAAAGGAGAAAGCTGCTAGGGAGAAGAAGGAGAAGTTGGCGGCAAAGGTTACTCAGCCAAACGTTGTTGAGAGAAAGGAGAAGAAGGCAGCGAGGAGAGCTGCGAGGAAGGCAGAAGAGCAGGCTGCTGCGGAAGCCGCTGCGGCTGCCGCCAAGGCTGAGCAGATTTCTAGGATGCAGAGCGATCTCGAGAAGCAGTACGAAGCAGGCATGAAGTTAAAGCATGACGGTGGGAGCAAGAAACGCGGGTTGGGCGCTTGATTGAGCATCAAAAAGTCTTGCTTTTGTGTCGAGAGGATATTGTGGCATGATTCCCCATTTGCATTGCAAGATTCTCGCCCTTTGTTACGTAGTGTATAGCCCTCCCTTACATGAACCAAAAAGGAAATGGCGAATGAATTGTGTACGGTAGCAAGGAATGGCTCGTAGACCAGAAAACGCCCGATTCCACCGTGTGAATATGTGACTTTTGTACACCTTCCTTCTGTCTACGTGGCCGTAGACGTGGTATCCTATCCGCCCTCTGTTCTTGGAAATCCAGCTTACACCCCCCAAAATAGCTCCCGACCTTGTTTCCCGGCTCCGAATCCCCTTCCCCGAATATACTCCACTGTTCCAATCCCTCACCGGAGGAAGATCCGGCTCAGCAACTCGAATATCAGACCGCCGAAGACCACGAAACCAAGGAGACCTAGACATGATTCCATTAGCCCAATTCTTCAATTCCTGCTCCTCTCTGCTCCCCGTAATCATCACCCTCTGCCTCTGGCTCATCCCCTTCCTCCCCAACAGTGTAAACTCCCCGCGCAAGGGGAAAGGGGAAGGACAACATACCCAACCAAAGCGGACTAATCGGGCTCTTAAAGTCCTCCTTCTTCTTGATCTCGCTGGCCGACTTGCCGCGCTTAGCGTCCTGCGACTTCTTGAACTTCTCGTTCGCCTTGCGCTGTTGTGGTGTTTGCGCCTGCTTTCCATCAGCTCTGATCACCTGTCTTCCCAAGTCCCCTTTCCTCGAGAGAGGTTAACTTACCATTGTGAAAGTTTGTTCTTGGTATTCTCGTGGCAAAATTCGGAGTTAGAGGTGAATTGATACCGCGATGCTTGTGCGAGTGCCAATAATTAGAAGCGCGGAAGTGGAAGACGAAGGCGAACGTTGTGAAATGTCATGAATCACTTCAGTCCGAATTCCAATATCTGGCCCAAGGGTCCGGACAGATTTCCAAGTGGGGCTGGGGCTTGCCGTGTGCTTGGGACACGACAGGACATGGAGGCGGGCGCTAGCGGGATTAAGGTTTGGCGTGTGTGTGTTCAGATGAAGCCGTTTGTTTCTTTTCATCCGAAGACTGAAGTGAACCACGCGACAATTTCCCCTTTTCAGACTTGAAGGCGAAGAGAAGTATTCAAGATGGTGTTTAGTGCTGGGAGACGAGCTGTGATGTTGGGACCAAGGCGGAATGGGGGAGGATGGAGGTTCAGCTCAACCGAAGCTCAGGGACAGAAGCCTGTTTCTCCACATGTAAGCTCTGCTTGATCTCTCTGTCCAATGTACCAGTCCCATCTGCTCTGCCCTTACACCGAGAGCCCATGACTGACAATCTGCTGCCTATCAGGTCGGATTCTACAGGACTTTCACGCGGCCCGTGGCCAAAGTCCTGCTGATGGCTACGTTCACATATCAATTGGCATATTGGGGTTGGGTGAAACTGGAGAAGGAAGAGATCAAGAGGAGTAGAAGTGGTGAGTAGTGTCCATTCGATGGATTGGGGGTGATGGCCAATGGCTGATGGGGATGCAATAGCAGAGATTGAAGTGTTGGAGAAGCAGTTGGGTGATTTGACCAAGAAGGACGTGAAGCCTTGAACCGAGAAAAAAGGACGCCAAATTCAAGGGCGGACAGGCAGAGCGACTCTCCCCCGTAGTTTGATATCAGGCTGCTGTCTCCACGATATCTCAACTCCTACTTCTCAACGTGCGTCCTTGCTGCCACAATCCGCTTCAGGCAATGACAGAATCCTTCACTCCTCGACAAACCTAGACCAGAAAATGGGCGACTGAAGGGAGACTCCTGTTTCAAAAGCATACCTGCATCTTCCACAAGTACCAATGCCACTGGTTTGGGAGGCTTATTGGTTGTCATGGTGCAGGGGCTTCGAAAGTTTCTGCTCAACCTCCGACCTGGGCCTGGAATTGGCACATGATATCTGAACTTATCAGGTCATGAGAGGTCAATGGAGGTTATGCTCTCGTTCCTGGTAGAAAATCCATGGTGCTATCAAAGACTCGATAAGGCTGTGTTGGAAACAAAGCTCGTGGAGCTTAGAAGAACATTAGAACTTGCGTCAATTCGCGGCGGAGTCTTTGTGGCAGTTCCCTCACAGAATCCAAGTCACGGATTTATAATCAGAAATTGTGCATATCCTGTTTTCTGCATCTCTGGATTGCAAGCGGTTCGGATTTCCTCACACTCTCTTTTGATTTCCCAACACTGTTGCACTGCGGCCAGCTTTGCACTTCAGGATCAATTGACCCCGCAAAATTGCAGCAAATCAGAAGTCTCAAATTCCGATCTTGGCTCCCCGATTTGCTGGATTCACTCGCTTAGGAATACACGGTCTGGCCGCAGTGCAAAGGATAGCTAGTTTTGCAAATGCTTCGAGTGGAGCTTGTACTTCACACTTCTTCTGAACGTCAGGTCCGACTTTGATCGACTGACTATCTCTTCATGGGCTATGTAGTACTGAGCATCCTTGTAATTCTACACAGCTGCGGGTTGAGTCTTCGCTGCTGTATATGCTTGCCTTACTAGCATTGCTATTTTATCCAAATTTTCCACCACAAGTCTATTCTTCTGCCATATTATTATTTGTACACATGGCAGTCGTACATCTCTTGGTTCTTCAAAAGCTCAAGAAGGTGATGTGTGTGGGACTGCTAAGGTGAGGTACAGGGTAACTCGGCACACAGCTGCATGCTGGCAGCTGCAGATCTACAAGCTATCCTGCTGGTGGGTAAGCGCTGCTGACAAACTCACAACACACAACTCTTTTTCTATTCATTCGATCGTGCTCATCGCTTCTCCTTTTATTTTATTGTTTTTCAAATTCAATATATGTTTTTGGTGTGATCAGTCTTCATTGAGGACTGCCTAACACACTTTTGCCCGTAAATATGACCCCTCACAGGCTTTAGATCGAGTGCCTTGCCCAAACTCAGTTCCCCTCGCGAATGTCAACCGAAATCTCTTTTCGGATGGAAAAGGAGGTGCAGAATGCTACTCGTAGCACTGTCACAGCGCCGGCTGCTTCGTCTGGCAACGATGATTGGGATGAGAAGGTTCACAACGAAAACCTCGATCAATCACACAGTTCCAATTCTGCTTCTTCCAAATATCCGTTCGATACTCCGACCGAAAAAATTGTGCTCAATACCAATCATAGCAATGATCTCGAAGCCGGCCAAGAAACTTCTTCCATCCAAGAAGAATCCGCCGAAGATGCCAATATCGTATCTTGGGATGGGCAGTCAGACCCCGAAAACCCAATGAACTGGCCCTCTTGGCAACGTTGGGTACTTATCAATCTCGTTGGTTTTATCACTCTGATGGCGGGTCTCAGCTCATCCATGTTCGCTCCTGGAGTCCCGGCCTTGATGGCCGAATTCCATTCGGACAATTCTACACTGGCATCGTTCGTGGTGACCGTATTCGTCCTCGGGTTTGCAACGGGTCCATTATTGTTTGCCCCATTATCTGAGTTGTATGGAAGGACGATTGTCCAACATAGTGGCTGCATTGGATTTGTTATCTTCTCCGTTGCCTGCGCACTATCTACCAGTCTAAATATGTTGATTGGGATGCGCCTGCTCCAAGGCATCTTTGCCGCTGTGCCACTAACGAACGGCGGTGCCATTGTTGCAGACATGGTCAGGCAGGAGAAGCGGGGATTCGCCATGGCTATGCTGACTCTTGGGGTCTTAATGGGGCCAGTTATTGGACCTGTCACAGGCGGTTTTTTGGCGGCGGCAAAAGGCTGGAGATGGGTATTCTGGTTGATAGCGATAGCCGTAAGCCCTTCTTGCCCTACTTTCAACGTCCGTATACTAAAACGATTCAGATGGGCTTCCTCACCATTCTCTGCTTCATCTTCTGGAAAGAATCTTATGCCCCTATCATCCTAGCCCGCAAAGCAGCCCGTCTCCGCAAACAAACGGGCAATCAAGCCCTCCGCTCTAAATATGACATCGGTCTCTCACCTCGAGCCCACCTGAAACGAGGCATCGGCCGAGCCGTCAAGATGCTCCTCTTCTCACCCATCGTCCTCGCTCTCTCGGTTTACATGGGCCTCATTTACGCATATTTCTACCTCCTTTTCACAACCTTCACCCCCATCTTCGAAGAGAACTACCACTTCCCGCCAAGCACCGTCGGCCTCAGTTACCTGGGCGTTGGCGTTGGGTTCTTGTTCGGGCAAGCCAGCTTCGCCAAACTCGGCGACATCATCCTAAAGAAATGCGCAGTGAAATTTGGTAAAGGGGATCTGAAGCCGGAGTATAGACTCCCGTTGTGTTGTCTCGGTTCCGTCTTTGTCCCTGTTGCGCTGTTTTGGTATGGGTGGAGTGTGGTCGGGCATATGCATTGGCTTGTTCCCATCGTTGGAACGGGGCTCATTGGGTTGGGCAATGCTTTGATTTTTGTGTGCCTTTCCCTTCCCCTCTCTCCTTCCTCCAAATAAACTCAATCCTAATATTCACCTTATTCAGATCGCAATCCAAGCCTACGTTATCGACGCCTTCACTCTCTACGCTGCTTCTGCGCTCGCAGCAAACACACTCACGAGGTCGGTCATGGCCGCTGTGCTACCGCTTGCAGGCCCAAAAATGTATAAAGTGCTTGGTCTCGGGTGGGGCAACTCGTTGCTAGCTTTCTTGGCACTGGCGATGATTCCGGTGCCTTGTTTATTGATGGTGCATGGAGAGAAGATGAGGATGTGGAATGTGGAGAAGATGAAAAATTTGTGAAGCGGCGTTAATCGAAACCATCCTGAGGAATCCGTCTTCAGTAAGGCTATTGCAAGGGTGGGAAGCAATAACGGCAGTGGCATTTGCAAGAGGTAGTCGGGTTTTTGAACTTCGGCACCCGCGGGTCTGTTTGCATCGTGTAGGCACGACTGCGATATTCTGAGACATTTTTGTACATCCCGCTGCCCGATAAAGCAGATCGTATCTTTGGAAACCGAGTTTTATTTCTCGATGAGGGGGGTCAGAATACAAAATTGATTTCTCACCAAAATATCTTTGCATTATCTCTCTCAAAGTCCGACTTGCAACATGTCCAAAGTCACCAGGATCCAACTTCATTCGCCCTGTGTTTCTGGGAACTTTTCTCTGGTTTGACGCCTGTGCGGAGGCTTCGTGCGGATTTGAGAGCCTAGACGGAAGAACTGTGTTCTATCGCTACGAGAGATTTCAAAATGGCATGGGGTAGATGCAGGCATGTTTGGCTGTGAGCTTTGTGATAGGAGTCTAGAAACAGGAGAGTGTCGTGGATAATGCGACGGAGGAGTTTCAAGATACTGAGAGATGAAAACGAGTCTGACTCAGTGTGTAGAAAAGTTACAGCAGGAAATGAGCGACTACAATGTGCAACGCAGTGAGGCATTAGAGGCTACTACATTGCTGGTGAAGCAATAGCAATGGTAAACTTACAAGCGGTGGAGCCTACATTCTTTGAAAGTCCCAAGGTTTCAATTGAAGTCAGAGAAGGAGGCGAGCCGGACATGTTTTATTTGAGCGAGGAGTATGGCTTTAGCAATTGGGATGAGTAAAGATGCAATGAACTTGATTCGAGATTCATGGTCTTGAATCTCTTCTATATTCGTAACGGCCCACCTACACTCTATATCAAGTGACCAAGGGGTAGGACCGACTCCTGTTATTGTTGTTATCAGTCAGGAATTCGGGTGCCTTGTTTGCCAGGAGAAGTGAGGAGAGGGCAGAATTCCGGGGCTGTCACAAGGCGCATGAATGCCTAGCTTTAAGTCACTTCTAGATTAGGGGGGACTTAGTAGTCGCTCGATTTTGATTGCATCGAGAGGGGTTAGGACATAGCCTTAGGGAAAACCACGAAATGATTAAATAATAGGAAAAGAATATCCCCCCCAACAGCTAGAATTTTCACTCTCAACACTTCAAGAGTTCAATCTTTCACTAACACCAACGGAGTTGAGTTGTGCCTAATCACAAGACCTTCTAAACTAATAATTAGTCTCGTGAGATTGTTTAGCCAGCGAAGCTCGACCACTCCGTTTGTTCTCGTTCCAATATTATACTGCAATTCAACCTCCTTGTCTGGGAATTGTACAATCTCTTTTACAGTCTGGATCGTTCCCCCAAGATTGTCACATTCTCTTTCCTCAAAAAAAAAATCCGGTCTAAATAACGCACTACCACTTGTCGCTTTCAATTTTGTAACGCAAAGTAGCAGCGTAGAGTGAGGGTTATCAAAATGACGAAAAAGAGTCTTCCCGCTCCTTAGCCAGAGCCTCTCTCACACTTCCGGTGGGTAGCTCTCAGAGCGTACTAGCTATTGAGAACAGTAGTGCAATGATTTCTGTCAAGTCATCGGATAATTATCTGAGATAAAGATGGAGCAAAGCAACTCACGGGAACAACGTATGAACCTCCTCGATCTTCCTGTCTTAAAAGTGCCAAAAGTACAAGATTGGTGCTTCTTGTGGCTTTTCCGTCCGGGATGAAGACTCTCGGCTGAAACACGAGGACGGAAATGAATCAACCAACCTTTGCGACGACTGTCCACGTGGCCTTTATGCATTTCGTTCCTCCTACCAGGGAGCTTGCCAGGGAACTGTCTTCCTTTCCAGACCGGAACCCGTTCAATACTCTACTGAAGTTTGATCGACCCGGTGTCACGTGCCCAATAAGGGGTCGCGTTAAGCGAGTCCAGGGGCTGGAAAGGGGCTAAGCGAAAGGAGCCGATTTTAATCCCCGCAATCTCCCTCAATTGTTAAGACTCGCACTTTCCTCTCGGTCAAGAAGTGAATCAACTTCTCTGTCTCGTCGCTCCATTCCTAAAACAGCCTGTCACGGGGTAGCATTATTTCGGGCGGGAGTGTCGGAATACTCAGTGTGTCAAATGAATAGAGTAAAATAGAATAACGGCCGTTACTCTTATTTTATTCAAGCTTAAAACCTGTTACTCTTATTTTATTCATATATTATTCAGGTAATCTCATCGAATCTAAACCTCCCTTCCTTCTAATGCCGTTAGTCACCATCGCCGCTCTGCTCAGGCGCTACTCACCCTCGCCTCACCCTCTACTCAGGTTGCTCAGTCACATGCCTAATCACGCTTCTATTAACTTGTTGAAGCTGGAATCACGTGCATAGCAATGCTCCAGGGTAAACAATACTGAATTGGCTGCTGTTCTATAGTGGTAAGTAGCCCGCCTATATAGCCCTGAACGCCCTAAGTTACATACCCTAAATCCCCTAAACAGTGAGCCTATATCTATGCCTTACTCGTTAGCTGACTGATTCAACCTTACAGGGCATAATATACCCGGTAATAAGCCCATAGCTTTTAGCCTAATTAGTGCACAGCCCCATAGCGTTCAGCCCAGGCTCCATAGGCTCCCCAGGCTCCCTAAGTAAGCCCCCAGGGCTTAGTTCTAGGGCGTTCTGCGCCACTAGGTGCCTCAGGCACCTAATTTCAACATAACTAATCATGATTTACTTCCCATTCGGCTCTGCCTGGTTAGAGTTGTCAACTCTACACGATTATATTTAGGGGGACTAAGTCGGTCCCCAGGGAGCCCAAACAGGAACCCCCCTTCCCCTAAAAGTATTAGCCTCCAGAGCCTTTTACCATCAAACACATGAGGGGTGGCGGCGCAACCTGCTACAATTCTCGTGTGAAACAAAACTAACCTAGGTGTCGCTCGCTGCAAGAGATTTGACCATTCCTCTTCATCGATTTTTCTTGTTAACTTTTGTTGAGGGCTGTGTGCTGCTGTCCTTGCTCCAAGCCACCACCACATACGCGAACTGCCCTCTCCTGATTAACCGTCTTGCACCGCCATTACCAAACACACAAAAAATCGCTCAAGTCTTGCGACGATGCGACTGCATGCTATTTTTTCGATAAAGGCTTGCGTACCAGTTCGGGTTCAAACTTAGGGGCTCTCATTATCGAGAGTCAATCAGCTCTGATCTGTGTTGAAAAGATGCGGCCCCATTTCTCTCATTTACCCCAAGACGCAGTATTCTAATATTGACGTCGTACCACTTTTTCTTTCAATTTGCCTTTCCTGGCTGTCTTAAACTGAATGCGGTGAGTTCGGTGTGGTAACTCGTAACTCGTAAGGCTGAGAGCCCAGAACGCGAAACCGCCAGGCAACATTTCTTCCAAGCCTCCACATGAAACTACTCTGTTGGGGCGGGGTACCCACCAGCAGGATAAGTAACCGCAAGGCCGCAAGATGCTCGCCATTTATGCAATATCTGTTCACAATACATTACCTGTTGATTTTATGGTTTATTCAAATTAAGATGACGAACTTACCCCACCAACCCCTGGAGCTTTACTCTAGGCAAATCCGTCTTCTTCGCCTCTTGCCATTGAGAGAGTGTATTGGTCCACAACGGCCATGGCATTCATTAGAAGAGATTCGATGTGAGCTATTCATCGTGAACCTGGGTGATTGTCCAGATTACGAAGCTTTATCATACACTTGGGGTAGTTCTGGTACAGATATCCACATTGAACTCGATGGACAGGATTCTTCGATCAGGCCGAATTTGGCTTACGCCTTAGCGGCTCTCCGGAGATCAGAGCCACGAGTCCTCTGGGTCGACGCACTTTGTATCAACCAGAATAATATTCACGAACGAAATCACCAGGTTGAGCAAATGGGGGAGATCTATCGTCAAGCACGACGAGTATTGGCTTGGTTGGGAAGGCCTTCTCCACGGTGGGGGTCAACAGCGCTTGACGCAGTGAAATTGGCGAAGAATCTTGGCAGCTTCTTTCCAATCTCAAATCTCCCCCCTATACCACCCACGGCAAGCTTTCTGAATGAATCCGCCTGGAGTAGTTGGGTAAAAGATCTTGTGAATCATTTCAAGAAAAGCAAACGGTCTAAAAACACACAGTCGAAGAGAGAGGGAAAACCACAGTGGACGAAAAGCGAGAAAGCCTTGGTGGGGCTGATAAGAGATTGGCGCGACTTGAGGCAAAGCCAGGTACATCGGCATGAGCTGGAGTCAAGAGAACGGGAACAATTACAAATATTGGGAGATCAGCGGCTCTCGATGACGAGGGATCGGATGAAGTTGTGGCTCCTACAGGAGATGCGAACTATAGCAGAGGGTCGATTAAAAGAGAAACTATTGGGAGTCTCACAAGTACTTAGCGAAGCACAGAAGATGATTGAGGTGCGACTGCAAGAGCAGGAGCGAGAAGAAGGGGTGCATAGGGAAAAGTCTAATGCTCTACAAAGCCTGTTGGACTTGCAAAGGCTTCTTCTTAGTCCAAAGGATAAAAGGTTTAATGAGGAAGCCCTCGAAGCATGGTTGGAGAAAGAAGTGCCACGGGGGTTAAAAGAAGGGCAATATAAGGCATTACTAAACCTAGTAGAACAGAGGCAGGCAATTCGACAACAAAAAAAAGAGCTACAACAACTGGAAGCTAAGCAAAGAAGTGTCGAGCGGGGATATAACAATTGGCAGAAAGAAATGAACGCCATAGACCAAGAACTACAACAGCTCCATTTCGAAAAACAAAACGAGCCCGAAGAACGCAAAATAGTCTTGGTCAGCTTGACTAAAAAATGGCGCGAACTAAGGTCGGAAGAAATCCTGCAATGGAAGCAGAGTCTCTTTGACAACATTCAAGACTTGTCCTCTAATATTGCTTTCCTTTGCTTGGCAAATGTGTTCAATTTGCCGTATTGGAGGCGCCTGTGGATTATTCAAGAGGTGCTTTTAGCAGATAAGATTGTCTTATGTTTTGGGGATGCCGCTCGAACCACGACAGACTGGGGCATTTTGACGAGAGCTCGGCATTCTCTGGAACAGATTCCAACTGTTTGGGAAGAAGAATTAACTATTGGTGTCCCTGTCAAACTCTTCAAAGAAAGCTTGCCTTTCCAGCTGGATAAGCAAAGGGCATACCGAGACAGAGGCTGGTCACTCGAGAAACTTCTCATAACAACTGAAAAGTCATTATGCCAAGATCCACGGGACAAAATATACGGCCTCCTTGGTCTCTTAACGGATTTTCGCAAGGGTGACATTGGTATTGACTACTCGAAACAGTTGCACGAAATATACCAAGACGTTATACGATGGCATCACGGTACCCGAGCCAGACGTCAGGACCCATGTCGCCTTGAGAAACTCAGTCAGCTTTTACAATTGTCCTTCAAATGTCATTTAGACTTACAAGCCATCGTCAACGAACCGAACCCTGGACTCCTTGGCGAGGTTCCACCGGCGGAGACATTTTGCACCACAGCAATTCTCAAAGGCCCTATTTTTCCGGTTGAGAATAATTTTGAGGACCGCGAATTAATGGATCTGCATCAAGGTGACTGGGTGCACACGCTGGTTGGCTACCTTTACAATCCAACCCGTCATGAATCCAGGGATGCTCTTGAAAAAGAACTAATATATCTGGATTCTGTCAGCACATCTTTTACCATTCCACACTCCTCAAATTTCGCGTACGCTACGGCTAGTGAAGACGCATTGCATCTGACAAATCGGGCCACGGAGCAATCGAACTACCGTGCTTTACGGAAGTCTGCGGGAACTGCCCAATTTTTCGGGACGGAAGATGGGGAGTTCGGTATAGCATCAAGCTGTATGAGAGACGACGATGTGCTGTGCCAGTTCCATGGATCCAACCTAGGAGCAATTCTGCGCAGTAGGGGAAATCACTACATACTGGTCAGCCGAGCCATACTTTCCCCTGGGCCAGCGAAAGCAGCAGCAGAATTAGCACCGAAACCAATATTCTTTATGGCACCAGCTCTAGCACATCAGCCAAGAAGCAAGCTAAAGAAAAACCTGGAGGGCAAACCAACGCTTAATATGAATCTTGATGCAACGGCACTACAAGTATTAACCTGCCCCTTCGAACTGAGAATGAAGCACAGATATCGTGAACCCCTCTGCATCCAAGAATCCTCATTTGGGTGGTACGAATTCATCAAGTTCGGGATGATGTATTCAGTGGATGTTGAAGCCATTTTGGTACCGAATTTCACACGTAGTATGGTTCATAAGCTTCGAATTCCGAACTTTCTTTCTGCATCGAAATGGTCTTCCATCTGGTCAATGCTAGCACAACCGTTTCGCCGAGTGTGGCTCCTTTTTCAAATACTCTCGTATCTGAAGAATGTTGTACGTAAGAATCTGAAAACTGTTGATGCAGTGGCATTTGAAAGCATGCGAGTTCTTTGGTTATATTTGCGAGATCTGAATACCGTCCAGAAAAGGGGTGTGCGTTCGACACAGAGAAGTCGTGTTATGGCATTTAGGGCGTAAAGGGGGATAGATAGCATATAAATCCAGATCTTTGTCGGGATGTTCCACTGTCTTTGGGGGATGTTCCACTCTCTTTGGAAAGGTGTTTCGTCTGCAGTAACGAAGCTTTTACTGACCAATAATGACATATATATATTTCAAATACTCCAGTCATAAGATCAAACACTTCTGTTTAGCTCCTGTCGGTGACAGAAACACGCAATAAGTAGAACCAACTAAGCAAACTGGTTGATGTGCGGCGGCAAATTGTGGAGCCCGCGACGCCTCGTCGCAGTAGGCATGTATGTGAGCTGTAGGAGGCCGCACCTAAGTACATCTCAACTTGAGGCATGTACTCTTCTTGTGTACCATGTGTATAGAGTTTGAGATGAAACCATTGATAGCAAAACAAATTTTAACAATAAGAAGGCTTCTATGTATCTATGCCGACCCTTTGGCGTGCTATTCTGGTAGAGCGGCGTTGATGACAGAAGGAAGACCGAAGGGAAAGAGATGAATAGGTTGGGTAGCGTGTGGAACTCTTCATTCACTGTGCACCACATGCCTTCTTGACTGCTCAGTTGTTGCATTAATCAGAACGATGTCTATGAGCACAACAAATCAGGTTACTTGTATATGGAAGATATATCACCGTGCCATTGAGGTTCTCACATGGATAGGAGAAGCAGCGAATAATAGTGAGTTATTATTTCAGCTTGTAACTCCGTAACAGGCTAATTCAAATCGCTCATCGTGCGGCGCGCACCTAATTTCATGCTGGGCCCTACGGGCGAGAAGAAGAACTTCTCAAAGATTCGCTTACTCCCGGCTGAGTAGCCCCGCGGAGTCACGTGCAACTGAACTATGGGAGATCTAAATCGGCTCGGCTCGGAACCCTTGGACAAGTGTAATAGGGGAGCGAGAACGGATCCTATCACGACATCATAACAGGTTAATAAAGGTGGCTATGTGCCAGACCAGCAGGCATTAACAAGGTTTATATTTAGACAATATGGAAACTATAACCGATTCTCCAGGGAGCCAGAAGAGGATCCCCCGGAGCATGATCCAGCTAACTTATTAGCGTGCTCAGGGCTCAGGGCTCGGCTCAGGTTAGAGCAGCGACTGCTCCGTTCCAAAGACGGAAGTGGATTTTGCAGAGGTCCAGATCCGACTGAGATTATAGTGGTTATTCATGATTATTCATGAATAACTTGAATAACGCACGTGATCTATGCACGTAATTAAGCTAGCCTAAACGAGTAAGGTTCCGGCGGGACCCGCACCTAGCGTTACGTCACTATCTAATTAGGTAGTAGTTACATTTAGTAAGCAAATTAAACCTTAGTAATACTTCTAGTTTATTATTATAGAAAATTAGTATTTAAGTGCCCTTATATAAGTACTAGCTTAGCTTATATAAGGCTATATACTAGGTACCTTAATTCTTTTTTTATTCAAATATATATTAATTTATTATAATTATATGACTTTCACGTGGTTATTCATTGTTGTTCATGTTATTCATGAATAATTATTCTATTTTACTTAAGTTATTTAAGATATTCGTTACTCATATTTTATTCAAGTTATTCATGAATAACTTGAATAACTTGAATAATCCTTTGACACACTGGGAATACTTGAATATTGTCTGTTGGGGGAGGAAGATTTCATTTTCAAAGAACTCCAAATTAACTCATTACTTTGCTATAAAGATAATCTCAAATTGAAGAGACAAATCGCAAAATTTCCATTTCTCACAGTTAGCTTGGTCAAATTAAATAGTACAACACCACTCTCCCTTCCCTAGTGTATGTTACTGAAACCTGGCATCCCTTCAAGGAAGCCGCGAGTCTGGTCACGATTGAGCCGCAGGAAGTTCAGGGACATCAAAATCACTCCAACTGCAAATTTCAGTCTCTAGTCATCCAAGTGCTCTGTGATGTGGTTACATCGATGTAAACTTACGCCAGACGAGTCCAACAAGCAGAAACCCCTGTCACCAAAGAAATCGAAGGCATCGAAGCCGCCGACAGTGATGAGCTTGTCCTTTGCCTTCAAGCCAATCTCCCAAACATTGCAATCCCTGTGCCAATCAGCCTTTGAGTTCCAGATCATATCATGGCTTCTCCTTGTCTATTCGCCCCCTCCGCATAGGATTCTCCTTGGGGCCGGACCTACTATTAAGCTCACATGACTTGAAAACTGCGAAAGGCCCCCTACATGGTCTCAATACCAATGGCTGTTTCCAGATTCCTCTAGCCAACAATGATACAACATGTTATACTGGTAAAGTCTCACCTCCAGATAATACCTTTATTGATATTCCTGCTTATGCCGCCTGAATCCAAGACAACTTCCACGTTAGAATCGACCTCGATGTCCACTGCGCTCTTTCAATCCTCTTAGCCGTTAATGGTGGTTCAGCGTAGACATCGTCGTAACCTTTGATACGAGTGGATAGCAATGTACTCAGGTTTTGGACTGTCGTGTAATTCCGAGTGTTGATGATTTTGAAAGTGACACACTGTTCGGATGTAAGGAGCTTTAGGGGAGGGGTTCTAGCAGCTGACGCAGCTTCTTGTGTCATGGTCCTTTGTTTGATGTTATTAGGTCGGATAAGCATTGGGGACCGTTAGGAAACACAGTAACATGTAATGCCTTTACTTGTTTTATGTAATCAAGATAAATTCACTTCCTTACTGGAATGCCAGTATTAAACGCAGTTGGATGTTCAAGGGAAGCAAAAATAGGCTGTTATCCATTGTATAAAAGGTATTAATTCGCTTCAGTACATACTTTTGTGAAAGTTTCTCTCTTAGGAGGTGAGAGCAGTAAGTGTGGGGCTTATCAGGTAGGGCAGGTATGAAACTAATGGATTTGCTCCAATTAGGTTCTTCGTGCCATCAATTTCCTGGTGTGAACCACTTATACCAAAGAGGAATAAGAAGACAGCATCGGCGAGTCCTTTTGAGCCAGACAAGACCATGTAAAAGCGACCTTGCTATTTGTTTAGTTTTCGTATGGAGCCGCACTTGAGTACTTGGCTTTCCAAGACTCAAAAATCGCCTTTTTGAATAGAAGAGCCAATTCAAGTGACGGTTTCGAATGTTTGGTTAGGTTTTAAACTACAATGAAGGAGAAATCACCACTCTCCCTTCAAGCGGTGAATATTTTTAAGCTCAATGACCCTTATTTGCTACTTGTGAAGTGCGAAGGAGTATGCGACTCCCATCAAGTCTGTGTATAGTACAGCTTCCTTCACACACTTTGGTGCAGACTAGCTTTTGCGACGAGAAGAGAGCCTTTTCTTGATCATGGCCCTCATATCCTTTTCAAGGCGATCGTGGTCCTTGTAACGATCCCTGTCTTCGTCTTCCCAATGATAATAAGGCCCTCTGAACCACTTCAAGCCCTCGATAAAACCCACCTCCCTCAGGTTTGTTTGTGATATCATTGGAGGCATTTGTGGCATTTCAATTGTCCGCCGGTGCAACAAGCCCCTCGCCCGATCAACATCAACATCTATGTTCTGCCAGTCCGGAGGGACAAACGACCGTCGTAGGTACCATCCACCCTCTCCCTTAGCTAGCAACTCGTCTGACATCCAGTGATGCCCACCCGTGCAAGCGTACCCACCTGGTATTCTGTCCCACCAAAGCCCAGCGGGACATGGTCGCATTTGATTTATCTTCTCCTGTGCCCAGTCCTCCTGAAACTTTTGTTCCTCGGGTGAAAGGAAGTCGTACATTGTTTGGCGAGAAGCCATTTTTATATCACGTTTGCTCTTGAATGCGGTCTTGATTGGCTCGCCAGTCTGTTTTGAAGTATCATCTAATTTCGAAGGAAGGTAGTCTCTACGTGTCGAGTCTAACTTGGAAGGAAGGCCATCATCGCGTCTTGGGTCCAACCTGGAAGGAAGGTAGTCTTTGCTTGTTGGATCTAGTCTGGAAGGAAGACGGCGGCCAGTAACTCCGGAAGAAGGACCTGCATTGGAGACGCTGTCGAGTCTAGAATTAAGAAAGCCGTCGGTAGGTTTTGAGAAGGGACCTGCTTTCGAGATTTTGTCAATCCTAGATGGGAGGAGGTCTTGAACTGACGCATGCTTAGGGTACGCAGTTTTATTTTGTGCTGGTAGAGCTGGTCGGGCCGGAATGAGAGCGTCAAGACGAGCCTCCTTCTTCCATGTCCTCGGCTCTAGAGGGATGGCTCTTTTGCTTTGATAATGTTTTAATTTTGTTGGAAGACATTATTGAGAGAATTAGCCTTCAGTTATATGCTCTCTGTCTTGTGGTGGTGGGATGTTTCTTGCTGAATTGAGAAGAAAGATTGAAGCATCTTTATATTCAAAAGGATGAGTTCAGAGAAATTTGCAAGCTTCTATAAACGCCGGTTGGGAATAACAGTACACTGCGATTTTTAATGTAATAGATGCCTAGCAAATACTTTAAATAAACGGTGGTTCAACTCAATGAATAACATTATGAGCTGCCCAAAAAATTGTGGTGAATGTGTTTTGGGACCAAGATGAACGCTGGTTTAACTCTATTGCCACGCCACAGTGGACTTCTCACTATTCGTAGACATACGAGATCGAAGCCAATTTTCCAGTCACTATCATCATTCTTGACCAGGGTTAAAGTTGTGAATACAAGAAAAAGCTAAAGTCTGGAAGGTGAAGATAGAATTATTTCATCTTTCCGCTCTTACTCACTGTACACTGTATTGTTGTGGGAGGGGGGACAACAAGAAACTACTAACCTTAGACTGTGAGGGACGTGGGAGCAGCTCGCTCTGGAGAGGCACCCACTTATGGCGCGGCCGAGAGGAGAAGTCACGGCAGGTCCAGGACTTCAAACCAGCATACCTAATTAGCGTCACCGCCTGTCACCCAACAGTGACACCAATTGCATGGTAGTTCTAAGTGCTAAAACGTTGTGCCTATTCACTCTCAGAACCAGTGTACAAATGAAACATTTCAGCAACCCCATAGAGTGCTAGGGAAAGGGTAGTTTGCCCTCAGGTCTAGATTTGCTGGAACTCTCATCTTTTCAGCCGACTATAAACCGAGAGTCGCTCTCCCGCTTCTGATAATATGGCTATCGACTTCTCATCAGGGGTCCATCCAGGGGTCTGCAAAAATATGTAGCCCAATATTCTCCATATTTTGTCGTTCTTTGGAATATGCGGGTGGATAGAGACCCCTTTAAATGGGACGATGGCAGAACGGTATAGATTCCAAGCAGCCGCGTGAATGGAGTTCCGGGGAGGTTTTGAGTGTCAGAGCATGCGAGAGTTGGATGATAATTTGATCAAATAAGCTGCTAACTGTTAGCGATGCGTATCTCTTAATAGTGGTCGGACACGGATTACAGTTGATTAATCATTCCCGGAAGCTTGCCGTCAATCGCTCGATGATAGTGGCGAAGACCCATGGGGAACAGCTTGACCTACAGTTTTGGTAAAGCGCCACTCCATGACATTATTTCATAGGTCAGCGACGTACTGTCAACATTTCTAGCACCACATGCAGGTCGAGGCCATATGCCCTGTATTCCCGTCACTTTATGTCGCGACCCTTGTACTTGATCTTCGCCTAGGAGACTTTGCTATGAATAATTTACGAATGTTCAAGATGCTTCGCAGAGAAGATGCTCTCTGGAGTGTTCTTGCCACCACTTGGTAGTCTAGTGCCGATCCGAAATTTCGAAGCGGAGCGCGGAGCGCAATTGATATCAGAGATGACTTCTGGGCGAGCATGATCACGAAAAGAAGTCGGGTATTTCGACAAGATAATGATGCGAAAACAGCAAAGCATATCGTGAAATATCTGGTGAACAGGAAGCGGCTTGTGACATTAAAAATCCAGACAGAAATGGGCGACGATAAGAAGCCACTTGATCACAGGTGCTGGTGGGAAGTCGATCGTCAACTTGCGGCCTAGAAGAGGAAGTTAAGAACAAACTACGGCAGCTTAAGGAAGATATACGTGAGGTGATGAGAATCAAGGACGAAGAATTCCACAAGGATACGCCCGCTCATAAAAAGGAAATCTAAGAGAAGATGAGAAAGGCGGAGGAAGATAAGAAAGTGTTGCAAGAAAATAGGGACGAATTGCGAAAGATAATGGATAGAGAAAGAAGAAAGTTGATTGAAGAGACCGAGTTGAAGGCAAAAGAGATGATGGAAATTGAGCTTGAACTCAAGTTCAAGAGAATCGAACATGCCAATGAAGTGGCGAGGGATCAGCTGAAGTTCTCTTTGGAGAGGGACACCGCTGAGAAGAGATATCTAGAGATGTTACTCGAGAGGGAAAGGGAGAGGAAGAGAAACCATTGCATTCTCATGTAGCTCTACAATATCAAATGTGATAATGGTTAATATCGAACTGCTTAATTTAGGATTGTCTCCCAGAGAGTTGGGAGCAATCTAATGCTGGTGTCTTTGTCATACAACTACATGATTTCTCAATCATCTATGGGTTGTTGGTACAAGTCGCTCTCTAGCAAATCAAGGCCTCCAAACCTTTGTCTATGCCATTTATACACCGATTTTCTTTCCAGTGCTAAACTTCTCGACCAAGGAATGTTTCTCAGGGATGGCAGACCCAGGGCCATCCAATAGCCTCCTTGCCCTGACTTCGAATGCTTCGACCATCATCCCAGCAACCTTTGGTGCAACGGCCTTGCTCAATGCAGCATATATCGGATTCGAGAACTGGAAATTGAGCGTCAAATGTACTTCGGTCTGGTCTCTTGCAGGGTGCACTGTCTTGTCCGTCTGTGGGTGACCTGTGGGTGGCTTATAGTGGAACGGCTTAACTGTCCATCGCGTTCTTAGAGATTGGAAGATTGCGTTCGCTATTGCTGGAGCGTCAAAGGTTGCAGAGTGGTGGGAGAGGTCGGTTTTCGAGAGGTCTGTGACAGCATCGCCGCTGAGAGCTTCGACAACAGAACCGGGCACGCACAATAGTCTTGACGTGAACTCTTCTTCATATCCACCCCACCCAACTTTCAGATCTGCCTCCGAAGGCCACCGTTGTCCGTTCTTGTCTGCCTCGGACCATTTTGTGACTTTCGATTCCACACAGTACGGGACGAAGGAAGAGTAGCTGTCGACATCTGCAATTAAAGTGTACAGGCTGCTGGATTTGTAAGGAAGTATTCTCGTAGCTGACAAGCTTTGTGATTCAGTGCCAGGGAGCGTTATGAAGCTACGCTGAGCTTGCGATCTGACGGAGTGGAGGACGGAGACTGGCCGGAGTGTTCGTAGCATTGCTTTCGACATGACCCAAATTGAGCTGGAAGTGAGAAGTATCAAAAGCAAAATATTACAAAACTCTGAATTCCATATTGACAGAGGAAACAGCAGCCATTGAGCTCGTCTCGGGAAATCGTGAGGTCATGATAGGAACAAGGTGCTAGCTCTAGACTTTTTTGTTTCTTGGGGGCGGCAGAACTTTTCTCTTCACCGCCTTTTTCCGCACTTACTTTATTTTTTCCCTCGGACCACCATGTCTCTCTCCTTCAACTTCAACAATGGAGTCGAGCCAAAGCAACGGGGAGACCGTCCTTGTCGAAAGTTTGTCCTCATTGACGGTTCAAGACTCGTCCGCGGCAACTGATCCTCCACAGCCCTTGCCGCCGCACCTGTCCCACGATCCAGAAAACAACCTGAAGAGGAGCGATCCATTTCAATTCGGCTCGAGGCTTCTCAGCCAGGAGGACAATGTCTTCGAGTTCAATGCATGGGATCATGTAGAAACTGACGATTCTTACAAGGAGTATGCAGAACTACAATACGCTAAGCAACGAGAAGCTCCAGTCTCCGACTTCGATAAAGGTATGTACCCATTTTCTTCCTCTCCTGGTCATCATCGTGCTTCCTGATGATTTGAAAAATGCATAGTTCATCTGAGGCTTCGGCCCATGAACGAAACAAATCAGCAATGTCTTTCGCTCCTATCTGAATAGCACTTCTTTCCCATCAAATTCTGCTTGACTATCGTCCCGGAATTGAGCTAACTATTCCAAAGGCAGATTCAACTCCGACCCAGCGAAATGGTGGAACAATTTCTACAAGAATAACACCGCAAACTTCTTCAAAGACCGCAAATGGCTCCAACAAGAGTTCCCAGTACTTTCTAAAATCACAAAGCCCGATGCAGGGTCAATTACACTACTCGAAGTCGGTGCTGGTGCCGGAAATACTGCCTTTCCTATCTTAAAACACAATCAGAACCTAAATCTCAAAATACATGCGTGCGATTTCTCCAAGAAAGCTGTGGAAGTAATACGTGAGAACGAGGCATACAATTCCAAGAATATACAAGCCGATGTTTGGGATGCTGCGAGCGAAGAACTCCCACCTGGATTGGAAGAAGGAAGTGTGGATGTGGTCTTGATGATCTTTATCTTCTCTGCCCTGTCACCGTCTCAGTGGAAGCAAGCAGTGCAGAACATCTATCGAGTTCTGAAGCCTGGTGGGGAGGTTCTTTTCCGAGACTATGGCCGCGGTGATCTGGCTCAAGTGCGCTTCAAGAAAGGCAGATATCTCGAAGAGAACTTCTACATCCGTGGAGACGGTACCCGAGTCTACTTCTTCGAGAAAGAGGAGTTGATCAAGATCTGGACTGGAAAGGAGACCGAGGATGGCGGCGTCGGGAGCACTGGCTTTGAGGTCATCAACCTTGGCGTTGACAGAAGATTGTTGGTCAATAGAGCCAAGCAATTGAAGATGTACCGATGTTGGATGCAAGGGCGTTTCCGAAAGCAAGTGAAGCCGGTTCCAGGTTGATAGGTTGGAAGATGGATAAGAGTCACTCAAGAGTGTTCGCAAGCCTCCCGCGCCGACGGCTCTCCACCACCAGCAGCATCAGCCTCAGGGAGTCTGGCAATCACACAGGAGGAGCAATTGGATTGCGAGGCACATGCTCTCCAACGGAGCATCCTCATCCCAATGCTGCCGGGACTGCAGTAGCAAGACCCCTGCAGGCATTCCTGCTCCATCGAGACTCGTCGGCGCAGCAGGCCACATAGCCAAGCGGCCCTCAATGTTACCATTTTAAAATGGGGCCTAAAATGTTCCAGTAACCAACGAACAATAGAACTGTATAATCCTACCAGATATATTGGCAACTCCCTGTTCCCAACCAATCCAAAGCCTTCTCAGTTTTACAACACCTGCATCGACCTTGGTGTTCCCCAATGGGGCTAGCATTGTTCTGCTGGGAGATAAAGGTCCACTTTTTATTATACTTCAGACAGCTGAGCAGTATCAAATCTCTCCCATTTTGAAGCTTCGCTCCAATGTTCCATACGCTGATCGCCTCAAGCCTTCGGTTACTTGGAACTTGAGCGGCTCTGTAACCAGGCTACAGCCGCGCTTCAAAACATGACCCTTTCTGCTAGCGTTCTCGGCACTTCTCCCCTCAAAAGTCGTTTGGCTCCTTTCTACTCTGCAACCGCCTTTCTGTTGATATTCCAGGAGATTAGTCCACTTGCTCGAAGCGGCGGGCTATCCAATTGTACGCAATGTCAGTCAAAGCATATAAGTCTAGACAAGTGTCAAGGACGAGTTGGCACGTATGAGGGCCCAGAAGGTTGGCCCGAGTCGTTGAGGATTCGATGAATGCGGGATTGTGGTTCGGAATTCTGCTCTTGCAGTTTCGGATGGTAGAACCTCCCGCCAAGGTCCGGCCTCTGATTCGGGACGTAAAGGTCAACCAGAAACTGAAGTATAGAGTTACGGAACTGAGCCGCCTCTGGTCGGCCGGGAGGATTGCACATCCGAATGTGACTTCCAATGGTTTCACACCTACCGTGAGTCTCAGGGGTCACTGTCTTAAGTCATCGCTTGCCTGGTTCTGCACACGCAGAGCTGACGACGGCGCTGCATTGATAGAAGCACTGGAAACGGAAAGAAGAACTGCACTATCTCTTGCCGTGCATTTTGGAATGAAGGCATCAGGCCTGAGTCGTCGGTCATTGTCATTTAAAATCGTTGTTCAATTGCAGTCGCTTCAAAAATCTGAGATCGCCTTCCACTTCGCTGCTCATCTGGGGGACCATGAACCCCTCCACAACCAACGAGAAAGGTCTGGTCGAGCATTATTTTGACGACAAACTCGCTGCCACAACTTCGCCTTCTGACCACTCTGGGCCGGGCTAAGCCATCTCACCAGTTTCGCAGCAGTCGTGTGCTGGAATGGGAGATCTCGGGAGATTCCCGGGGTGAGGATGAGTGGGTCCTAAGCGATAAAAGCCGCTGTCGCCACATCTCGAATTGTCAATCTCGCTCACTCACTCACTCACTACCCACTCTCACTCTCACTCTCATTCACTCATAACCTCCCTGCCTATATGCTCGTTCAATCCCAGACACGATGCGCCGAAAGTGGGTTGGGGTTGAGAACAGTCCTCGCGATCGAGCGGCGGCAGCAGCACGTTTTCTCCGTCCGTGAGAGGAGACGAAAACACCACCAGCATGAGGCCGCGATGAGGTAGCCAATATCCTATTCCTCTCTCAATGGTTCCTGCGTCCCAAAACATTGAACATGGCCATGTCAAGCTCCCGAGACAGATATCTTGAGGATTCTGCATTCATGACCGCATATTCTAAGTCTCTTAATACTTGTAATCATTGTCTTGCTTAATTGTGTTCGTTTTCAGAAAATTCTTGCCGTTTAATTCACACCTCACTCCTTTTGAACTTTAACTCCTGTGACTTGCAAAGAATGACTTCCCATTTGCTTGCCGCATCACTTCACACAAGTAGTGACAGCACCCCAATCGTCTCTTCCATCCCTTCTTCTGATCCTCTCCCCCAACCTCTTTCCAGAAGCTTTCATTAATCGAATAATGGGCAAGCACCCCCCAATTGATGGCGACGCTGAGAAGTCGGCCGCACTGTCAAATGAATAGGAACAGAGATTTTCCTCGGGTCATGCCAAAACCAGCAAAAACAGTGATGTACCAACAACACAGGATGCATCTACCGGAGATGAAAATGTCGAGTATCTTGGTGGAGCCAAAGTTGCCTCGATCGTGGTCTCCAACGTTTTAGCTGTCTTTCTTGTGGCATTGGTAAGACGAGAAACCTCTCCAGATCCCCTTTCTAACTTTCCAAAGGACCGAGCCACCGTTGCAACAGCAATCCCACACATACCCAACGATTTCCGCTCCCTAAATGACATCTGATGGTACGGCAGCGCATACATGCTGACTTCCTGTGCCGTTCAATTGTTCTTCGGACGGATCTACACCTTCTACACCTCAATATGGGTCTTTCTCGCAACTATCGTCCTATTCGAAATTGAATCTGCTTCCTGTGGAGCCGCTCCGAACTTGGTTGCCTTCATTGTTGGCCGAGCAATATCTGGCATTAGTTCTGCTGGAGTCTTCACTGGCGTGATAATCGTTATTACGCAATCAATACCGCTGGCGAAGAGAGTGGCTTATCAAGGTAGCTTTGGAGCTGTATTTGGAATTGCATCGATTATTGGTTCATTACCTGGAGGTGGGTTCAGTCATTTGCTCCAAAGGTCCGGGGCTTTCCCCACCCACGCAACTTGGAGATGGTGCCAGTCCAGCTGTCTGTCATCTCCCACGATTTTCTAACAAGATCAGGCTTTCATATAAATCTCCCAATTGGTGTCGTCACATTCCTGATCATCGCCCTGATCCTCCAAGTACCCGCACCAAAGCCTCTGCAGAAAAAATCAAGAAAAAGATAAAACCAGCCCGACCCCATCGGGACGACCCTTTTCACCCCCGGAGTCGCGTGTCTACTGGGTCTGCAGTGGGGTACGCCTGGCAATCTGCACGAAACATAGTCCTCTTCGTCTGCGCTGGCATTCTCCTCCTTAGCTTAATCGGCGTCCAAGGATGGAAACAAGAAAACGCTACTGGCCCCCCTCGCATTATCATCCAACGTAGCGTCGCTTCCGGTTTCTTCTACGCATTCTGCATCGGTTCCGCAATGATGAATTTGGTTTACTTTGTGGCGATCTGGTTCCAGGCTGTTGAAGATATCACTGAGTACGAGTCTGGAATCCGCATGTTGCCTCTCGTGTAGCATTGATCGTGGGGAGTGCCATCAGTGGTGGCCTTATTTCTGCTCCTGGCTACTACACGCCATTTATGATCCTCGGGACAGTGTTGATGACTGTTGGTGGAGGTCTGCTTACCACTCTCCATATTGAGACGACAAAGGCGCAATGGATCGGCTATCCAGTCTTATTCGGGTTGGTCGAGGCCGAGACATGCAAATGCCCAGCATGGAAGCGCGGACTGTTCTCAGGAACGCAGACGTACCCATTGGCGCTAGCCTCGTGCTCTTCGCGCAATGGCTTGGAGAGCTATCTTCGTTTCCGAGGGGGAAACATGTTAACGACCAAACTGGCCACAGGACTTGCGAGCACTCCTGGATTCGACACCCAAGTACGTTACGAGTTACGGTGCCACGGAGCTGAGGGCCTTGTTCCACAGCAATTCTGAGCAGAGGTTCTGGGTATCTATAATGTTGCATTAGTCAAGGCCTTTGAGGTTGTATTGATCCTTTCTTGCCTGTCTATTTTCGGGGCCTTGACGATGCAGTGGAGGAGCGTGAAGGAGGGGAGCGGTGGATGGCAGTGGGGGGTGGCAGCCTTGCGCTCCACGAGGGGTGTCAAAGGAGAGGAGGCGAGGTACTATGCTGCACTGTGATGACCACTTTTGCAAGCATATCCGAAGCATAATTCACTCTTCGCTCTCATCATCGGTAACCAAGCACATTTTAGCTGGCTGAAGCGACCTGGACCGAGAAGTGAGCTGCGATCATGTGACCGTCGACATTCACCTCACAAATCGGGCGTCTGCCTGCAGGAAAGCTGATGCAAGGCTCCGCACTTTCTTCTTCCGACGTCGTCACGTCTCTTCCACTCCCTCCATCCTCAAACCTTCCTGCCTCGTCACCCACCCTACCCCATCCTTTGTCCTGACCACCACACCACCATACTATCGGCAAAGGATAGGTATCTTCGGATTCATCGAGAACTGCCTGGTCACTGCCTGAGTGACAACACTACCGTCTCCTTGTAGATGGAGACGGCTTCCCGCATCGACGGCAACTGAGAGCGTACCTCCACATTGGAACAATGGAGGAGTCCTCCTCGCCAAAGGTGAGTTCCATTCTCTTCGCATCTATTCTTTCCTGTTCCCTCCCTTGAGAACTTAATGATCCTCAGGGACAAAGGTCTCCTCCAGGCTGTAATCCCCTCGCCCCCTATGCATATAATCTAGGCTCTGCTCCACACCCTGGGCCAAACCTTCACCGTTCCTCTCCCGAACTCTTCTGACCATGTCCCAGGTTCCGATGGAGCGGTACACTGTTACGGTCACTCCTCCGGGAGCTGCACCAATTCGTCTCTTGATTCCCTTCCCTCCCAGCTCTTCCATCTCTGCACTAGCTGCCGAGGTAAAGAGACGAGCTTCTCGCGCTGGCCTTTCGCCTGACGTGTCCGAGCTTGTCCTCCATCTTGGAGACGCTATGGGTCCCCTCCTTGACGAAGAGGATCTCTTGGAAGATGTCATCGTCGACTCCAAGACCGAATCCATCACCGCAACACCCCGAAATGATCCAACTTCCGTGGGGCCTGCGCCACCTCCAGACTCAAACCACGTAAGTGAACCTCTCACAATCTCGATTCTGCGCTAATTTGGTCTAGACTCCCGTTCAACAGGCACTGCCGAGTACATCAAGCGGCCAAGAAGTGAAAGTCCGCGTGATCACACCCGTCTATGCTAGGGCTCACAGGGACATCCGAGCAGTTCCTCTCTTGACTTGTGCCACGATCACACGAAAGAGTACTCTCCGAGAACTCAAATTCCAGATATCCAATCACCTTCAGATCCCTATCTTGGACGCTGCTCAACCTATTCAAGAGTGCAATTGTTCTTTTGCTAGACAAATCGACGAACGTGCTCTCCGTAATGACACTCGCTCCCAAATACTTGATGGATATCTTCCCAATGCGGCACACAAGTTCATCGTTGTTTATGGCCAGAGCCAAGTAAAAATCCTCGAAACCGAAACCACAGATAAGATATCTCTCGTGGAGGCAGTTCGTGGGGAGCTTCGTGGAGATGGCAGAAATAAGGAGATTAGCTTCATCGGAGGGACCACATTGCCAAACGCCACGTAGGTAGCGAAATCCACCTAAATATTTGTAGCTAACATCGTTGTTGCAGCGATAAGTACTCTAAGCTGCCTGTGCTTTCAGTCTGTTCCTTGCTCAGACATGAGCAATCGAAATCGAGAGCTGATCAAAGCCTTAATGATCGGTCCGACCTTGACCTACACACATCCGAAGCACCGATTGAGATCTCGAGTTTGAACATAGACCTTACCATCGATGAATTGGGCCTGACGGAGTACGCAATCAATGGCGTTCTTGATATCTACGTCGTCGAACGCAAGATTTCAGCACGAAATGGTGACATGGAGTCGGGCAAAGATGCAATCTTCGTGAAAGGCAGTGCTTGGGTAACTCAGCATTTCCCTATAGCTATCCACTGCTTTTAGTACCCTGAAGCTGACTGCTCTAAATAGATCCATCCTGTTCCACAATCTATGCGAGGAATGGCTATGCTGCTCTCTTCACTCCGAGTATTCACCGATAGAATCGGAGCAAAGAAGATGGAGCATCCAACTCAAGATGCGGTGAGCCTCCTCGCTTGAAGTTCCCCAAGCTCTTGTCCGTGCTCAGTGCTAATCGCTCGACAGGTTTTGCACATTTTCAACCTGCTCACTAGATTTCCCCCTGCCGTCCGAGCCATTCACATCCTTATGAATGGCAAGGCACCACGTCCCTGCGAGCGAGCTGCCTTAGCGCAGTCATTGTATGAGGTTCTCAAGGATGTGGTTCCTGCTCAGCTTATTAAGTCAGACATGACTAGACTGTTCGAGGGAGCTCGCCTTCTGTTCGGATTGATTCTGGAGAAAGCAAAGCATCTGAAACTCAAAGAAGATGTTCAGATGCCTTACATCTCTTCCCTGAAGGTCCTCGATCTGCGAAACACTTTTACAATGGAGCCGATTGCAAATGCAGTTCAGACCTCGTTTGGACTTGTTGAGGAGGGCTATTACGAAGCCTTCAAGGAAGGCGGCATTCTCTATTGTAAGTTTAGGAGATAATCTTTTTCCTGCACCAACTCTTTCATGGTTTTCTCCCGGGACAATATCCCAGTCCCCCGAAACACCTTGTATAGAGCGATTGCTAACTCATCCTCTACGTAGGGGAGACAGGAGAGCAGCCATTGGTGGCATTGCAATTGGATGAACGTACTCGGAGAGTCTCTTTACTCTGCGGTGGACTGATCTCTCAAATCACTGTCCTCGACCTGAACACTCTCAATTCCATCGCCGGCTACGCAAAGAAAGGAGACGTCGATAGCCTGATACCACCCCGAGAATTGTCAGATTTGAATCATCTTTCGGCTCTCTGTTCGAGAAATGAACTATCTGTTCTTGCCCCATCAACGCTACCGTCTGCTGAGGCCCCCGCTTTGACCCTCGATCGGGATGGCCTTCTCGCTGTGTACGTAGGCAGAGCGCCTTGCGCGCAGCCCGGGAAGGATATCTCAATCTTCCGCCCCACCAAAGGAGGGGAGGAGACTATCGATGTTGCGATTATCACCCAACTCTTGGTTCCGATCCTGGAGAAGCGCGAGGCAGAAGGTACTGCAATTTTCGATGCCTTTGGTGACGGCTTCCAACGAAAATTCAAAACCCCGGACGAAATTATTATGGTGTGCGTCGATTGTTCCAGTAGTATGTCAGAAAACACAGACTTCATGGAAATTCGAGACGAAGACAGCGAGGACGAAGACCATGCCGAGGACAGTGACGATTCTATGGACATGGGCGATCAACCCCAGCAAGGAAATGCCGCCGACGGAACTTCCTATTTCTGTGCTACCCTCGATGAGATGAAGAAGGCCATATCCGAACACGAGTCCTTCCTTGACATGCTCTGTATTGTCCACGATAGTCATGGGTCAACGCGTCGGGACGTTGCTTGCAAGGTTCTGGAGATTCTGAGTGGCCTTGCTTCGCAAGAACTGTCAAAGAGCCTTCAGCGCCTTGACGATCTCAAGAAACGAGTCACAATTGCGTTCTATCGAGCTCAAGCCGCGAATGTTGAATCCGAAATCACCAAGTTGAAGACCTTCACCGCGGGATTGAACATCCATCGACAAGCTCTCGCCGACTTCCTTATGTATCGTTCGTCAAATATGGAGGTCTTTGACAATCAATGGACCTGGACTGTTGGCAGTGCGATCCCAAAGATTCCGAAGAAATCTCCCGATAATTCGCAGAATCTTCTTCTCGACGAACAGTTCTCCGTCCCCGATGAGTTCTTATGCCCAATCTCACGCGAGGTGATGGATGACCCTGTTCTTGCAAGTGATGGATTCACTTTTGAGCGCAACGCAATCGAGAGGTTTGTTTGCCCCTAATACTACCGATTGCGGGAAGACAATACTCCAGCAGCTTCGGGACGTTGCTAGTAGAATGTCCCAAGAACTATCAAGGAGGATGCTGACCTAGCTTTTAGGTGGTTTCAGATCCGCAAATCCTCTCCCCTCACTGGACTTGTCCTTGACAATACTGACTTGAGAGCTAATGGACAACTGTCCAATCAGGTCAAGGATTGGATCAATGGAAGTGACCTAATCCAGTCGGCTCCCCTCCAGGATTCTACTCGCTCCTCCTTCAGGACCAGATTGTCATCTGGCTCCCAACATATGATGACTATTCGGTTTTTCAGCCGCCTTGGTTCATTCGTAGGTGTTAGGGAGAAATCCCTTTCCTAATTGTGACTGTCTCAGGTCCTCCCAAGAAAATATCCCGGGTTCTCCTGAAAAGTTCTGTATCGCGCAATTGCTGACTCCCACGCCCAGAATAGACAGGTTCCTCGAACCCTACCGATCAACGCCCTCTATCGTCTTGCATTTCGAGGAATGAAAGGCCGACACACCAAATTCGAGTTGCACTTCAAGAATACGCTTCTTGAACCATCTGAGAGCACATTGGCATCTACAAATATCCGCAATAACAACATGATTCACATCGACGTTCCTGAAACCAGATCGCTAGATGCCCCACCGCTCGAGGCCGCTGACGCCGACCTTGAAGAGCTTTGCCTCATCAAGGCCTATAGGCAACACGATCATATGGTCTTCTCGTACTGGATTCCACGTAGAACCACTAACACTTTTGCGTCCGTTATCTTCAAGTACTGGAGACATGTTTTCAAGACTGATTCCCGGCAATACATTTATGATCTAGTACCCTGGACTGGCATGTCTGATCAAGGAGATAGCCATTTGAGCGGAACCCCTCACGAACACTGGGATAAGCTTTCAGGGTTCCTCAATCTACGCCATGCTACGGGACAACTCAAGAATGAAAATCTATGTGGTTCTGATTCCCCTGACACTTCAGACGATGACGATCTCTATGGTATAGAGGATCAGCGTGTTGCCTCTCCTCTTGTGCTCAAGATTTGGTTGGGTGGAAAGCCAAAGAATACAAACAAGTCAGGCAAGAACCTTTCAAGGGTAAGCAGAGTGTTATTTCCAATGTACCAACAGGCGCTGATACTATTATTTAGCTCGACGTTCTGAAGTCCATGTTCGATGCTTTTGTCAATCGCCTCTTGGCGTACAACTACCAAACTCATATGGGATTGATCACCTTTCAGGCTTCCGCAACAGTTTCACAGAACATAACCCATGCCATCGAGAACTTTCGACACAAGGTCAACGGAATGAATGCTCGTGGTGATACCGCTCTGTGGGACGCTCTAGCCCTTGCAAATGACCAACTCTCCGAGTATGCACAGAAGTTTCCCAACGCTAAGAAGAGAATTATCTGCATATCTGACGGGGAGGACACTAAGTCGAAGCAGCGCAGCAGCGATGTATCTTGGAGCCTTTTTCAAAACAAAGTCGTCGTCGACTCTTTCTGTCTCGGACACGAAGACAATATTGATCTGAGAACAATCTCGTATCTCTCCGGTGGATACAAGTTCACCCCGCAATCTCTCGAACAATCTATGCTCTTGTGCGAGATGGAGCCTGTCCTCAATCAACTCGAGCGCCCTCCGCTCAGCCCTCCTCGTGAAGCGCTTAGTCACAGTTATGATCCACATTTGCGATTTGTTTTTGCGAGGGACAAGGCGACCCCAGAAGTTGTCACTGCGGATATCTTTCCACGGCGGAAGGAGCACCCGAACGTCAACGATCAGTTTGTTCAGTTGGCAACCGTGGCTGGCAACAATGCAGGCAAGTTGGATAATGGATCTGAGTCTGTCAGTGCCCACTCCAATTCGAACCTGCGGACCTCGAGGATTCTCGTCGAGATCCGGAGCATCGTCGCCAATCCTCATCCTCATTACGACGTCTATCTGTCCGAGTCAAACATGTCTTTTTGGAAGGTTGTTATGCAAGGCCCCCCAGAGAGCGCTTACTCAACCGGCACATTTGTCTTGTACATTGACATGGAAGAGGATTACCCCGCGTTCCCCCCAAAATGTCGTTTTACCACACCGATCTATCATCCAAATATCAATCGACATGGCAAAGTTTGTCACAGTATCTTGGACCGCAATTGGACCTCGGATACTTCCAACCTCCAGTTGATCAACACGATCTACTCTCTCCTTCTCGTCCCAGAGTTCTCCGATCCTGTCAATTCGGTCGTCACCTTGAACTTTCATTGGGACGAAGTCGCGTTCCGTGATGAGGCTAAGGAGCACATCCGCAAGCACGCGACGAAGAGTCGAGAAGCCTGGAAGGCGGAGCTTCTCGCTGTGTAGGTTTCGGAAAGCGGGACTTCGACTGATGCTGGTGGATCATCTTATCTTGCCATTCGTTTTCCTTTCGCGTTGGGTCTCGACACTTCTCGAATGGTGTCTCTTTTCATTTTGCTTTTGCTTTTGCCTTTCGGTATGTCAGGGGAATTTTTGCTAATAGAAACGGAAGTTGTCTTTTGTCATATGACAGTAAGCAGCTACGCTTTCATTTCTGGGCGATTTCCTCGGTGGGTTCGGTATCAGGCTCAGGTAAGGACGGAAAATAGGAAGTGCAATCGTGTGCTCATGTCTCCGGGGATGGGTAAGCTTGCGAACTTTAGCTAGAGGGAAATGAAAATTCTTGCGGCATTCACCTCTTTTCCTGAACGACTGTCGTGAGGGAATTTTCGTGGTGCGCATTGGTGTCCCTGGTTGTCTCGCTGGAGCCTCACTAAGTGTTGGAAGTACTACTAATGGCATTTGTGCAATAGGAAGTATCTCACATATAGCTCTATAAGATGCGAGGTAATATTATCCCCTGGTCTGTTTTGACGATGGAAAAGGCTCCACCCACTCGCTAAAGTCCGCTAATTTCAGGGGCAAAGTAATATTAGCTATACAAATAGTCTTTTGCGGAAATCGAATCTATTTTAAAGGATTTTATCTTAACTAAGCATTACCAAGTAATCCCGCATTAGGCTCTTTCGAATTCCAGAGAACTCTCTTAATTAATTCGTTTATTATTTCTTACTCTTCATGATATATTAGCTAATAAAGCAGATAACTATATACCAGTGAGCAGTTAATAAGCTCGGCAAGTGACGCATTACAAATGAGAGTAGAGGGGACTAAATTAGTGGTTGAATCTGGTACTAGAAGGAATAGTACGGTAGCCAAGCTAGTATACTAGTTCAACAACCCTAAACAGCCTCAGGCACCCCCTGTGACACTTATGGTGCAACCGGCTTAAATACTGCGGTACTCCGGCAGTTATACAGTCCCCGACAACAATATTATCAATAATAGCTCCTGAAATTGCGTCAACCACTCGCTCAAAGAGTATTTACCTGCAATTATAATCAAGGGCGAGGGAATACAGCATCTCTATAATAATGGATAACTTATGCCATCCTAAAGTTCACTTATCTTCTAGCTACAACAATGCACCCTCTGACAATGCCACTACGAGCCCACCATTTGGACACCTTTCCAGCCGCTCTGTATCTCCCAATAGTCATGCCAGTATTTTTCAGTTCTCCGTCTCGCCTTTCTATGAAAGATGCCATCCCGGCAAAGACGTGATCGGATATATCTCGGATCTCAATCTTGTCCCCATCATACCCAGCGGCGAGTAGTTGATTTCTATACTCTGTAATTGCAAGGAAATTAGAAAATGGAGTTGCGGCAAAGAAGCATACAAGGCGAAGAAGGATGAGGTCCCAGATAGATGGCGTGTCAGACAGGAGGAGATCAAATGCCATTATAGAAGCGTTTAATTCTCCGAAGGCATGGCGGAAGATGGGTTCTCGGGACGGAATGAAGTGATAGAGCGTATCGAGTGCAAGGACCCAAGTAGCCTGGTTGGGTGTTGTTAGGGCACCATCTGTGCCGTCTTCCTTAATTGACGTATCGGTGGCAGCTTCGTGAATGACTTTGGTCCACGTGCTAGGCTTTGCAGCGTCCGCACAAAACAACTTAACTCTGCCTCCGTTTATATTTGAGGATGAATATAACCGCTCATGGGCAAAGCGAAATTGGGATGGGACAATTGTCAAGCCGACGTAGCTATCCAAGAGAAAATGCCTAGGTGAATCGGTAGCGCTAGCCTCAGCTGGTTGTATTTTGCGTGTCAACTGTGCAAGATATATACTTTGGTCACCGCAGCCGAACCCAAGATCAATAACTCTGAACCTGGTAGTATTCGACTGACCAAACGGCATCCCATCCGGCTCCAACAGTCCCGCTGCCATTAGCACCTCGTCAAGAAGAGCTTGGCAAGCAGCCGGGAAACTCGTTGCTTGCTAAGGAAGAATTAGAAAATTAACTTCAACAACCGGTGAGCTATCTTACCCCCCAAAAGCCCATGTTCATCCACATTGACGCGGGAGGCACCCCAACATTAAGTATCCCATGATCGAGTCCGTAAAGATCATGATCACCTTCATCTTTTGAGAGGAAGAGATATCCTGCAACTCGTTTGAGTGCGTGTGTTAAAAACGGCACTAGCATGGCTCCTGATATGCATCCAGCAACGTAGACATATACGAGATTGGACATTCCATCTTGAAGCATGCGATCAAACCTCTTCATGCCAACGGCAGGCGATATGGATATCGCAAAGCAGGCAGCCACAACCAGGCCAGCAAGCCATATACCTCCACTCATATTGCCGCAAGCACCAATAGGTAGCGATCTTGGCTTTGAAAGCCAGGTATCTGTTGATTCCCGAGTGATTCAGAGAGAGGTGGCCCAGTCTTGACAAAAGCAAACTTTGTATTCGCTGATATCCCCGCTCTCCTACCCCTATACTTGTGCATATATATAGATAAGAATTAATGAGAGAGAGAAAATATTTTAAGTAGTAGTAGAGGCCTAGGGAGGGAGTGGCGGGGCATGTGGGCGTGAGCGATTTTTTGGTGGGCGAAGAATGTAAGAAGGTTTTGCGTTTTGCGTTTCTCGCTTGGATGTCACGTTCTTATGATTTTCCGCCGGGCGGCCGATTTTTTAACATACCTTCCGCTCATACGGGCAATTTTAACCTGCCCTCCTGGATGCCGCATTACTTGAGCCAATAAAACGACATCGCACACACAAGCTTATAGCACACACTCTGCTAGTTTTTACCAAGCATATTACTAAATTTCAGGCTCGGTTTATGTATTAAAGCTAGCTTATAAGTATATCCTTACATTGGGAGATGCATAGCCGAGAGCATGTGACCAGCCACGTGACCGTCACCTGATTCCCCACTACAATCTTTGTGAAACACTTTAATTAATGCGTTTACTATCTTTGATTGTCGAGTAATGAAAACTAGTATTTGATTGTTATAATTACCAATAAATAAAAGGCGTGCGGCCGTACGGAATGGGGCCTAACTCATACACTGTGATCTCACACTGTGGAACCCATATCTCCTTATTAAACTAAACTCCTAGTTTGATATCCCCATCACAATGTATGCCCTGGGAGGTGCCTGTGAGGCCTTGGTGAAATCGTGATTAATTTACTAGTGAGCTTAATGCGCGGTGACAAGGGTAGGTTAAACTTGTGATACCTGAGGAGGGTATGTTAAAAAACCCCTTTCCGTACGACTTTCCGTGCCATTCAAACTTTGACCTCGGCAGGCTTGTGCACAACCCCGCTATTATTTTTGCTCCCAACGACCCTCAACAAAATAGTTTCTCGATGTAGTCCTAGATTGCGCTTGCATCACGTACAGCTTTGCAGTGATTTTGGCTGCCGTCTTGAGCCGCAGTGTGGTTCTGTTGCAGCCAGCATGGAGGGAGGCACAAACGTCAAGTGCCAGGTGGCAATCGTCGGGTCCGGCATGGCTGGACTAGTAACCGCATACCTTCTGAATCAGGACCCTGAACGTCGATACAATGTTGAGGTTTTTGAGATTGTAAGACCCCGAAGTGATTTATTCTCCGATATAGATCGATCTGTTAACGCAGTGCCTTAGGGAGAGCAGTTGTCCCTTGACTCCAGCTCGCTGACTGTCCCAAACCCTGAGACGGGAAATACTGACCGTATTGATCTTCCAATGCGTGCGTTCTCAGGTGGATTCTACAACAACCTGAAGGCCATGTACGATTTTCTGGGAGTTAATTACCGGCCACAACATTTTCTATTTGGGTTCTCAAGCATTGCATCTAAGCTCAGCTGCACGTCCCAAAAACCCCAAGAGCGTTTGCACTTTCTACACTCTTCCAATAACCACATACTATTCCCAATGCGGCCCCAGACCGCGACCCTCATAAGCCACCTGTTTGAAATCGGGTACCTCATAGTGTGGTACGCATGGTTCACGATATGCTGTTTCCTTGTGCCACCCTTGCCCTACGAGTCCTTCAGATCATATATCCGGAGAACCCACCTCCCGAGATACTTCGTCTCAAGCTATCTCCTACCATTGTTCTCTAGCGTGGCGACATGCCCCCACGAGGCACTCTTGGAATTCCCAGCACACGACCTGATTGATTACAAGAAGAAGACCAATGGGGACCAACATTATACCATCTACGGTGGTGTCAACCAGGTTGAGAGAAAGCTGTCGCAAGGCTTACAGATACGAAAGTCGGCAAAGGTGGTTTCAGTGGAACCCCAAGCGCAAGGAACCAGAGTCTGCTGGGAAAGCACGCTGGAAACCCCTAGATCTGATACGTCGGAAGCTATATTCGACAGGGTTATCCTGGCCGTGCCACCGAATGTTGTGCAGGCAATCTTTAAGCCCTTGCAATATGAAATGTCACAAATACCGACGATTTCTGTTCAGAGTGTCGTTCATGCCGACGAGACTACATTTGGACGATTGTCCGGCACCGATATCCTGCATTCATTACGCGCCAGAACTTTGATGAAGGGCTCTGATGCGCAGATTATCTACCTGAGGACTTTCACCGAGGGTGAGCCTCATACGGAGTCGATCCATGTTCAGCCATCAGGCTTGCTTGTCACGACTTGCCCAATTTCTGTGATTAACCCTGCCAAAACAACACAACGTTCAACTTTTACCCGTGTACTACGTACACCACAGAGCCGGCAGATAATCACTGACATCTTCAACCGCACATCCTCGGGACCCCAAGTGCATCAGGAGAAGAACAGAACTCAATGGAGAAACGGGAACGAAGGAGTCTGGTTAGTAGGGGGTTGGTGCTGGGATGGAATGGTCTTGCTGGAAGGATGTATCGTCTCATCGATGATTGTTGCAGATGCTTTTGGCGTCGAGATACCCTGGAAATGCTGCCCGTGAAGATGCTGGATACATCACTCCTTTTAGCATTGCATTTCCTATATTAACCACATGCGGTAACGCAATGCGATCTCTCTAATATACTAGAATCATTGGCTATAATCTCCCGTAAACTCAGAACCTTTGCTATTACTTTATTATTCCTTCTTCCGGCGAGGCATGTCCTGTGCTAAGCAGGCTTGCGAGCATAAGTTTATGTACCTTTGCATACAAATTTATGAGTAAGGTATAATAGTTAAAGGAGAAATCCCGCCTAGCACTGCGTCCTTGGCGGCAGCGGTACGGATAGAGTGCTTACCCCACGTGAGATGAAAAATCAAATTATCAACCATCATCTGCGCAGCCACTCTGCAAATCCACGCGACCGATATGGCTGGTCTCATGGCTTTCTCACCACCACATACAGCGCTTGAGGCGTACATTGATATCCCTTTCAACCTATGGCTCAGTATCATTCTCATCCTCACATATGGGTGTGCTATTCGAAACCGTGGACTGCTTTTGCTCGTAGTCCTTGGGTTCAGCGCGACCATCGCTGTATTCGATAAAACGTCTACTGCTAGCGAAATGATCAAAATCATGTGCGAACTTCCCCTCGGTCTCGGCTCTGTCCTGGCATTCCTCGTTGCGAATCGATCCTTTCAGACTAGATTTCTATCGGCCTTTACGACCTACGTTAATTTCGCGGTGTATGGCAACATTGGTATGATGGTGGGGACTCCCGCGGACGGCACCCTTCGGGGAATGTGTAGCAAGGTCACTTGCGCTGCACTATTCATTTGGATCGTGCAACAAGGGCACCACGCTGGATGGAAGACAATCGTTCTTCACGAGGATTTGTTCGTTTTCACTGCCGTCAGCAAATCTTGGATATTCGCACACGCGATCTATAGATTCGTTCTTTTGACATTGCCGTGCTTTGGGTCTGGACGCCGGCACCGTCTTCTAGAGTTGTACTCTCTCACCCTGACGTTCGCCCTGTCGTCGAGTTCAAACCTACCATTCGAGTATTGCTTTGGAATGGCCGATACGTTGGTTGTTCCGGCGGCTGCAGGATGGTCGGCGATTGCAACAACCTTCAATCTAATACCACGCGATGCGATAAACAACGACTTACTCTCAAATCGCATCGGGACTGATGCAGATGCATATATGAGCGCTGTGTCGCTGGCTGTTGCCATTTTCGCTTGTTTCAAGATAACTAGCGCGCCACGTCGGAAGGCCACGAGAGATATAGATAGGTAGCTGCTTTTGCAGGGTGGACTCATCTATTGATTAATTACTGCTATCGAAGAAGAAGATTATAGGCTCGTATACCTTACAAAATTGATGGTCGCTTTGAACCTAGTAAGTTGAGACTTCTAGTTATTTATAGTAAAGAAGAAGTTAAGGAAATAGTTAGTGTGTAATTTATAAGAATGAGGTAATATATTAAAGAATTATTTAAGTTACTTAAGTTATATAAGTTATTTATGAACATTTATTAATAAATTAAATAGAATATAAGTATTAGTTTATTAGTAATATATTGTATTATATAATTATAAAATACTAATTATATAAGTTAGTAGAGTAGTTAATTATTTAAAAGTAGAGAGTATAGTATTATAATATTAATATACTTCCCTTAAATCTGCTAAGCCTAATTAGAACTAATATATAGGTGTGACGGCGGCGGTGTGAATAGCTTTAACTACCTGAGCCAACTAGCCAAAAAGGCACAAGAATTAATCATTAATTAATTCGCTATTCTACTATGTAAGGTAAGAGGTGCGGCACCGCCCACGTGACCTCCAGCCACGTGACGACCCGTCATAATAGGTTAAGTCACATATATAATATAAGCTTATATAACTATAAATTTATAATATAGCTATTCTAATATTATTATTATTTCTTAGAAGCTTCTAAATAGCTCTATTAAAACTATTAGATAAGTCTTATAATATATAGCGGGTTACACGTGATATTAGCTTATGTGATATACCTCGGCTCTCGGGTAATATAGTCGGTAATTAGGAGAATTAATAATCCTATTATATTATAGGAATACTACTAATTAGTAGGCTAGCTAGTGCTTATTAATTACTAGATTATATATACGTTATTCTAAGCTCTTATTTATAGGAGCTTACCCTAGACCTCTAAGGAGAGACAGAGATTAGTTCTATACTGAATTTAATACTAGTAATTTTTAATACTATAACTACCTTATAAGCTAATCTCTCTACTCTTAAGGGAAGTAATTTAATAACGTAATAATATCGCTATACCTATAAAGCGTATATTAACCTATTATTAACCCTACTCTTAAGGAAGAAGTTAATTAGATTAATCCTTAAGGAGGAATTAGAAATAGCAAAGGCTCTTCTAATACTTTTAATAGAGCTATTTAGGTGCCTCCTAGAGATAACCCTAATAATGATAATAATCTTAGTAATAAACTCGATACTATAATTAAGGCCTAGGTTACTACTACCTAAGCTATAGAATAGACCCTATACTATAAAGTTAAAGTACTCTAATAAAAGTAAGAATTAGTAGATATAATTAATTAACGTACCCTTTAGTTAAAATAATATAAGGGTACCCTTCGGGATACTTTAAGGTTCTCTATATCTCGTCTAAGTTCTACTTATAAGTCTATTTTATCCTTAGTAGTAATTCCTACTAGGGAAGATCCTAGAATAAGGCTAGAACTTACCCCTTTTCCTAATATAATAAGTTACGAGAGTAATCTTAATACTATTTATTAGGAGCTACTATATAATATCTTAAAAATAATACTAAACTAAGAGAAACTTCTTAAGGTCTAAATACTAGACCTATATTATAGAAAGTCCCTTAAAGAATAGAGGATATTTATATCTTCCTAGGAGGTAGTCTTTAGGACCTAGCCTTAGACTTATAATAGATACTCTTCTAGAGTTAATTCTACTATAAGTACCCTTAGGGACGACCCTTATAATATCTAGGAAGCTACTATAAAGTAGAGTCCTCTAGCTTATAAAATTAACTAAGAGAAGTTTAAGGCTTATTTAGCAGATATACTCTAGGCTCCTTAGACCTATTAGTAAGACACCTTTAAGGAGATTTAAGATCTTTATTAGAAGAATAAAGAGACTATTACTAAGTTATATACTTGGATAATTAGTCTTAAAGTTAACTAGGACCTATACCCTAAAAGAGACTAGGTCTAGACTCTTAATACTACTCTATCTAACTTTAAGACTTATTAGATACTTATATTTATCCTTTTAAGTAGTAAAGTAGTATTTATCTTAGAGTAGTTAGAGAAAGTATAGAAAGTAGAATATACTACTTACCCTAAATTAAGGAGAGCTAAGGTAAGGGAGGCTAGTAAAGGTAATTCTACCTAGAAAGATCCTAACTCTATAAATTCTAATCTATAAGAGCGCTAAAAAAAAAGAAAGAGAAGAACTAAAAGGCCTATGAGAATAACTTAGGTAATAGTTTAGCTCCTTCTAAGCCTTACTATAGTACTAGTTCTAATACACAAATTATCTACTAGATTATAATTAGAAAGGATATACTTCGGGATCTATAAGGTACTCTAAGTATAATAAATAAGCTTATTAGAACCCTAAAAAAGCTAAGATAATTAAGGAATCTCGGCGCTTATAGAAGTAAGTTAATAAGATTACTATAGAGGAGTACTCTAGAGGAGTACTTCCTAAGGAACTAGGAAAAGGGAAGGCTAAATCTTAAATATTAGCGATTTTAGCTATAATAAAAAAGGCATATTACTTTATATATCTATTTAGGTAAGGTTAACTTAACCTAAAGTAAGTGCTTTAGAGGTATATACTAGTCTTAGTAATACCAGGTCTAACTATAACTTCCTTAATAATAAGTAGGCTTAAAGCTAGGGCTTTATAGCCTTAGCTAAGTATAACTAAGAGTTTATAACCTTCTATAAGAATAAGTTTAAGGTCTATTAGGCTTATAATCTTAAGGTATTTATTATAGATAATTATAGTAAGACATGTCCTTTTAAGCTCTAATTCTATAGATATAAAAATATAGGCTCTTATAGCCTTATTTTAGTATAGAATTCTATAAAGTAACTATTATATAGTATACTAATTATATTAAGAAATACTAGGTATATATACCTACTTAGCCTAATAAGGTTAAGATCCTAACCCTAAAAGAATTCGGAGAAGAGCTTAATAACTACCCTAAGGTAGTATTATAGGCCTTATTCTTAACTAAAGGCAAATATAACTACCCTAGATAATAAGCTTCTTATATATATAATAGTTACTAGGTATCTACTTCCTTATATAATTCTAGTAATATAGGATAAGAGTATATAATATATTAAGTTAATACCTTAGGAAAGGGGCCTCAGAAGTACTTATATACCTCTAGGATAATAGTAAAGACTTTATAGGGGTCTTTAACCCTAATAAGACTTTAAAACTTCCTAATCTTAGTAGTATTAAATACTCTATTAATATAGATAATATAGTCCTTATAGACCTTTATATAACTTATTAGAGACCTAACTAGAAGCGTTATATCTATATCTATATAATATGCTTTATAAATATTAAATAAGGCCTAGTATAAGCCCTATAAGGGCGCTTATCCTTTTTATTCCTAAGAAGAATAATAAGCTATAGCTTTATATTAATTATTATAGCTTAATAAAGTCACGATTAAGAATTAGTATCTGCTTCCTCTTATTAATAAGACCCTTAATAAGCTCTAAGGAGCTAAGATATTCACAAAGTTAGATCTTAAGGATATATATTATTATATAAGAATTCGTAAAGGATATAAGTAGAAGATAGCTTTTAGACCTACTATAGATATTTTAAGTACCTTATAATACCTTTTAGGCTAGCTAATATACTAGCTATATTCTAAGTATATATTAATACTACTCTTATAGGGCTCCTAGACTATTTCGTAGTTATTTATTTAAATAATATCCTAATTTACTCCTAAATAAGGATAAATACTATAATTATATTTACTAGGTACTTACTAGGCTATATAAAAATAACCTATTCTATAAACTTAGTAAATACGAGTTTAATATTAAGGAAGTCGAATTCTTAGGCTTTCTTATTAGAATAAAAGGTATTTAAGTAGACCCTAAATAGATCTATAGTATTATAGAATAACTAGAACTAAAGTTATTCTATAATATCTAAGTATTCCTTAGATTTACTAACTTCTATTATAGGTTTATATACTATTACTCTTAGGTAACTATAGGTATAACTAATCTCTTATAAGGAATAGAGAAGGGCTATAAATCTGGCCTATTTACCTAGATAAAGGTAACTAGTAAGAGCTTTAAGGATCTTAAGGAAGCTTTTACTATAGTGCTTATCCTAGTCTATTTTAACCTTCTAAGAAGATTTAAGTTAAAACTAATATATTAAAGTTCATAATTACTAGTACTATTTCTTAATAAGTAGATACTAGTAATAGGCCTAAAAAGTACTAGTATCTAGTAGTATTCTAGTCCCAGAAACTCTCTAGGGCTAAACGAAACTATAGTACCTATAATAGGGAGCTACTTATAATTATAGAAGCTTTTAAGTACTAGCGCTATTACCTTAAAGGATCTAGGTTCACGATTAAGGTTATTATAGACTATAATAACCTCTAATACTTTATAGAAATAAAGTATCTAGAGAGCTATTAAGTATACTAAGTAATATATCTTATAATATATAATTTTAATATTATTTATTATAGAGGTACCTTAAACCCTATAAATAGACCTAGTAGAAGACCTAACTATAAAGAAGGCTCTATTAATATAACTTAGCTTCTTACCTTTTAGAATAAATTAAAGGAGCTTTCGCTATTATAATCTAGAGGTCCCTTAGGATATCTAGAGAGTCCCCTCCTTAGAATAAATATTATTTAATACTGCTATTTCTATAATACTAAGGAGACTATTTTACTATAGGATAAGTAAATAAATTATTATATAGATTACTTAACTAAAGACTTAGTCGAGAATTAAGGTATAGGGAGATACCTTAAAGGTCCTACTTTTAAAGCTAAGGTAATAGAGGTATCTATAACTATATTACCTAAAGGGATTATAAACTCCTTAGTCCCTGAGTTTTTGAATTAATAATTATAAATATCTAATTCCCTATATATAGATATATATACTACTAAAAGAGCTATAGTACTAGCCCTCTATCTAAACCCCTCCTAGATATTATTAAGGTAACTTAGAGGAATAATTCTCATATTAAGATATTATAAATAGAGGCTTAGTAAGAGAGATACTAAGGGAGTTAAATCTAGAGTAGTAATTTAGGCTTCTTAGGTACTATTTAAGAATTATTATCCTAGATAACCTTACCTTATATTAAGAAGTTATAAAGCTTTATTATAATAACTACTAATAGATACTATAGTATTAAGAAAAGTCTAAGCTCCTTAGAAGGTCCTAGTATTAAGAGAATATAGAAATAGATATTCGCGACTATTATTAAGAATATAATATTTACTAGAGAATTAAGGCTAAAAGTATTTACTTATAGCTTACTTAGTAGTTTACTATAGCTTAAGAGACCCTAGGGTAAATCTCTATAGATTTTATTATAGGCTTACTACTATATAAGAACCTAGTAAGAGGTCCTAATTTTAATATAATCCTTATAGTTATTAACTAGTACTCAAAATAGCTAAGTATATTACTTATTATAAGATAATTAACTCTCTAGAGCTTACTAGGATTATATAAGAATATATTTTCTTAATCTTTAGCTCCCCTAATAATATTATTTCTAATTAAGGAATAGTATTTACTAGTTAGTTCTAGTCTACTTTCTACTTCTATTTAATATATAAATATATTTAAGTATAGTATTTTATCCTTAGATAAATAAGTAAATAGAAAAGTAGAACTAGGCCTAGAATATTACTTAAGATACTACTATAACTCTTAAAAGAATAACTAGTTTAAAAGTTATCCTTTATAGAGTTTATATATAATAACTTAAAGTATTAGGTTCTATAGAATATACCTTTCTATATATATTATAGTTATTACCCTTAACTTCTATAGAATCCTAAGGAAAGGATTATAGGGAGGTATAGTTATATATAAGAGGCTAGAGACTCTTTAAGTAAAGTAGAATAAGCTTTAAGATCTTTAGTATTATATATAAAATAACTAAAGACTTATTATAATAAGTATTAGTTAAATAAATACTTCTCTAAAGGAGCTTAAGTAATATATTAACGAAAAATATTAAACTTAAGGTAAGAAACTTAAGCTAAAATTTATAAGTCTATTTAAGGTACTTAAATATATTAGATAAGTAATATATAAGCTAGAATTACTAAGTATATATAATTATTTATATCTAACTTTCTATATTTCTTTCCTTAAAGAGTATATAATAAAGAAGAGTTAAGAACCTTACTTATACTTTACTAGAGAACTTCTAAATTAATAAATAATAATAAAGAATAAGAATAGAAATAGAAACTATTATTAACTACTAATAAGATAACTAAAGTAAGGAATACTAGTATTTAATTAAATAGAAATCTAACTAGATAATTATAATACCTAGTTACTCACTTTCCCTAACCTTAAAAACTCTAAGGAACTTCTATTATTATATAATAAAACTATAATTTAGAGCCTATAATAACTCTTAGTAACTTATTAAGGTTAAGAATTCTAGTCCCCTAAGGTAAAAAGGAAAGCCCCTTAAAAGAAAGAGAGGACTTAGAAGGCCTAAAAAATAAGTATAAATAGTAATTAAGATACTCTTTCCTTAGGTTTTTACCTAAGAAGGTTCTTTTTTTCTAGGGTTTTATTAAGGCTTACTAAATATATTTACGTTTTAGGAATAATTAGGATTAGGAAAGTTTATTATAGGTAAACTAGCTATAGGTATCTTAAAGAAAAATAAATACTAAGTCTTATAAATCCTATATCTAAAATTACTAAACTCTATATATTAGCCCTATTTAAGACTTAGTAAACTACTAGGAAATAGCTTCTAGAATCCGCTTATCCTTTACTAGAATATACTAATACTATAATAATATTAGTAATAAGGAGGTTAAAGGAGCTAAGGGACTTATAACTACTATATAAACCTTATAGAAAGCCCGGATCTCTATAGTTAACTTATAAATAGTATTAATTATTATATTCTTAGTACTTAAGGTACTTATTATAGACTATTACTTAATCTTATTAGAGATTTTAGTAATAAGGTTAATACCCTAGAGGTAAATATTCTTATATTCCTTCTAAAGTTAACTAGGTACCTTTCTTATTATATTATAAAGTACTTATAACTAGAATATAAGCCTAAATTACCTTATCCTTAAGCTTTACTAAGCGGCGAGTAGAATCTATAAGCTTATTAGCTTATATCTAGTTATTAAAGATCTAGTTAATAAGATACTCTTTATATATAGCACGATTATAAGGGTTTACTTTAAGCTAAGCCTTAAAGATTATTATAGTATCTTCCTAAGCCTAGTAAGCCTCTAAAAGGTTATAAGGAATCTTTAATTATATTAGCTTTAGCTTAGATTTAGGGGAAGAACTTACTAGTTTATAGACTCTAAACCCTTATTATACTATTATAATTCTTCTTACTAGGTACTATAGTATATAAGGAGTTAGGATTAATAAGTAAATACTTGAAATATTTAAGTATTAACTAATAAGAGGGAAAGAGGCTATAAGATTACCTTTATACTTATTATAGGTAATAGTAATAATAAAAGATATTATAGAATTAATTAAAAATAATTAATAAAGATTAAAGAAGAGTAGAAGAGGAGGCTAGAAGGTAAGGATAGAAGTAAGAAGATATAGTTATAGTTATAGTTATAGTTAAAAGAGGAAAGCTTTTCGTATTACGAAGAGGTCCTTAAATAAAGTAGGGAACTACCTAGATTAATTACTAAAAATTTCGTACTAATCCTAATTAGAATTAATATAACCGGTTACTTTACTTTCCTAAGAATCTAAGAATAACCTTAAAAACCTAGAATATTTTTATAAGTTTTTCTATATAAATATCTTAACTAATATTCGATTTAAAGCTATTTAAAGTATTTTAGATCTATATCTAATAAGTAGTATTAATCTTATAGAGTAGTACTTTAGTATTCTAAATAAGCTAATTAGAGCGCGTATCCCTGTAAATAAAATCGTAATTACTACCTAGCTCTTACCTCTAAGCTATAATTATAGTCATAACTCTTACCTAATTAGATACCCTCTAAATTAGGCCTATATAATAAAACTACTTCCTAAGATACTAGAAGTTTACTTTAATAGAGTTAAATACGTTTTTTACTAGGATATATTAATGAGATCTTAGGGTCTAAGATCCTTAGAAGGGGGTATACTATAATATATAACAGGTTACACGTGATATTAGCTCATATAATATACCTCGGCTCTCGGGTAGTATAGTTAGTAATTAGGAGGATTAATAATCCTATTATATTATAGGAATACTACTAATTAGTAGGCTAGCTAGTGCTTATTAATTACTAGATTATATATATATTATTCTAGGCTCCTATTTATAAGAGCTTGCCCTAGACCTCTAAGGAGGGATAGAGATTAGTTCTATACTGAATTTAATACTAGTAATTTTTAATACTATAACTCTAATTCTACCTATTACCTTATTACCTACTAATAACTACCTCACAAGTCTTTACTATTACTCTTATTAGAGTAAATCTAATTAACGTCTTTTATAATAATAGAATTAGTAAAGAGTTATATATTTTATAGATTTCGAAATATAATTATTTATTAAATTACTTCTCTTAAGAATAGAGATAATAATTTTATAAAGAGAAGAAAAATAATATTAAATTACTAGAACTCTTAAATAACTTATTATTTTATTCTTCTTAATTTCTATATAATATAATTTATATTAAGGACTTCTCTTCTTTTATCTCTTAAATATAATAAAGAACTCTTCTTTTTAGAATACTTTACTTAATTATATTTATACTCTCTCAAGTTTATATATAGATAAATTCTTTAGAAAAATTTGCATATCTGAAATTCTGAATCGACCTTTTCCCCTTGAATTTATATCTTTCTATCTCATAAATCTCGGTTTATAAGTAACCAAGTCTGCTGTAGTCCTCGCGTGGTTACTAGGGCTTGCTGCAAGCTTAAACGCGCGAGTAAGAATAAACAGAACTCACTTCTCGAGCGAGCTATAATAGAGGCTCGCCTATTAATAGAAATCTGTCACTATAGCTATTAATAATTAACCAAAATGGGGTATGTTTGCTGTCCAGGTGGAAACATAAGCAAGAGGGGGAAGAAAGAACAGTGTACGAAAGGTCTCGACAAGTAGAGCAAGCCGCGCCGTGATATATAAGAAAACTAACGATCGAACAATAGCAAGACGCGGCTTTTCCAAACTTTCAAATAGATCAAATGCAACTCCGATCAAGATTATCACAGTGCCACAAGCAGCTGAATACACGCTTGCCACTCTCCATAGAATCAACTCATATCTTGTCGGGAAAATGAAACTCCACGCCCCAACATGTATTCCGCCGAACACCGTTGCGCCAAAGACCAAAGCTGGATAAAGCCAGAAACCGGCACCGTCATCGTGATAGTTTTCAGTAGCGTCATTTCGGATTGGCGACCCGTTTCTCAGCTTCGTTGAATCATCTCCCATAAGGAAATAACCCATGTATGTGTGGCGTCCCTCGATGCGCGTCAGTACCTTTTGAGGAATCAGACCCTCAAATTGAAGTATTGTTGTAGTTGCACCAATATTCTTTGGCTTCGACCAGTAAAGGACGTACATTAGGATAGCACATGCTCCAAAGGCTATGACTGAGAGCTCAAGCTGAGAAATGACCAGATGTCGGGCTATTCGAACGATTATTTGGACTGTTGCCCAAAGAATCTGAAAGAGAGCAATAACCTTGACGAAACTGTCGCTTTTGGATCGGTCTGCTAACTCCGTCTCGCTAATATTAGGAAGCCTGGGAAGAATTCCATCTTTTCGGAGTTGCCAGATCTGTCTTCCTGTAAGATGATATGGATTGCAATAAGAGATCTCATTCCGTCGTCCCGCGATTACCGAAAGAAGGGGTTTTGCTTTTCTCATATTGCGATCGTTGCGTGACTTGCCGCCAAATGTCGATGAACTGCCGGCCTGAGATTCTCTATGAGAACGGCTGCTTAGAGGAACTTCTTCCAAGGAGATGTAGGTTGGCGGTTGCAGAGGTTCTGGAACCCCGCTTTGCATCACAAACCCTCCCATGTTTGCAAAATAGCTATGGGTCAATGTCCAGGGGACATCGTCCTCCAAAGCGAAGGTCTGCAAGACCCGATAAATTATCTTTGCAGATAGAAGATCATAACAAGCTATCCCTATCACAACCTCGGGTGCAATTGTTGTGATCATCATCCACTTTGCGCTAGTACCGAACTTCCTCGTATACCATTTGACGCTTCCTCTCCATCCGGGCTCACACACATCACGTTGCTCCGGAACATTCAGATGCTGAATAGTCCATGTACAGGCGAATATGGTAAACAACGAGCTCCATAGTATTTCTAGAGTTCCCCGGGAACTTGGAGTAGAGACAAAGTTGGCATGTGGTGGAAATTGAGGAATTGTAGTGTCAGCCATGGTAAATACTATACGTGATATAGCATGGCTTTGCAGAAGATGTACGCGGGAGCTAGACCGGCTTCAGTATCGTGCACGGCAGCACGGCATGAATCGATGCATACGAGGTAGTGGAGTGGACTTGAGCTTGCTCCCTCGGCCGTTCTCGATAGCCTCGTAGCCTTGCGAACAAAACACCTCGCGAGCAGTATGCGATAATCCAACCTAAAAGATGAGAGATGAGATCTGAAGATCGACCAAGCATAAGGACTATAGATGTAATTGAAATGCCAATGTACGTCGGACAGAACCGGATAACATGGCAGAGTGATACTGCCAGGTGAAGACGAGGCTTTCAAGCCGATATCAACAGCCGGAGGACGGAGGAAGTATCTCCGCGGTGCAAGAGCAAGCTGCGTAGCATGCACACAAGTATAGATGCAGGGATCATGCATCGTCTGGCTGAGCGAGGATGCCGAAAAGCATGCATGGCACTGCGATTCGATGGAACTCTGAAGTTAAATCAAACCACATGCAAGAGAGGTTCTAATACGAGTCTCTAGCTTGGCGCTAAGCCCCAAAACTCCAGGGGAGACTGGTTGACTGGACGACAAAATCAGAGCCTTCTCGTCCAACTTCGGGGGAGGGCCTCGTTTTCATTTGACTTGAAACAGTTCAAAGGCTGCCTCTTCACAAAGACCGTGATTGTTCGAATACCATAGGGCCTGTTACTTCATGATGTCTAGATGTTGTAAATAGGGTTTCTTAAGTCACACAAGGTGCTTGTTTTGGATCCTTTCGAAATGTTCGCTTTGAAGTAAATGAGGCGTGGTGGGCGAACGCGTCCAGGCCTCTGTGCGTGATTCATAAGCCAGCGTGGAGTACGAAACGTGGTCCACTAGAAATCCAGAAGAATTCTTGCTTTTCATCTGTATTGCGAGCCCTGCATGCGGGGAAGGCAAGGCATTTACGCAAGGCTCCCAAAGACGAACATCAGTGTGAGTGTACGACTATCCCTTCGTCCGGTAGAAACTGTCCAGCGCTAGCAGGGGGGTGTGGCTGCACGCAAGCCTCGCCTCGCGTGTAACACTCGCCTCGCGTGTAACAAAGCGAGGCGAGGCTTGCGTGCAGCCACACCCCCCTGCTAGCGCTGGACAGTTTCTACCGGACGAAGGGATAAAGCTATGAATTATATAGTTATTTAGTATAGTTTAGACTTTAGGGCTAAAATGATTAGCTAGGGCTTTAGAAATAGCCATATGAAGCTATGAATCATATAGTTGTTCAGTATAGTTTAGACGATGCGGGCAAAATGATTAGCTATGGGCTTAGAAATATGGCGAAAATGGCGAAAATCAGGCATTGAGCCTTTTGGTCGCTATGGTCAACCAGAAGGTGGGGGCCCGAGAGGACGAGGCTGGGGATGCAGTTGATAAGACAAGCGGGTACGTTGAGCGCGTTTTTGTCTTTAGCCTCGATCCTCTGCAGATGTTGGGTTTCGACGTTTTGTGTGGACGGTCACCACCAGAGCTCGACCAGTACAAAGTTTGGAAACCGAAGGCCTTCTCGCTGCTACTGCTGATCCTCGTCTCGTCTAGAACAGCGCGAGGCCCACCAATTTTCTTTGCAGACGATTTCCATTTCGCAAAGCTTGCGAGTTAGATGTGAACCACAATGCGACTGCGATACAGCTTTACTCTCTGCGATTAGCGAGTTGCAATCATGTCAGCCAAGGAAAATATACGCACCCTTAGAAGTCTGCGGACGGGTCTTGAGCGGAGCTTGTATATAATGATGGAAAGAGTACAGTGCTGTCATTGTGCAATTCCCTCGGTACTCCGCGACATCGCGATCTCCCTGTGGCAATACAGCTGGGTAATGGTCGACGCTGCTAATACATATGATGAGAGATACGCAAGGAAGTTTGCTGTCAGATTCTTTTACAAGGTGGCATCAAAATTTTATAATCAAATTGTAAAGCACTATACCCAGCTTTTAGATTGTAGTGAGTGGGTTGACGTCGCTGTTCAGTTGATGCCCGTCTTGTAAGTTGTGTGGGATATCAACTCTCAAATACTATGAGCAATCAGTAACAGTCAAGATAGATTGCTTAGTGATGAAGCAAGGAGGATCAGCAGTGGCAAAAAAGCTCTTGGAGAGGGCGCTCCTCGCGGGCTTGCAGCGCCTCGGTGTTTGACCCACCTTCCCAACCACTATACAAAAGAGTTAGTCCAAGACGGGTCGGCAGAGACGGAGTCCCGAGAAAAACTTCAGAGAGATCTTGAACACACTCAAATTCAATTCCTTCGTCGCGGAGAAAATACAAGGAGAATGAGGAACGCTGGGGTCAGAATTGTTGAATTAGAAGAACTTGTACGAAGCATACTCCATTACCACCCAAGTTCAACGGAGTCGTTCCCTTCAACCCCAAGTCCCAAACCTTTCAAACACCGCCGGAAGAAACGGCACTTCCACCCTACGGTTCCACTTCACAGAGAGATGGAAGCCTTTCCACGGCGAAACGAGACTTTTACAGTGGACAATAGACACAGTAATCTGAGAGGCTTTCGGGACAGAGATGAAGAATACGAGTCACCTGAGGTAATATCACATCCTCGAGACCCAGAGTCGGCAAGGCAGAGAAATGGGTTACGATGTCCTACTTGCGGGAATCAACGAGCGGAGGACAACACACAAAGGCCACGTTCTAACCAGAGACACGAAGAGTATGAAACATACGACCAGATAACATCACAACCGCGAGACTCGGAGATTACAGAGCCCAGATACGAATCGCGATACTACGATTCAAGGGGCAAAACGGTAGAACACCAAGTTCCAGCACCTAGGATATCCTCATCCACGCATCATACTGGATACTTTACCTCCAATTTGCCGTCCAACCTTAATGTTAGTAACATCCGTCAGCCACATCCATCCCAACCAAGAGACCCCGACCATATTTTCGAGGGGTCCCCTCAAGTGCACGACCAGCCTGGCACTAGGAGAAAGAGTCGACGGCTTTCAAAGAATGAAGCAAGAAGTCATGAGGCAGAACCACAAATTCTACCTCGAGAGAGGTCAGTCCCCGAGCGGAGTACAGAAATTATGAACGAACCACCAAGGAATCGACCACCTGATGAGAGTATCAGTTCTCGTCCACATTATCCGCTGCCTCCAGACATCCATCATAAACGCCGACGAGAGGACAGACAGCAAAGGACATCCCATAACAACCATCAAAACAATTCCGGCTTTATCCAAGACAGAAGGCCGATGCCTCGAAGATCAAACGAAACCACCAGAATTGATCACATAACGTGGGGCAACAGCCAGCCAGGGCAACCCTCGAGGGGCCCACAAACAGCAAGCATGTTCTCTTCCTCCAGTTATGAATCCGACTTTGAAGCTGGAGCCCCTGTAGATCTTGAGCCAATGCGAAATCGGAAGGAGAACAACTACAACGGCGGCGAACGGCGTGGGAGGCACACGAAATCATCAGGATCAGGCAGCAGTTCCTCTTCAAGAGCGTATGATTCTGGCTACCGGTCCAGAAGTCTAAGCAAAGACTCAGAGCTCGAACCTTACCCCACTCCATTGAGAAGTGAGAGAAAAGATGCAAGATATTACCCGCCGATAACTCATAACCCTGATAAACCGCGAAGGAGGCGTCGCAGATCGTCGGGGAGTTGCTCCTCGTCTGGGAGTTACCGCTCAAGCAGGAGTATTGATGATTAATGCATGTGCCGAAAGTCGACGATAGCTTTTGAGATCCTCTGACTAATTTTATTTTATGCCGGTTGCATTTCAGGTAGCTTTTTGATTGGAGAGGTTGTGAAGTAATGCATGGAATACCCCTTTCCCGGTTTAATAAACTACCTAGGAAGGTGTTTTGTACCTACTGCTACTACAAGTCACTCTCCGTTATTAATTAATAAGATGTACTCTCAACCAGAACTGCACTAGATAGTGATATCATGATGTTTACCGCAATGTAAGAGTAGGTTCGGAGGTAAATCGAGGGAGGATAGCTGAGTTGAGCTTCAACCAAAACACTTCCCGAGATCGAAACAGCTGCGTCATTAATAACGGTAATCAACATGATAATTTGATAGAAATCACGCGAAAGCAGCTTCGCGGTGTATAACATGACTTTCATTCCTAACGACTCTCCTCCAGGGTCTCCTCCTTTTGGCTCCCGAGGCTCTCCCCCAGACTCTCCTGTAGATAGTCCTCAAGTCGGGTCGCCAGGTGGGTCTGATGATGATGAACATCCAGATTATGATGAGGATTGGAAGCTAGAGGAGTATAGGGGCTTCCAAGGCAACTGTTGAGCAAGGTTCAGTGGATAACTTGGTGGATTGAATGTTAGATAGGGTCCAATTATGTTAAGGTTGTCGGCTGGTTTTCCTAAAAGTGTATAGTGTTGGAAGGCGATGGTTAGTATAGGTTTGTTGCACTATTACGGAGGATATTTCAACCTTATTGCAATTGCTTCCAACCACAAGAGGATCTTAAGTTTTAATGAAAAGTAATAATTTGCTAGAAAGCCAGGAGAATGGAAGCAATGATCGTTCGGCGCTTCCCAACTACAGCTCGCTTAGCACGACTATGTAAAATACTTGGCCAAGTCGCTAGTGTGGCCAGATCGCTTTCACGAACCACTAGTGGTAACTTGTGGAAGGTACGAACGGGTACAGGACTTCTACCTTACTTTCCAAGCCCTGAATGCCGTACCCGTGACAAGTTTGTATTAAAGTAACTTGCACAACTAAACATGGTCTAAATATGTGATACAACCACTTCTGGAAGGCTATACCACCTTTGACTTCAAGATATAGCGTGGCAAGTCTTATTTGGATCAGAAAAGCATACAAAAAGCGTTTACCAGCTCCTCAAACGAGATCCTTCTACCGCAATGCCGAGCCAGCAACCTCCTTGGACGTAATGGCCATGACTGCTCCTCAAATCTCTACGCAACTCTCCCCTTTACCTGTCTAAGTTCCTTCACCTTGAAATCCTTCCAGACCCCGATGAAAATAAAACAGGGGACCAAGACAACCGTGGCCGCGATCGTTAAATACCACTGCGCCTGGCCGTATGCGTAAATAACGGCAGTTCTCTCTGGTGAGCCAATAGGATACAAGAGCTGGGCTGTAAGGCTTCCGTAGAGCTCAGCATTCAACGTCGCATTACCGGGCAATGCACGGTCTAGTGCTGAAGGAAACGTATTTGTGTAGATTGCTGCACTGATGGCTTGTCCAATAGCCTAGACACGAATTCTGGATTAGCAATGCCTCAAAGGGTAGGGCTTGGAATTGTGACGTTTTGAGCACTCTAACTCCAAGACACCTAAATGAGGAGGACAACTCTTCAAGAAATTGGAAACGTACTTGGCCAACAGAGCTGAAAAGCCCAATGAGTGCTAGCATACTGGCAACATTCTCACTAGAACGAATTAGTAAAATATTCTTTGGGGAGGCGGAGCACGAGCGAGCCGGGAGGTGAAACAGGTTCCCGGCCAGCGTAATCGAAAGCTCGGGGTGTTGGACAAAAAGATAGGTTCTTTACTGTGGAGCCGCAGCCCTAAATGCGTTGGAGTCAGCATTGCAAACATAGATTTGGATGTAGCTGGAACGATGAACTCACATAACTGCCATTTCCTCACATATAATCAGAGATCCCCCCCCAAAGGCGATGAAAATCTGACACATGATGACGTAGCCAATTCCCTGGTCGGGCTGACGGAAATGAATCATGAGGCCCACGCCGAGAATTTCGAGACACAACATCGATATCGGGAGCCACTTGAACCTTCCCAGTGTCCTGATTATCACCGCAATAATGACGCCCCAGAAACATGATCCGATCGAGTATATCTAATCAACAAAGTTACTTCTGCAAAAACGTGTGAAAGGGGCTCGAGGGATAGCCAGCTGAGCCATCCAAGCCACCTCAAAGAAGCGAGCAACTTTCAGAATATGCGAAGGAGAATGCATGGCTCAGGAAATAGACGACGTACGTTGACGACATATCCTGTGTTGGTGATGGACAGGTTATGAACTGCTTGCAAGTAATTGTAGAAGGTCGAGTCCCAGATGCTGAGAGTCATCAGTATCTGTAATGCTGCGAGGTCATGTGTAACTCACTAGAAGCTAACGAATAGGAACATTGCCAACAAGCATGCCCCGATCACCGACGGGGTCTTCAGAAGATAGAATGGAATGAAAGACCTCTTCGATAGAAATTTCTCGTAGAGAACGAAGGCGATTAGACACAAAATGCCAATGACGAGCATCGCAATGATCATCCCGGAAGCCCAACCTTTCGATTGATAAGTAGCCAGCGAGAAAGGCAGTAGGAAGAGAACGAATCCGGCTGATACGAGTAGAAGCCCAACAACTAGAGAGTGGGAGATTAGTTTCCAGCTGAATATTTCGCCAAGAGGTAGACCGACCATCAAATTCCCAGAAGAAGAAATTGGCATTCTGCCAGAAGGTTCTTCCGCTCTCTTCTTTGACAAGAAGACCTTCTCGGAAAGCTTTTCGTTGGTTGCTGTAGAGAACGAAGAGGATAGGGAGGGTTATGACAGGAGTTATAATTGCGAATGTGCCCTAGATCATCGCTGAGTCAGTGGCTTTCTCATTTCAAATATCCTAAGATTATATCGAACAGTAGGGTCTCTTGCTGGAAACTCTGGGAACACATGGGATGAAGCAGAATAGTCTCGGAACTTGGGAGAGAAGCTTGCGAATCGATGGCACTTACAAAGCCCCAAGGCCAGCCCGATGTTTCAAGGAAACTTTGCGCGGCTCGTGGACCAATAAAAGTAGTCACTATATATGGGGTAGTCGCGAAGCTGAACACCAAAGCACGGTTCTTCAGGCTTGAGGTGTCCGCCACTGAGGTCGGGTTAGCATCTTCGGCTTGCGAACTAATTTGATGGGCAACTTACTGAACACGTCCAAAACATAAGCCATGCCATTAAATCCGACCCAATAGAAAACCTGGGCAACAATTAGTACATAGCTATTTGGACGTGATCAGAGACTTACCTGGGCTGCTGCATAGGTCTCCACGTTGCGGCAGCTCGCCATCATGATGAGCTAATGAAAATCAGCACTGCACGATCCAAGGAACTTCGAAAGAGCTGCGAGCTTCGGGGCTGTTTTGCTTCTAGGCGCAAGCACACACCGCCTATGGCGGTTCCCGAGCTTGCTCATGCTCTCCGTAGAGAGGAGGATAACCCAGAGACTGTAGATGAACGCTTACCCTGCAGAGTGTAAGTACGTGCGAAAAGTCTCACCGAAGGTGCTCCTTACCCTAAAGTTGCGAAGCCCGTCATAATTCTTCTGCTGTTAGCCTTAAAGTGATGAGAATCTGAATTCCGTGGACAACGTACGCAAATCCCTCTGCCCAGTGAATTAGCACTGTACAATTTCAAAAACGCGCGAGGAATCTGAGCGCTTGGGAGCCGCCCCGCTCCAAGCTCTTGCAGGTAAAAACAGAAAATCAGTATGGGAATAGGCTTGCTTACCTGCACGGCCAATAAGATCTACGAATTTAGCAGTGGGCTAAACACCCTAGCAGTCAGTATTGTCAAGGCAAAAAGAGTTTCATTGTGCTGGATGTTCCTAGGACATTCCGTGCATGGAATAAGACGTGCCACAACTCGCACAGGAAGTCTGAGTGAGTGGAAATGAAGTGGAGGATATATATACCAGTTTGATAACACCTCCGACAATAGCGGCGACAATAGAAGTTGTACCAGTGAGAGGGAGCAAGGCAAAAGAAGAAGTCACATAGTAGCTGAGGTTGAATTGGATTTGTTGCTGCATGGATATGACAAAAAACACCAGGAAGATACTGGGAGCAAGTCAGCTTGAGATTTACATGACTGACGGTACGAGTGCAATTCTTGCCAGCCGTAAGCTAAGATCAATTGGTTTCTCGTCCAGGTCAGAGTGACGGCTTCGACTTTCTTGACACCGTCTTGGACGTTTTGACTGGGTATGCGTTCGAGAGCATCGGCATCGACGCCAGGAGTGTCGTGTTTCTCTGTAGTATTATCTGAGTCCGACGGTCCACCGACTGCAACTTCTGTAGCCAGGGCTTTGCCTCTTCCGAAGAACTTCATCTTGGAGATCTTGGCGATGAAAGTGAGGGTTTTGCAAGGAACGAAAATGCGCAGAAAGTAAAAGGGACGGCGAAGACTTGTGCGGAGAGCAAAGTTTATGTAGAGTGAAGAGCGACGGGCAGCAGGGTTTCTGAAGAATTGGTTGGCCTTGGCTTTGCAGAGTCCACCTGGTGCGCTTGGCTGCATGGCTGGCTCCTTCTGCAGGTGGATCTTCACCCCACGGCAAGCCCACCCACCACGCCGCCACGCCTCCTTCTCCTCCTGAGATGGCTCTCCGGATCGTCCATGTTTTCATCTGATTGTCCAGACCGCATCAGATAAGATTGCAGCCCCCTTGTGGAAGGGCCATGATGAAGCCGTGCTTCCGGATTATTAACGACCAGAAATCGCTCGCCCACTGACTGTCCTCTCCCACCCGCGCTGGCACCCAGTCCGTCTGGTCTGCATGCCCTTTGCGAGCCTTCGGCATTGTCACAAGCTTCTGATTCGATGCTCTCTTTCCTGCGCCGAAAAATATATCTTGGCCTTTGGTTGTAAGTGGGGAAGGGCTGCTGAAATTCTCAACGAGGGCCTGCTCGTGATTTCGAGATCGGTCCTAGACCATCTGATAAGCAGGCGAGCATCCTGGTTCCACTCGCTCCTAGTGGGGCAACATTTGGTGAAATGGCCGCGTTCGGCGCATCCCAGCAAATGTTGCGTGAGAGGTAGCAAGAGAAAAGGTGTTAGAGGCTGCGCCGAGGAAAATTCGGAGGTGATCGGAGAGTCTTTCGCTTGCCGTTACGTGATGGGAAGATCAGATAAGATCCATCTGATTAGATTTTGCTCAAGCTAGCAAGGGTACGGACCGCCACCAACGGCAGGGGGCTTGAAGACAGAAGGTGAGAAAGAGACGAGTACGAGGCATAGGAGATGTAGAATTGGTGAGGTGTGCCTCCAGAGAATACTTAGGCACATGATTTTGTCGTCGCCTGAGGCACTCGAGCCTTCAAGGCTGTCGTTTCACGCGGAAGTTCCGATAATTGGGGGCAAGGTTGGGAGCAAGCGTACAACTCCGCTTTGAGAGTGTTCGAGAGCAGACAAACCAGATTTCGGGGGGCTACGAAGTGCTGTCAACTGACAAGAAATTTCTCCGTACCACGGCAATTGTCATCCACCAGGGGCCGCATGAGCAGGTGCAAATGCAAAGAGAAAGTTTCTTTTAAAAGAGGACTTAGTACTCGTAAAGAGTATCTATTTTTGAGGGAAGATCCCCAAACCCCTCTTAGGGAAAAGAGAAAGTAAAAGAAGATAAGTTGTGTCTTTAATCTTGGGGGACCCCCTATACACCCCCTTAAAAAAAAAGGAGGAGGAAGTAGAAAAAGGTAAAGGCAGTCTTTAATCTGGGGAGGAGGCACTCCCCCGCGCCCTCAAGCGAGCAGTTTTGGTCTAACCATGTGACTTATTTTACAGGCGCTATTGCTTGAACTCATAGAGATTTGCATTCACAGGCACGAATACTTATTAGATCTTGGGGAGAGATCCCCCAATCCCTTAAGTCTTTGCGAGTTTTTTAGACACTCAAATCACGTGCCATTGAATCCAATTGTCACGTGAGCATTTTACCGCACCTGGCCACCGAGGGTAACTAAGTGCTTCGCTTTGACAAGTCAAAATCTTGCTTTAAACCAGGGGCCGCATTAGCAGGAGCAAATGCAAAGAGTAAAAGCTAGATTATGTCTCATTGTTAAGAGAATACCCTAAACCCCAGTAACGAAGTAGCGCAGGAGAAAGTATTCTTTTAAAAGAGGACTTGCGACCCCCTCCCCCACCCAGCTGACGTAATCAAAACCCAGCTTTTAACAAGTCAAAATCAGGCTTTTAATAACAAAAAAAGAGTGATTGTTGATGAGGATTGAAGGGCACAGAATGCTCGTTGGGGCTTAACTCCGGGCGCCTAACTCCTCCATTCTTGCTTGGCCCCTCGTAACGCCGTGCCCCACTTCTCGGGACCGACATTGTTTGGGTTGCCTTTTACCCCTCCATAATCGTCCAGTTGCATGTTGCGTTGGTGCCCAATATATTTTGTGTCCAGGTATCTGTGACGTAACTCTTTAATTTGCTCATGGCTGCCTTTGCCCTCCAGGACCCAGGGCTTTGGAAGCTCGTCTCCGAACAAGAAGATCCAGTAATGATGCCCGCTGCTTGTCCAAGCTTTGACAACCAAAAAGTCAAAAGCAGGCAGGGTTCTGCGCCACAGGCCTGCGGAGAGATTTACCGTACAGTACAGTTGACGTTTAATTAAGGCTTGAACGGGAGATGTCATCCATCCCCGCAAGCCTAGTGAGCCTGCGGAGAGATTTACAGGCGACGCTTAATTAAGGTTTGAAGGAGAGATGTCATCCATCTAAATTTATCACCGCCGTGAGAGCCAACTGGAAGTATGGAGGACAGACCGCTTGTTGTTTGCGGGGTCCCGAAGTGCACAGAGCTCCTTTCTGCACCACCGTTCCAGGCTTCTGGGCTCCCGAGGCTGGCGGCTGGCGGCTTGCCGCTTTGCTGGTCTTGCAGGCTGCAGCTTCCGCGGCCCCGGCGCCCGGAGCCGTTGTGAGATGGCGATGACCACCTGCAGAACATTCTTGATTTGCAAGCAACTCAAAAACAGCCAATGAGCTCGGCGTCTTCCACACCGCCTCTCTTCCTTCTTGAAAGGTGGTGGGTGGTGACCCCCCCCCCAATCGAGGCTTTGCAGGCTTCATTTCCCTTTCCTCTCGCGTTCGAACTTCGCTTACAGCTTGACTAGATCTGCTCCCTACAGTGGTGGCGGACAAAAGGACAGCATTGATCTTCAATGTCCCCAGTCGAACTGGTACAGTTCCTTCACCTGTTAATGAACGAGAGTTTCCAAGACAATCAAAGGGATTAGTAGATTCCGAATGTGCCTTAGTAGGAGGAAATATTAGGAGAGGCAGTATAAACGCCAACGTAACCTGGGTGGGCCATTGAAGAATGATACCTAGCGCCGCTTTTATTCTCCGCATCACAATCCTCGGAGTTTGTCTGTTCGCCCGGGCCCGAGGCGCCCGACTTTCTGAATCTTTCAGCTTTCTGATTCCCTCTTGTACTTAACAATGTCCTTCTAGATTCCAGTTCCCCATGGAAGATCCTGCATCAAGCCCAGGAACATTATGACAGACCCAGCTCAAAAGAACGAGGAGGAACTCGCCAGAGCAGACCCAAATGCTGAGGCTGTCGATGATTTCCCCTCTCACGAGGAGCCAGTGGACGTTGATGGGTACAAAGAGGATTATATTGAAATCGCCACCCACGGACAAAGCTCCAGTCATACTGCATCCGAGGTAGAGTCCAATGGGAACGGCAAGAGTCCAGCAATCGATCGAACGAAAAGCTATGCAACGAATACCAGCGCTGCTACCAGAACCGATTCACATATTGATGAACCCCCTCAGAAACCACCGTGGCACAGGAAGTTCAATCCACTGAGGTGGGGTGGCATCCCTCCAGTCCCAGAGACGCGAAAGGTCTGTAGAGAGTACAATGCTCCGTTCCTAAGCCTGGTATACTTTCAATGGGTGTCGCCATTGATGAGCGTAAGTCTTCCTCGCCCAAGTTATTTCAGAGACTAACACTCGCAGGTCGGCTACAAACGACAGCTCGAGCACAACGATATCTGGACTGTGAATCCCGATCGTAAGGCGGATCTGATGACCTCGAAGCTCCAAGCTTCTTTCAGAAACCGGGTTGCCAGAGGAGAAAAGTACCCTCTACTCTGGGCTTTGTACGAGACATTCAAGTTTGAATTCTGGATCGGCGGAACGTGCCAATTCTTCTCGAACATTTTCCAAGTCGTGTCGCCATTTACACTTCGATATCTCATCCAGTTCGCCCAGGATGCATACATTGCGCAACGATTAGGCAAGCCTGCCCCACATATTGGGAAAGGTATTGGTATCGTCTTCGCAATCACAGCCATGCAAATGGTGCAAAGTCTGGGAACGAACCAATTCATCTATCATGGAATGATGGTTGGAGGGCAATGCAGGGCCGTCCTGATTTCTGTAATCTTCGAGAAGTCTATGAAGATATCTGGGCGGGCCAAGGCGGGAGGCCGGGAAGTAAAAGAAGGACCAGACGCGGAGACAGAGCAGGGCGAGCACGCCAAGGATAAGAAGCAAGCGAAGAAAAAACCCAAAAGCTCGGGAACCAAGGTGGCCCCTAACGCTGGGAAGGGGATTTCTGGCGATGGCACTGGTTGGGCCAATGGCCGAGTTGTGAACTTGATGTCCGTTGATACATATCGAGTGGATCAAGCATCGGCATTATTCCACATGATTTGGACCGCCCCGATTGCTTGTATCATTACCCTCGTCCTGCTGTTGGTCAATCTGTCGTATTCTGCTCTTGCAGGCTTCGCGCTTTTGGTCATTGGTCTGCCAGCTCTCACGAAAGCTGTCAAAGTCCTATTCGCCAGGCGGAAAGACATCAACAAGATCACCGATCAAAGAGTCAGTCTCACCCAAGAAATCTTCCAGGCTGTCCGATTTGTCAAATTCTTCGGCTGGGAGAGTGCCTTCCTTGCCAGGCTGGGTGAGATTCGAAATCGGGAGGTCCGTTCTATCCAGATATTACTTGCGATTAGAAACGCCATCAACGCAGTCTCGATGTCGTTGCCCATTTTTGCCTCGATGCTTGCATTCATCACATATTCGCTCACCAGTCACTCTCTCAATCCCGCACACGTCTTTTCGTCCCTTGCGCTGTTCAACTCTCTTCGAATACCTCTGAATCTGCTGCCACTCGTCATCGGACAGGTCATTGATGCTTGGTCATCTATATACCGAATCCAGGAGTATCTTATGAGTGAGGAGCAAGACGACGAAGGGAAACTCGATTTAGATGTTAAAAATGCCGTGGAGATGGACAATGCAGATTTCACGTGGGAGCGGACTGCAACACAAGATCCAGATCACGTGGCTTTAATCGGCAAGAAGCAGACGAAAGCCGATATTAAAATGGAGAAGGATGCACGGAAACAAGCTGAGGCGGACGAAAAGCTAGCCCCGAAGACAAAACCGTCTCCTGGAAAGGACTTGTCAGGTAGTAACACACCAGATGGCTCAAGTACGTTAATCGAAGACCGAGAGCCTTTCAAACTCCATAGCATGGATTTTTCCATAGGGCGGAATGAATTGGTTGCCGTTATTGGCGGCGTGGGCAGCGGCAAAAGCTCTCTCCTTGCGGCTCTTGCTGGTGACATGCGAAGAACAAGGGGTGAGATGACTTTGGGAGCTAGCAGATCGTTCTGTCCGCAATATGCATGGATCCAAAATGCTACTGTCAGAGATAACATACTTTTTGGCAAAGACATGGACCGGGACTGGTAAGATTCCCCCCCCCCCTCTTCTACATAGCAAAGCAAAAGTAGTGCTGATCATCTCTAGGTACAAGAAGGTCATTGAAGCTTGCGCCTTACAGCCAGATTTGGATATGCTACCCCAAGGTGATACAACGGAGATTGGGGAGCGTGGAATTACGGTGTCCGGAGGTCAAAAGCAACGTCTCAACATTGCCCGAGCAATCTATTTCGATGCCGATCTGATTCTCATGGACGATCCCCTATCCGCCGTCGATGCACATGTCGGTCGCCACATCTTCGATCATGCGATTTTGGGACTTTTGAAGAACAAATCAAGAATCTTAGCGACACATCAACTTTGGGTTCTCAACCGTTGTGATAGGATCATTTGGCTCGAGGAAGGCAAAATCCAGGCCATCGATACGTTCGATAATCTGATGAAAGACCACGCTGGGTTCCAACAGCTGATGGAAACCACCGCCGTTGAAGAAAAGCACGATAAAGAAGGCCATGTGAATGACGACGAAGTTGAGTCCGAGAAGAAGACAATGAAGAAGAAGCGGAAGGGAGCTACACTGATGCAGGCCGAAGAGAGAGCGATTAAGAGTGTTCCTTGGTCTGTCTATCTCGATTATATTCGAGCATCAGGGAGTCTCCTCAATGCTCCGATCGTGCTTGGGTTTCTCTTGCTCTCACAAGCCGCCAATATAGGGACAAGTCTGTGGCTTTCATATTGGACAAGCGACAGTGAGTCTACCCCCAAATGGGCCTACTTGATACTAACAGGTGTCATCCAGAATTTGGCTATTCCAAAGGCGTCTATATTGGAGTCTATGGAGCTTTAGGTGCTGCTCAGGCACTTCTGCTTTTCCTTTTTGCCCTCGCACTCACCATTATGGGCACGACTGCAAGTAAGAGGATGCTGAACACTGCAATTACTCGTGCGCTCAGGGCCCCAATGTCCTTCTTCGACACAACTCCTCTGGGTCGCATCACAAATCGATTCTCGCGTGACGTGGATGTCATGGACAACAATCTGACAGATGCTATAAGGATGTACCTCATGACCTTGGCTATGATCATGTCGGTCTTCGGGCTAATCATTGCATACTTTCACTACTTCGCAATTGCCCTTGGGCCGTTATTCCTTTTGTTCCTCTTCTCAGCTGGGTATTATCGAGCTTCAGCCCGCGAGATGAAACGATTTGAGTCCGTCCTTCGATCAAACGTTTTCGCCAAATTCAGTGAAGGCATCTCTGGCACTGCATGTATCCGCGCATATGGTCTCAAAGATAGATTTATCCACGATATTCGCGAGGCCATTGATGAGATGAATAGCGCATACTACCTCACATTCGCAAATCAGCGTTGGCTATCTACCAGATTGGATGTTATTGGTAACCTCCTTGTGTTTACCACTGGACTTCTGGTTGTCACTTCTCGATTCAATGTGTCCCCTTCGATTTCTGGTCTAGTCTTGAGCTACATTCTTGCAATTGTCCAGATGATTCAGTTCACGGTTAGGCAACTGGCAGAAGTAGAGAATGGTATGAACGCAACAGAGCGCCTGCACTACTATGGAACTGCTCTCGAGGAAGAGGCACCTCTCCACACCGTCGAGGTGCGAAAATCCTGGCCGGAATCTGGAGAGATCATTTTCGACAATGTTCAAATGCGCTACCGCGAAGGCCTTCCTCTTGTACTGTCTGGTTTGTCCATGCATGTCAAAGGCGGAGAGCGAATCGGAGTGGTGGGCCGTACGGGTGCCGGCAAGTCCAGCATCATGTCAACTCTCTTCCGACTTGTGGAGCTTTCAGGAGGCTCGATCACCATCGACGGCCTGGACATCAGCAAAATCGGCCTGCAAGATCTTCGTTCGCGTCTAGCAATCATCCCACAAGATCCTACGCTTTTCAAAGGCACGATCCGCAGCAACCTTGACCCCTTCAACGAGCACACGGATCTAGAACTCTGGTCCGCACTTCGCCAGTCCGATCTGGTAACAGAGGAAGCAAGCTTGGACGATAAATCGCCGGGCCGTATCCATCTCGATGGTATTGTCGAGGACGAAGGTCTCAATTTCTCGTTGGGACAAAGACAGCTTATGGCGTTGGCTCGCGCTCTCGTCCGGGGATCCCAAATTATCGTTTGTGACGAAGCTACTTCCTCGGTCGACATGGAGACTGACGACAAGATTCAACGGACAATCGCCACTGGTTTCAGGGGTAAGACACTGTTATGTATTGCACATCGATTGAAGACGATCATCAACTATGATCGCATTTGTGTTATGGACCAGGGCACAATTGCAGAGTTAGACACGCCATATGCTCTATATCACAACGGTGGAATTTTCAGGAGTATGTGTGATCGTGGAGGTATCAGAAAAGAGGATTTCGTTGGGTTTTATAAAGAAGAGTAATAAGGGCTGGTTTTATCTCATTCTTCAAGATATCATCGCAAGGCGTTGAAGGAGTTTTTAAGAAATATAGATTCTTGCTTTTGCTCAGGCTCGGTGATGATAGTCGAGTCACTGCCATACGATCGTTTAATACTGAGAATATTCACTTAAATTTAATTCCTTGCCTGTTTGGGCAAGAAGAAACATCGATACCTGTTTTCTTCAGCACGATTTCGTTCATGAGGTCGGCCATGAAGTGCTAAGAGCAGCCTTGAGATAATTGGCGCAGAGGATAGAAAATCAGCCTAGAGCTTATATGGTTCATTAAAAGAGGCATAGGAGGTGGTGAAGCAGAGAAGATTGGGTCTCAGAGCTTGACAGAAAGGTGGGAGTTCCGAGGGCCTTCTCGCGAGACAACATGGTATTGCGTTAGATATCTGCCACTAAATGGGACCGGTTGGTCAGGCGTATGCCTCCGTAATGCCGATCCACGCATCACACTGCTGAAAAATCCAACTTCCTGGCCACCTTTGCACCCCTCTCATCGTCCAGAACCCCTGGCCTTCTTTTCAAGTCTTCCCCGATTTTGGCATCCCCGCCTCTCTTTTTAGGCAAGTCTTGTTTCTTCGTCGGTTTGGGATCTGCTGCCCACCACTTATGTTCCAGCGCCTCTCTCGCCGTGATTCTTTTCCTCGGATCCAAGATCAACATTTTCATCAACAGATCCACACCTTCCTGTCCCGCTGTGCCGAATGTGCCTAAATAATAGTTTCTGTCCCTGACCGGAACTGGTGGGTCGGGTACCGTATACTCGGGCAGTTTTGATACGCCGGGCCAATTCTCTTCGGTCGGGGTGCCGACTGCTTGGCATATCAAATTGACTTGCCCAACCTCTGTATCCCCGGCAATATATGGTGTTCTGATAACCAACTCTGCGAAAACCAAACCGACAGACCAGATGTCCACTGCACCGGAATAATGCTTTGCTCCGAAGAGCAACTCTGGGGGTCGATACCAGCGTGTAATCACATTCGATGTCATAATTCGATAAGGGTCCGAAAACGATCTTGCTAGACCAAAATCTGCGAGCTTGATCTCCCCATCTGCTGCTATTAACAAGTTGTTGGGCTTGATATCTCGATGTAGGACGAAGTTCTCATGACAGAACCAGATGGCGCGAGTGAGCATCCCCATCCAGGCTTTGATATCAGCCGCTCCATACCGTACGCCCTCCACGTCCTTGATCAACATCTCCAGATCACCCAGAGGAAGGAATTCTAGCACAAGGTTGAGATTTTGGTCTTTGGATGAGAAGACCGAGAGGAGAGAGATTATGTTCGGATGTGAAATTTCTTGTAGATGTTTCAGTTCGCGGATAGCATCGGGGGCCATTCCTTCTGTATATTCTTTTTGAATCTTGATCTTTTTGATTGCGACGAGCTTGGATGGGTCGGAGCGGAGATGGCCAAGGTAGACGTTTGCGTAGGTACCTTCTCCGAGCTTTTTGCCTGGGGCAGGTTAGCTGGCTCGATTCGGAATGTGGAGAGATTCAACCTTTGACATATTTGTGCTTCTCCTCCTCGTTCATCTGTTCTGCTAAATCATCACCCGCCCCATTACTTGTGCCCGCCGCTTCCGGGGTTGCGCCATTGGACGCAGCGACAGTGTTTGAGAGCTTCGTACGGCTGGCAGCGCTCTTTTCGGAAGAGCCTGGGACAACGACGGGTGAGTTGGCCATCTTGTGGTTGACCGGAGGCGTCGGGAACAGTGGTGAGTGCTATGACATCCCTGCCAGAGTGTATTAGTGTGTGTAAAGTGACTCGTTCTGGATCGTGGGAGGTCAAGTCGATGGATGAATTTGTTGACGCGGCTGGCTAGCGCGAGGCTGAGACAGGGGGAATGTGGCGCACAAATAAATGCGGCTTGTGGCTTCACCAGAAAACGGCTGGTGATGTCATCATGAGCTCAAATCTAGTTCCCAGATTCCACAGGAGTAAATCCTTACCCTGGAATCATGGGGATCTGCACATCTGCGGGAGCCCCCAGTTCACGGCGCATTGAACCCAATGTAGCTGGATCACTAACCGCGTCTCAATTGGCCCATCAGGCATGATGTCAACGTCTCCGCTGCTGCAGCGCATGTTGTGATGTTCGCAAGCAATTCGGCCACAAGCAGGTGATGTGCCTGCCAAGGTAGTCGTGCAAAGGTGTAGCAGTGGTGTTGTTATATGCCACCCTCCCAGCACCCTAGGCTCCGTCGTTATTTGTGTTATTACTCTTTCATACAATTCATTGATCCTCAGTCTCTCTTTCGGGTTCTCTCTTCAACCCCCTTGAACCACTAGATCTCGAACAACCACACCAAAATCAATCATGTGGGGAGTGTCATACTGGGTGGGTCTCCGGATCTCCTCTCCCTCGACCGGTCCTCCTGGTGTCAGACACCAATATAAAGGACTAGTACTAACAATCGTCCAGGTCTTTCCCGTAATCTCTGGTCTCTGTTGGCTCGGAATGCTCCTCGGCCTACTGATCAGCTGGAACGTCAATGGCCGCCCGCGTTACCCTTCGATGGAAAACGACCAAGATGTTGCATACATTTCGGATGTGGGTGGCGACAAGCTCAAACCTCTCTTCATTGCCGGCTCCTGCGTGACCACCATCTTCCTCGACCTCTCTTTCCTCTCAGAGCGATGGCTACGGCACCGGGGCCGTTTGGTAGCAAATGTATCAACGATTGAGAAGGTTTTGAGTGGGCTGAGCATGGCCTTTGCTCTTCTCGGGACCATAGGGTTGATCCTACTAAGCATTTTCGATACAAGGAGCCACCATACCTTGCACGACATTTTTCTGTTGTTCTTTATCCTTGGATACGTCGTTTCCGCAATTTTCATTTGCTGGGAGTACCAGCGGCTCGGTGCCAGTACGTCTCTCTTCCCCACTCTATCTCAAGTTGTTGAGCTGATGGCTTTAGAATACCGTGAGCACCGTATCCTTCGGGCCTCCTTCTGGATCAAGCTCGCCTTCATCCTCATCGAAATAGCCCTCGCCGTCGCATTCGCGGCCTGCAACTTCCGCGATGCATTAAATGCAGCCGGTATCCTGGAATGGACAATCGCATTCATCTTCACCTTCTATGGCTTCTCATTCTTCATCGATTTGCTCCCGGCGACGCAAACCAAGAGGGGTACGAAGTTTCCCACCGGGCCACAAGCGACTCAGATGCAGATGGAGGAGAATGATCAATATGGGCAAGGGTACGCAGGGAGAAATACCGTGGATAGCCAAAGGACATTAGGAGCAAATAATGTTAAAACGACCATTGGGGTGAAGCATGAGAATGGCCAAGCGCCAGTGGCAAGTAATTTCTAGAAGGCAGGCGACTGTGGGATAGATGTGGCATGATGGAAAGAAGACACTCTGTATATATTGGTGGGCGTTTTCCAGCACTCCGTTGCGTTGCGTTGAGTTCCTCGTTGGATGTGTAGGCGTTGGCCTCACGGAATAGAACACCCCTTTTTGAATCACAGATGAATGGGTATTTGTCCAATGACCAGTGAGATCCTGCATTCGATTCATTTTACAGCGTATACACATCATCTACGTACTCGAAACAAGCCCGGCCCGTATATACAGCATATTATCCTCCTTCCCTCGTTCCACCAATTCCAAAATAAACAACCCAAGATTTCACGAACAGGTCGTTGTGCAATGAACGCATAGCAAAGGGGGAATTGTGATTCGAGAACGCAGCACGTTCGTGTATCCTCGACCTCTATTTCCAGCATTTCGCCCGCCAATTTAGATCTCCTCGTGAAATCTTGCGGAGCGCGCAGGGCTACTGCTCTTCTCTGCAACAAAGGTAGGAGGAGGTGCAAGGTCCTCATCAAAATTGTCTCTCGCCTCCTGGAATTCCTCCTCATCGACATCTCCAACAGGCTCGCTTAACGCACTGACTTCGCTATCTCTCCTTTTTCCTCTGCCCCTTTCTTCTGGCTCCGGCTCCGTCTCTTGCTCCTTAGCTTTCCCAGCCATAGCCACATCTCGAACCGAAGAGGGCTTTGCTCCGAGGCTCACGGTACTGTTATTTGCGCTTGCTCCAGTGAGTGCAGCACCGCCAACAAAAGATTTCTCAGGTTCTTTCTCCTTTTCAGTGGTGGAAGGCTTCTGAGGTTTGCTCATCCGGCGCGAGAATTTGGTTTTCAGCCAGTTCTTGACTTTGCTGCCATCACCTGGCGAGCTAGGAGAGAGAGGCGTACTCTCATCTTTGTTCGCGGCGTCAGCGGTCTCCCGCATACGCATACTTGCTTGGTCCTCCATCGATGTTGGGATGGGAATTGGTGTAGAGGCGACTTCACGGCGCTCTGCGATTGTCGCATGTGCTTCATTTGTTGCGGTGGCCGGAGCAACAGTAGTAGCTTCTGCCGTCGCCTCTGGTTCCGTGGCTGGTCCTACGGTTACAGCCTCTCCAGATTTCAGAGACTTTCTCTTTTCTTTCGCAGCTAGGTTTTCTTCTCTCTTTGCAGCCTTTGCCTCTGCCGCGGCTGACTTCTGCTCTTCTTTGCTTTGCTCTATATCCAAGTCAGCACAAAACTATCATACTTCCTGGTATTGCTTACGCTTCAACTTCCTTTCAATCTCTTTCTTCTCCTTCTCACGAGCTTTCTGCTCGGCTGCTTTTCTCGCCTGTGTTTCTTGCTCCAACTTCGCCGCCGCTACTCGTTCCTTCTCAACTTCAGCCCTCCCATTGATCTCATCCAAAACTGGCTGCACATTTCTCTGGGCCACTAAATCTACCGCGCTCTGATTGATGAACTTTCCTCCACCAATGTTGACCTTGCCATAATTTTCCATCCGGGTATCGCTCTTAGCTTGGGCAGCAGCGTGTGCTTTGACTTCCCACTCGCTAAGAAGGGAAGGGGCTACTTTGCCGGTATCCGCAAACACCTTCTCGTCCATCCCATGCAGACTCTTGGTGACGTTGCGTTGAGCAGCTGCAATCAGCGCCTCTCGGTCTTGTTGCCTCTTCTTCGAATCCACTTGCGATACATTACTGGAGAACAGAGACATCTGGGCTCGGATCTTGTTGGACTGCTCCCTGTCCTCATCCATACTACCATCGCTACATGCACGTCGCCGAGTCCGGCCGCGAATTGATAGTCTGGATTGCATCTTTGGAGTGTTTCCATAATAATCTCGGTACTCCCGATTCTTTGCATGCTCATCATGGAGTTTGGCCAGACGCTCCTGGGCAAGCTTTTGAGCAGCTTCTTGCAGATTGTTGAATCGCATAGGCTGTATCTCATCTGCTGATTCGACGGACGAGGGCCTCCGATGGTGGGCTGCCATTGCGCCACGGTGAGCAGCGGAAGTAGCATCGATTTGCTTTTGCTGATGGTTGTACATTTGCTTAGCCATGGCGATGGCTGAAGCATGAAGGGTAGCTTGTCTATTCTGCTCATCGACCTCAGGAGCTACAGGTGGATTCGAAGTATACATCTCCCTCGACATTACCGTAAATGGAACTGCTCCACCCTCTGATGTAATATTCGTTCGTTTTCTATTCTTCGACGCAGAAGTCGCAGCGCTCAGGGCATTCGCTGTCGCATTTGCCTCATCTGGGTATCTCTCGATAAATGAGGAAGGGATTGGCGTCGATTCTGCTCTCTTCCTACTTGTTGACATGGCTCCCGTCGCAGCCAGGAGTGAGCCCTGACGACCGAGAGCTGTATGTCCATAATCCAACTGCGGGGACAATCCACCAGCTCGATCCTTCTGGAATGCCTGGTTCGCGGCAGAGTTTCCCCAGAGCGAAGCCTCTGGCTTCCAAATCTCCACTTTTCCGCCATCCCTATGAGCCAGAAGCGCAGCCTTTGCGCCATTGGTGCTCTGTTCCGGTTGCCAGAGAGGAGCCATCTTATAATCTTTCGCAAGAACTGCAGCGGCAGAGGCGGAAGCGGAGGGATCTGGTTTCCAATGTTCGAAGGGCTTTTGGTTTGCCCACCCAAGACTGGCGGCAGCACCAGCAGCTGAATCGCCGTTCTTCAATCCGGCGGAAGGGAATGAGGGCAAATCTTGGGCTTGGGCGTATTTGAGGGAGGCTGCTGCACCTGTGCAGATTGTTAGCAGAAGAAGGCAGGGATCCGCGCATTCCGGAGCAGAGCCCTCACCTGCAGAAGACAATTTATTGTCGCCGTCGAGGAATTCACGACCGGTCTTGGAGGCATTGTCGTATTTTGTGACATATAACGCAGCAATTGCTGCCTGGTCCTCGAGCTTGTTGGATGTTCGTGTCGGTTGGCTGACATCCAGGATGGGGCTGGTCGCCACAGCAGGCGCTGTGGTCTGAGCCATCACGAGCGAGTTGTGTTGACACAATGACGTAGGTGAGATGGCGTGAGTACAACGAAAATAGTGTGTTTCGAAAATGGGAGGATATGTCGCTGCTCGGGAGCTGCAAACAGTTCAATCCATGTGTCAATCAGATGATGGTTGAGTGTTGATGGAGTGCTTCGCAAGCAGTCAAGCAGTCCTCACAACTGGTACTTGCAAGGGCAGTAGGGAGAGGAGAGGAATGGAGAGGAGAGTGATGCACCATTGCGTCCTGTGTCTTGTCGCATCATAATTCTTTGACCTAGCTGTCTAGCTCAGGTGTAGCTCTTTGCAGCAGGTCATTACCGTTTCCCACACTGCTTCTGGGGCTTGGCCTCGGAGGTTGAAGGTGATGGTGACATCATCAACAGCAATAGCCACAGCCACAGCCACACCCCGCCACTGCACGCCGCTAAGGCTCAATAAGGTTTCGGTACAAGTAGCAGAATTGCCGATGACTAGCACGGTGTTGGCTTTGTGGGAGAGCGTCGTGAATCGTGAGCCAGCGGGATGCTGTTTTATAGTGCACGGTTTAAAGATACAAGAGCAGGTAGACCTCAAAGGTGAAGTCAAAGGCAGGCTATCCCCAGATTTCTGTTCATGCTCATTTTGTGATCTGCAGCAGGGATCAGCTATCAGATGTTTTCGCTTCATCCAACAGATCTTTTCCCGCTTTGACACATTCCCGGTCTTGGACAATCTAATTCGCACTTCATCAGAACTGCTTGCCCCGCCTGCATCTTCTCTAACAGTTCGGAGAATTGATTATTAGGGACCCCTGCATGGGCGTTATGTATGATCTAAGAATCGTTTTGACCGACTCCCAAATTTCTTGCTCACTGCAGGCCGTCTCATTTCTCATCTCATAATGGCAATATCAAAGTCAGAGGCGGGGAAGGATGTCGAGCGCGGAGAGATTATAGACATGCCGTTTGAGGGCATCTTAAATTTTCGAGATGCTGGGAAGAACATTAACCAGTTTCTTGGGCAGAAGTGTGCCCGCCCACGACCCTCTACACATTTCAGGGGCAAATGCTGACCACGTGTCCAAGGCTGGTTACTGAAGGGAGGGTATTCAGATCCGCTCGACCAGGTGAGTCTTATTCTAGAACTGTTCAACGTGTCTTGCGCTGACATTTTCAGACGATGCGACACTATCAGACAGAACGCGCCTGAAGGACGAATATGGTATCAAGACCATCATAGATCTCCGAACAGTGTATGTTCCCCGACCCCTTATTTTCTACTTTCTAACAACCCCAGAACCGAGCACGCAAACCGAGAGAAAAAGAGGCAAGGAGATCTACAGATCCCTGCTCTCATGCAGTCAGATGCAGCTCTCTCAAAACCCTCCGAAATTCCCGGGGTGGCCTATTTAAACATCAACATCAACGGCAAGGGCTTCGAGCGGAGTCTCCTCTGGCAGCTTTCAATATGGAGCATCATGTAAGCACCCACCGCTTTCCCTCTTTATCTCCTACTAACCTCGTACCAGCAAACTTGTCACGCTCATGATGTTCGGCTACCGCATGGAAGCAATCTCCATTCTCGGGCGTGAAGTAATGCAACCCCGAGGGCTTGTTGGGCTGGGGTTCGACTCTATCGATCACTGTGGACCCGAGATTGCCGATGCTCTGCGTGCCTATTCTACCACTTCCAACTATCCAATTTTGATCCACTGCACGCAAGGTAAAGACCGCACGGGCCTCATCATCGCTCTCATCCTCCTGTTGCTCTCGGTCCCGGTACCGGCAATAAGCCATGATTATTGTATGAGTGAGGGGGAATTAGAGCCAGAGAGGGAAAGCAGACTGGTGGAGATCCAGAGCATTGGCCTCACGGAAGATTTCGCAGGGTGTCCGGCAGATTGGATCGAGAAGATGGAAGGGCATCTGAACGAGAAGTACGGAGGAGTGAGGAAGTATTGTCGTTCCATTGGCTATTCGGAGGAAGACGAGGAGAGTTTACTTGCTATCCTCCGTGCGTAAGGGGGGACATTTAGAGGTTATTTGGGGCTGCGAGTCAATTTGCTTTTAGAAGTCACCTGTAGAGAGATTTAGGGGTCATCATGAACGATTGAGATCTATGTACCAGTCACATTGCCACGCATCCAATTCCATACATCGCCCTCTCCACGTCCCTTTTCACCGAGTACCAATCCGCTCTCCGCTCTGCAAACTCGTAAACCTCCTCTGCTCTGAAGATTCCGTGGAAACGGTCGCCATCAGCTATCACCTCTGCCATCTCCTTCGCGTGCTTCGGATCTATGAGATATATTTGGCTGAGCTCTCGCAGTGCCTTGAAGTACTCAAGAAGATCTGAATTCTTCAGCGTCCTGATGTAGAGAAAGTACAGGTTCATATCTGAAATGAGTTTGATGGCACCATCGACGCTGACTCGCTGGCGTTTGAGATGCTTGCATAAAGCAGTGAACAGGCGCAATCCAACCTCTTGGTTGAATACGTCAAGCATGTTCTTGTCGGTACTTCCTGTCAACATTTTGGTGTGTGACTCAACAAGATTAACAACCTGCTCCGCCGCTTTGGTCGGGCCAATGTCATAATCTTGCATTTTCCCATCTGTAGCTGGAGCCGGATTATAGTCGGCGGGCTGTTGGACAGTTGCGCAAAGGTACTCAACTTCATCCATCAATACATCTATACCCTTATTCAGTCCAGCTGCGACACGCTCGTCAAGCATCTGCTCAAATTTCTTCTTCGCCTTGACGGCGGGATCAAGAAAGTCATTACGGTCAGATAACTTAGGGCCAGCCATTTGCTGCTCGTAGAAGACATCTATCATCTGAGAGATGAGATCACCAACATTGACCAACTCCAGGAAAGTCACCAGAGGTGCAACACCCTGTTGATGTTCACTGACTTCGCGAGGATTGTATTTCGAGAGATGATCCACCGCCTTGTCAAAGCCACCCCTTACATGCCTGTCTCCGAGAATCCGGAGGAGGTTGACGAAAATAGCTTCACATTGCTCTCTTGCCTCTTCCCCTGTCTGACCGCCAAGTCGAACGAACAGTGCTGCTCGTTCAATACTTGCTTTCGCGGCGTGAGTCAGATCCAATGCAATCTCAATACTGAACAAGGATCGAATGCCCTCCATTCTCGAGGCCATTAGAGCCGCTTTTGCAGCCAGCTCATCCGTCGGCGCCTCCCCGGGTAAAGGGGTTGACGTCCGATCACTGGCTGCACCCAAGCCCGGAGTTTGCGGTCTTGACGGACCAGGAGATAAACCTGGACCTGGAGCCTGGAGACTCGATCGGTTCACTACTTGCTGAGTTGGGACAGGTTTGTTTGCAAACGGCGACACAATCGGTAAGCTCGGCAGGACGTTGACCGGCATCATAACCACCTTCTTGAACGAGGTCAAGAAGTCCTTTTTGTCGGCTTGGCGATTGAAATTCGCCATGAAAAAGGATTCGGTCGTAGCTTCCTGCGCAGACAGCTTCTCCTCCCAGTTCCCCACCTCGGTTTCTGCGAGCTTTTTGAAATAATCTAGCTCATCTTGAAGAAACAAGTCGACATGAGGCTCAAATACTCTGGCTACCATGGCCATGACTTTATCAGCGAAATTCGCACCAGAGCTTTTGGAGGGCTTCAGAGTGGCTGCAAATCGCAGAGTCTGTTCAAACATCCCCGCTACACCTTTCAGGTAGGACGGTATGCTCCGTTCGTGAGCCTCGTCAAACAGGGGAGTCACATACTCCATGAGGATGTCTTCCCCAACTTTATCCAACAATATCTGGAAAACGTCTTGTCCAACAGGGAAAATTCGGTCTATGATGGCTCCTTGCTCGTTGAGCTTTGCCGCAAGCCTTTCCAAGAACTCTCGAGATGGCTCCAGAGCTATACCATCAGCTGAGGCATGATTGATGCAATCCATCGGGGTTCCAAGAATATCTCGATCCGAGAAGATGGGGTGTTTCTGCACGAAAAGCTCGATTCCAGCTTGACCACCATTCAGGACTCCTAAGACATGAGCGTAACGACGCATCCTGCCATCAATATCCCAAGCTTCGTAACCTTGCTCAAATTCTCGCAAAACGGCATTTTCAAATATCCCAACCATAGTCGTCAGTTTCTCCTCTCGCTGTCTCCATCCTTGTGCCCAATCACTTCGCGCAAAGATCTGTAGATGTGACAGCATCTGCGCCTGTTGTTCGGGATCCCGATAGACTCTGAAAATTACCGGGTCCATATGGCTCCTTGATTTTGCCAGGTCGTAGTAGAATGGCGCCAGTGCAGCATATATCCTCCCGAACTCCTGCCTCGCCGACCCCCGTACGGACTTCACGACCGAGAAGACATTGAGTAACGCTTCAGGATCAAGCATCGGTGCTCGGGTGATTAGGGCAGGTGTCGATTGGGCAGGAGAAGAGAGAGCCAGGGTCTCAAAGCCATCCAAAGAGGGTTTCGCCTTCGCTGCCATCTCCATAGATCTCTTCTGTCGTTCCTCCTCCACGCCAGCATCGAATAATGTTGTGCTCGTCTTCCTCAGACCTGCATTCCCATTGACCCCTATTCCTGCCCGTTTGGCTTCCTCCTCCGCTCTTATCCTCATCATCTCCCTCTTCATTTTCAAGGCCTCTTCGAATCGCTTCCGTGCCTCCCCCTCATTCCAGACCCCCATGATCTTCAACCTTTGCACCCACCTCGAATCCTCGTATACCATTTCCAGCATTCGTTTGGAGGTACGCCCGAAACTCATAAGGTCGGGTATAGGCAGAAAGTCAAGGATCGTTGAAATGATCTCCGCAGGGAGGACAGGCTTGATATCGATCATCTGGGTTGCCTTCAGGGAGGCGAGGACATTGCTCCTCGGCGCCCCCGTCTGGACGGGAGCGCGCTTGAAGTTCGACATTGCTCCTCGTGTGACGTCGCCACTTAATTTCTTGGATGCGAGAGGAGCTTCGTGTCTCCATCAAAGGGAAGTTGAGTTGTGGTGAGCAGTCCTGCGTGTTGTTGTGTGGAAGAGGAGTTGTCGGCTGTCGCTTCAGCTGACTGTGGGGGCTCGCTAATAAAGCCAAAGTCAGCGAGGCTCAGCATGCAAGGCTGAGAACTCCAGTAGACATCAAAAGGATCTGTGCCTAAGTGAAGAAGAGCTTCAATTTCATATGTCCCGATTGTTTTGTTTGGAAAATATCCGTATATTATGCATTGATGTTCCCGAAAGCCAAGGCCTCCAATCGGCGCTTCGTCTCTTCTTCTAGGTTTGGTAGTATTTGATCCCTTGAACCCTGGCAACACGTGGACTGGCTTGGGCTTTGCGTATTCAGTGGGTATTGTGGCCATGTAGTCAGAACTCAGTGGCGAACTGGTTTTGGCAGGGCTTCCGGTGGTTAAAAGTTCTTTCAGGTATATGTGTTCGTTCGCTCATGTGTCTATTATCTATTCTGCAAATGCATTGCCCCGGAATTTATCTGTAAAGTCCATAGATATACCAAATAAGTTGGTGCAACCAGGACAACACCTGGACTCTTCAAGCAATAGCCAGTCTCTCCTGAGCTGCCTCAGCTGCAATGTGCCGCCGAATCTCGGGGTCGTTCTCCAGCGTACGGATCGCCGTATTTCGCTGTCCAACACCACCAAACAAACAATCCCACAGATCCTCTTTTTCAATCATTTCACCTCCTCTGCCGCCTTTGGCTAGCAAACCAGTCAACGAAGCTTGCTGCAATTCCATCGAATTGGCTTCTTCGAGGTTTGTGTCAAGGAGCTCATCAGGACTCAACTCTTTCTGTTTACCCTTTCCGGCTGACAATCTTTGACCGATATGCTCCATGCGTCTCTTGACAGAGAGCTGGTGAATGGATTCTTCCACTGTGCCGTCTACCAAATAAAGCCAGACATTCGTCTCCTGGTGTTGTCCGATTCGATCAACACGAGCGATGGCTTGGAGTTCAAGAGCTGTGTTCAAAAGGGGCTCACAGAGGAAGACATGGCTTGCGTTGACCAAGTTCAACCCTGAACTGTGCGCTCGAGCATGGAGTAAGAAACATTCGACGCCCGGGTCGTTCTTAAATCTCTCGATACCATTGGGCTTGTCGATTGACGAAAATCCGATTCTGAATCGCTGGAACGCACGAGCTAAGACGTCCAGAAAGTCCCTGAATTGCGAGTAGATGATGGATTTGGCTCCTGGGTCTGTCTCCCTCAACCACATGAGATGCCTGGCTAAGGTATCAACTTTTGTTGTGAAAGATGGCCCGTCCAGTTCAATATTTTTGATCTCTGCGAGTTTGCTCTTGCTGATTTCGGAATAGATGGCAGATCTCCTCGATGTCGAAGATGGTGACGACCTCTCATGGACTTCGTGGACTTCCTCAGCTTCAATTGTAAGTTCCTGTGGCTTATAAGTAATGTCATGGAGATCGGCTTGGATCAACTTCCGCTTGCAGACAGGGCAATTGCGGTGAGAACTCCACCAGAAATGGATGCACTCTTTACAATATTGGTGGCCACACACGGTAAGCGCACCAATTTCAAATGTTTCTCTACATATTACGCAGATTCGTTGTTCTTGTTGATTTGTCGCCTCCATTCTTAGATGATCTAAGTATCGTCGTTTTGATTTTGCGGTGGCAATCTTTCGAGAGAGTTTTGCTTCGTCCTCGAGCATTCTCGCAAGTACCCTTTCGTTGTTTGGGCCTTCATATGGTGCTACCGTGTCGGAGATAAATTGCAATTGCCGGTAGTATTCCAAGCGAGTATTCATCACGTTTGTAAAGAGCTCCACCTCCTTTTCTAATGCCGCTGTAACTTTAGTCTGCTCACTGAACTGCTTCTGCGTAGCATTGAGCTGTGTCTCGACAATTGAAAGCTCATTTTGCGCTCTCATGCTGCCGTTCTCAGCGTCAGGTCTTAGCGACATTGCTAGGGCCCGGAGCTCAGCAACGATTCCGCGAATAGAGCCCATTTCTTTCGTAGGTTTCAACTGTGCTCGGGCGTTGAGTAATTCAAGCGTTTTCTCTGGGAAAGGTCCCTCGCCGTCTTTTGCCAGGCGGAGTGTTGTCTTGATCTCATGTGCAACGAGCTGGTTCTCTTGTCCGGTCAAGGCATCGTGGCGGTCCGCAATTGCCGCTCTCAATGCCTGAACATAGACCATTACTTCATCCTGTGTTTTGGTCGACTCCTCGTATTCGTCTCCTGTGATCTCTACACCCTCTTCTTCGTCCACCAGAGGGCGCAGAAGAAATTGAACAGTTTGTTCTCTCCATTCATCAAGTTTATTCGCCTGGGAATCAAGGGCGATGGCTAAAGTATCCAGCTGCCCCATAATGCGTCGACTCTCGAGACCGCCTTTCGGCGGGTTAGAAGGGAATTCGGGAATTTGTACAAAAGTCTGGGTAGCAGCTCGTTTCGATATCGTTCTCATGAGCTTGTCCGCTTTTCGAAAAATCTTCAGTCCTTTCAGCATCGAGCTTCTTGGGAGAACGCAAGCCTAGGCCCCAATCACTCACCTCTTGCAAAATCTCGCGCCTCAACTTCTTAGCCTCATCATAGCCCTCGGTCTCGAGCTTTTCTAGAGCTTCAAATTCAAGAGTATCAGGCTTTGTCATGTCCTCGTTTGACTTAATCTGGAAATAGGCGTTCGCACGAAAGAATATCGCCATGTGTTCAATCTCTAAAGCATTCCTCAGTCGCATTCGGAAAACGCCCAAACGCGAAGTTGGATCAATCCTGTTGCAAAGCTTCAGACGGTTCTCTAGATGTTCAGTGGCTTACTCACTCTTCTTGCTCATCATCATCGCTATCCGCCCCAGAGACTGGCCAGCTTCGATTGGCCGAGGATGTCTTTCCATCAACTAGGAATTTTGCTTGTTCTTCGCTAAGCTGTGCTCGACATTCTTCCACAATGGCACGGGCCTCAGTAACAACTTCTGCCCAGATGTCATGGGCTTCCTGAACTCGTGGGGAGTTTTCAAACAATTGACCTCTTCGCAGCCTGGATGTGAGTAGAGCTCTTTGGTCAGCCCGGATCGAAACATCAGTTTGATCCATCATCACATCCAACACTTGATCTACAGTCCGCAGAGGGCCATCCTTTTGCCCTAGTGCACGCCTGTTTCGCCCTCCAACCTCAGGATGAAGGACGGTCTGGCGAAGACGCACCAGCCAACGTCGCATGACATCAGACACCTCATCCGGATTCCAATTATCTAAAAGGGGTGCCCCTTGAGCATCCAACCCGACCTCTTCACACATCTGGTTGAATAACTCTTGGTAGTGTTGTTCCTCTATCGAAGTGAAGGGCATCGTGATTACATATCTTCGTTGAGCAGGGAGTCTGAGCTCATCACGGACACTCTGCTTGTTATGGCGAAGAGCTAACCATCCAAAGAGCTTGCCGAACTCAATCTTATGGGATGAGATCAGTGAGGACCAGATGTGCTTCATCGAGGCATATGGCTCATAACGAAGGAATACTAATAGGCCTCTGAGTGACGAGGAAGTCAGTAGCTGCGAGGTAAGGAGTTCAGAGGTAGGGTGAAAAAACCAGAGAATGTCCGGAATTGAAACATCAACCTCCGACTATTTCGTACTTACAAGAGATCGTTCACGTCTTTCCTCACAGGCGTCCCAGTAACACACCATGCATTTTCGCGCGGAATCATCCTTGCCACAACGGCTGCCTTACTGACTCCACTCTCAACCATTTGCGCCTCATCCAGGAGAATCCGCCACCAAGATAATTGCATGATAGGGCTCTTCGGTCGGGGATATTTGGACTCGTTGCGCAGCTTCTTGGTCGGGTTCAATTGCGTGAAATTGATCTCGGCAGCGAGTACAGAATATGTTGAGATAACGATATCTGATGTCGCCAGCTTATTCAAGAGGTCGGAGGGCTTGACCTTGCTTTTTGCCTTTATGCCCACATAATGAAAAACTCTAAGATGCGGAGCGTGTCTGTTGATCTCGGATATCCACTGCTGAAGAATAGATGGTGGAGTGATAATCAATGTGGCTGCAGTTTTTTGCACGTCTCTGCCGGTAAAATGGTCGAAAACATTGGTCGTGCCGTCATTGGGACGCTTGTGAAGTGTGATCAAAGCAATCATCTCGACCGTCTTCCCAAGACCCATCTCTTCTGCGAGAATACCGCCATTCAGTTGCTGCTCCAAGACCAAAAAAGGACCAACATCAAGGGTCACAATTCCAAATAAATGGCTGACATAACATGGCCGACCAAAGAAATCTTTAGCTTTGATGAATGAGTTGGGTAAGACGTTGCCATTCGGAATGGAAGCGTCTTTGACACCTCCTTTGGCAGACCACTCAACCCCCTCCTTTCGTAGAAGCCACCGAACAGCTCTCTTCTGGAACGGATATAATTCCGACTCCAACCCTTCAATTCTCATGGAGGCTGAGGATCCATCATTCTTATCGGTCGAATGGACGCTTTGATAAAAGTCCCGAGGAGACCATTTCTCGGCTTTGGTAACATTTTGGTCAGGAAAGTATCGTGCCCTAGGTAATGAGAGAGTCAGTAATTTTAACAAATTATAGTGGGCTAAAATAATGAAGATAGATTGAATGGGCAAAGACGCCTCCCCCAACTACTCACATGACTTTCAACAGTGCTAGAGTCTTGGTGGTAGCTTGCAGAATGTTATGTGGCGAGGTAGTCGTATTCCATTTTATTGTAAAGATCAACTCAATGCAATCGAGTCCATTTTTCTGGTACAAGGAAATCCCGAACTCAGTCCACAGTCTGCCCTGTAACCTAGCCCATTTTCTTGACTCCTGGTGGACGAGCAGCGCCAGGTGAACATCTTCCATATCTTCCGTCAGAGGCATTTTTCCATGGAAGACCTGCTGTCTCGTCTCACCAACTATATAAAGATAGGCGGCGGATCCCCAGGGCTGGGACGAATAAACATATGGTCCAATATCACTCCTTTCCATGGGTATGTCAGAGTTAGATAACTTGGACCCAACACACCGAATCTCCCAGCGACACTGGTGGACTATTATGTGTTCGAGTTCGGGGTCCTTGGTCGGCAGCGAGCTCGCAGCTTTAATTTTCTGTCGCTTGCGAGGAGGTTCGGAGACATTGTTCTGCTGGGAAACGAATTCGATGAGCTGGTCGGGGAGCTCGCGAGGGGAAGGTTGTGAGGAGCCACTTTCGGATGAGGTCAACGATACATGTTCGTTGTTAGGAGTTGCAATACTTGGCGAGGACGAGGATGAAGCTTGTGAATCGTGTCTGCCACCGACGGGTCCTGGAGACCCTCGAAGAGTTTGCTTCATTCGAGGAGGCATGGCGTCGAAAGTGCAGTTGTCTGCAGAAGATGGATGCTCTCAACAAACATTTACAAATCGCTTCGGGGTTCTGAAAACCCTTTAAGCATGCTCTAGCTTGAGGTTGGGTGAGCAAACCACCAGCGGTCCAGAGAATCGTGGAGTCGTATGAAAGAAGGCAACGAAGGGTGGAGGTGAAACTCGAGCACAGCTGCCTCCGATAAGGTTCTTATCGACGAGCTCAACTTAAAATGCTCTAGCTTCGCATGTTCATGACTCAAAAGTCTTGTGGCCTTAGGTAACAAAACCTTAAACGTTAAACTTTACTGCGAAAGACGACACGAGATTTGTTTTCAAGACGGCGCCTTTCGACGACAACACTGTTCCTGGTGAAGGTAGATCAATGCACTCTCCCGATTGACGCTGCCTGCTAACCAAATATAAAGTGTTGGCCACTATGATTGTCAAGGCTCCGCAATTGCGGTCCATACCGTCCTTCCTCCTCCCTTGCACGCAGTCACGAATAACTCCACAGGCACGATGTTTACAAACCCGAGGAAAGGCTCCTCGAATTCCACGGCCGACTCCATTTGTCCCCGACACACAAACCTTTCTCACTGTCATTGGCCGCAATTTGAGCCAACATGCATCGAAAATACCGTCATGGAAAGCGCTGTTCTCCCTCACCTCCGCACAACTTAAAGAGCTTGGCATTGAGCCTCCACGAAGTCGACGTTACCTACTTCGATGGCGTGAGAAATTTCGAAATGGGCAATATGGAGTTGGGGGGGATCTCAAGTACGTGGAAAACGGGGAGGCACTGCTCCGCGTGGTGGAGGTCCCTGTTTCTGGGAATAGTCCAGCTACGGCCACGTTATCACCAGGGACGCGCAAGATTGTGGTGAATGTGGCTGCGGGGGGCAGTGCTTTGGAGACGCCGGCGGAGCAACTTGAACCCGTCAAAGGCCTGCATATTAAGGGTGCGCAGACAATAGTTGGGCCGCACGTGCAGCCGCTCAAGGGAGGGAAAGCTGCTAAGGTTGTGGTAAAGGAAGGGCTGTGGGAGGACCGAAGAGGCCACAAGATTGACGGAGGAGAGAGACGTCAAGCCGAGGTGCGAGCAAAGAGGAGAGGAGAGGAGAGACGTGCAGCGAGATAGGCTTAGATTTTACTCGCGTGACGCTTTGTAGGATATTTTGGGGCTATGGCGTTGTACATCTGTGCTACCAACGAGGAAAGGCTCCTAGGCTCCTCGTGAGGCAAATAACCGGGTTTCTCATCCCATGCTAGTGTTCTGTGTTCCATAGGGGCGTGCTTCTTCTGCTTCCAGAAGCTTTTCGAGGACGGGGCTGCATGCAGATCGTCCAGATCAGTGGTGCAAAACACAGCCCGTTGTGCAAAGAGCGGATGGGGGAACATGTGCGCAATGATGGGGGGTGAGTGTGTTATTGGTCAATGAGTTCTCGCATCCGAAGGAATCCGTCTAAAAGAGAAACATTTTGGAGAAACGTGAACGTGAACGTGAACGTGGGTCATTTGCCAATTCAGATGTCGGTGATCGTCGGCCGGAAAGGGCGGCGGCGGCGAAGAGTCATAGAGAGTCATACAGTGGTAGTGCGGTAGTGTGGTAGTTGATCTCTGAGTCCTCTCTGAGTCCTCTTCGCACAAGATCCCGTCTAGAGCCGAAATGGCTCAGTCTCTGCTGCACCGTACTGTATGTACATCCGGCGCTGCTTCCAGAAAGGCTCCAGATCTTCCAACTTCCAAGCTCCAAGCTCCACGTTCCTTGCGTTCCCTGCCTGCCAATTCCCACGCGGACTCGGGACATTCGATCGGGCCTTGCCCCCTTGAGTTTCCCCGGGTTGAACAGCCTCCAGCCTCCAGCCTCCAGCCTCCGGCCTCCTTCGTCCGGCACTCGGTGTTCGTATCTCAGTGAATCATAGCCCTAATTGCGATTCGTGCTGATATAATAAAACGGTCGAAACAAGGGCGAGACTCTGCCACTGGAGATTGGGGATTGTTAAGAACGCCCAGGACTGGCCGGTCGGGGTATAGATGCCCCTTCTTACTCATGCACGATGGCGTTCGCAGGTCAAAAAAAGTATTTCAGCCCCAACGGGCAGGGCGGCGCTCACTGGATCAGGCGCCAGTCTGCCCGTCGCGAACTCGCAATATGGACGCGACAACAACCTCAGTCGGATGAGGCCAGCGAGGGGTGGATGAGTAAGAAGGGTTAAGAAGGGTTAAGAAGGGGGGGGGGGGGGGGGGGGAGGGTACGAGGAAGGGGGGGCCACAGAAGAAGGCTGCCAGCCTCGGAGTTCAGCGCCGTGCAGCATCAGCACTTACGGTATGAGCAGAGGGAAGCACTGACTTGTCTGGCTGTTGTCTGGCTGTTGTCTGGCTGTTGTCTGGCTGTTGTCTAGCTTCTCTGCTTGTCTGGCTCCCTCTCTGGCTTCTCTGGCTTCCTCTCTGGCTTCTCTGGCTTCCTCTCTGGCTTCCACTGTAGCTTGGCGTGCGGGAGGGCCACCACGGCCCACCAGTTGCAGCACTCGAGCGTTGGCATGCGTCATCCCAGCAGATGACCCACGCGCCAATCTTAAATGCTGGACAGTGACGGTCGGAGCTGGTGGAGTGCGACAGGAAAAGACTCATCGCCTGCACGCTGGCGCTTTGGGTTGCGTGGGATGCGGTGGATGCGCGGTGGATGCGGTGGAGGGAGAGGTAGTGGGAGGTGGGTGCCTATTTTCTGATGCTCATGGCGGCGACCGCATCCCTGGCTGCCATGCAGGTACCGACAGGAAATCTCTGTGTCTCTCTGCCTGACCGCGCTGCCTGGCCCGCGCTGCTCGGCTGCCTTTTCTTGCAACGCAACATCGACATTCCTCGACCACACTACTGTACTCTCACGCATCTCACGCATTTCAGGGATCTTAGGGATCTCAAGGATCTCACGAATTTCAGGATTCTGCCTCCTAACTTGGAAAACATGCTACCAATCCCCATCACCCCCTGCCAAAGCCTCCAAAACCTAAAATGGCCCCCCTCTCCATCCCATCCCTGCCCACCCCTTCACCCCCTTCACCCCCTTCACCCTTCACTCCTTCTCACTCGCTTGTTCCCATCCGAACCCCCCCCCCCCCTCGCCTTCTCAAGGATCCTCGGGTCCGCACCGTATTCTCGAAACGGTTTTAGCCCACGGGTCACCTGTATTCCCCGAAGCCAATCACCATCCATTGCCGGTAGAGCGGATTGAGGCTGCCTTAAAAACGTAGTGGGCTTGGGCTTGTCTGTATCAGTTTCCTTTCTCCGTCGATGCATCTGCCACACGTTCACGCTTCGCGGCTGTCGATACACCCTAAACTCCTTTGGAGGCGGTGCTCTATCTCCAATTAGATCTCTTCCACTCATCTTTCGTCCCACTCCAGTCTCCTCAGGCTTATATAACTGCCACTTCTCCTTTAGTCTCCATTCCTTCCAATCCCCAAACATCTAAACCACTCTCTGAAGTGGACTATTTCCTCCTTTCATATAGACTGATACTTGTTGAATACTACTATCTGCTTCCATTGAAGTCACCCTGCATCCAATATTATTTCACCCACCACCTCAATACCCATTGAGTCAGCTCCTCCATTTTGCTCGGACTGTTAAGTGTCTGTCCTTTGAATGGTTCTACGACTCGATCAATGACCTCCACATTCTCTTTGCGATTTCATGAATCCAGAACCTAGCGAGTCTCGTCTTTGAAGTAGATGTCAGTACCTTTCCAATTAGTTACGGAATGACTGGAGCTAAATCCCAGTAGGGACTCTCAGACCCATGAGAACGAACCATCTGAAGCATCCATCAAACAAGAACAAGGCCAAGAACAACAGCAGCAGCAACAACAAGCAACCAGAGAAATTCCCCGCATCACAATTGACGATCCTGATCAGAATCAAACAGTCAAGTACGATTCCTCGTCTTCTGCTGCTACTGAAACCGAGATGTCCTCCTCACACCGATCTTCACATCACTCTTCCAAGGGAAAACATCATTCTTCAAAGTCCAAAACCAAGAAGGACGATTGGTCAGATATCACCGATCCTGAGGAGAGAAGACGCGTTCAGAATCGAATTGCACAAAGAAAATTTCGTACGTCTACTACCATTCCAGTGCTGGTAATAAGTCACTCATAGTTTGAGTAGGAGACAAGGCCAAAGAAGCCAAGGAACGTCAAGATAGAGAGGCCGAAAACAGAGCTCATGCTGGGCATTCCTACCATACACCCGATCCTGGTGAGATGGGGACAGACGAGGAGCTCTCAGGCCTGCCCTGGGGATCTTTATCACTGAGACATGTGGTTTCCAAGGGCAAGGCAAGAGAAGAGGAGTCCAGAAGAGGATCCAAAACCCACGAAGAGCGGAGTCATTACGAACAAGAGCCAGTCTACGAGGAGAGAGATGTATATTATGAGCAAGATGCGTATTACGAAGACGATAGAGCATACTATGACTATGGGAGTGGAGGAAGTGGTAATGGAGGTAGATCTCGCTAGATGCATTTTCTGGTTGCTCTCTCATCTCAGTGTGAGGCAATTGCAGATCCATACACTTGAAATATGTGCTGACACAATGAAGTCTTCTACAGGTCCTTTGCTTACACGATTCCCACGAATTGACGGTCACACACGAAACTAATTGGATCTCCTACTCTGTTTTTTTCTTTCTTCTTCTTCGCAGGATTCATGTCTCTAGGAATAGATTTTCTGCTTAAATGTGTTACACGAAGTACAGCGAATTGCGGGTCATTCAAGGTAGTTCTTAACGGGTATATGACTCCTGTTCTCTCCTCCTACGGGTTTTAGATCTTGGCGTATTGAAAGCGTTTCTCCTTCTTACAGCGTAAGCAATCGAGGTATCTCAACATAGAAGAAGTCCGGTATGGCATCATGTTACTGTCTGATTCCTCTCAGCTGCTGACCGGGGTGGGTCGTCCACCAGAGTTCAGCCCTCTCAATGTATTATTAAAGCTCTTTTCGCTCGTGCCGCGTAATGATAATAATAGCTAATTCCAAGAAACGATCAACCAAACACGTCGTTCGCGCGGTCACCTGGTGTCCTGGTCTCATGCACGGTTAAAATGTCGGCGACAGGGCGTCCGAGGCCCGGATAACCTTCCACTTGGTGCACCCTTCCCGGGTTGACCAACAAGATCGGCAGATGCACCCCAAAACCTTCATCGTTAGCCCTACCCGGTGGAGAAGTGGGCAATTTTATGGTTGTGTAACCTGCGTGACTGCGATTGGACTTTTTTCTCGGCAAAAGTGGAGGAGGGATGAAGGATTCAGACCCTCGCAGCATATCACAGACCTTCGAGAGCCCTTCCAAGGATTGGTGGCGGAAGACTGAAACTGGGGCTCAACCCCTCAGTGGCCGGAGAAATTCCGTCCTTGCCCAGAAAAGCAACCGCCTCGGCAAACGGAGGTGTTGATGCTGTCGAAAATAGCTCTTTTGAAATGATCTGCGTTGCATACTAGGAGGATTATCGAATTTCTTTTTGGGAACAAGACACGGCTCGTATACGACCGAGGATCTTGAACCTTGAATAATAATTGCGGAAACATCAGTCCGGAGGGGAGGGGAGGGGAGCTCTGGGAAGTTGAATTTTACGGACCTTCCTGGTCCAGAGTTGTGAGTTGTGCGTTGTGGTCCTCGATTGGGGGAATTAAGGGGGGGCTTGCTTGCTTGCTTGCCGCGCTCGGCTCGGAGGCTGAGCTTAAAATAAAGTTTGGGGCCTTTTGGTCAAGCAAGCCTAAGCGAGCAACACCTCACGGACAATTTGACGACAGCATTCACTGTCCGGAGCATCACCAGAGGACTCACCTCGCCCTCATACCCATTCTCACCCCGAAACCACTCAGAGCTGTTACCGCCGATCACATGACACCGCGAGTGTTGCCATAGCGACATTGGGCGACGCATTATGACGGAAGTTGCGTCCCCGGATTCCACGATCGCGAATTCAGACCACCCTTCATCTCCAGCGCGGGCAGATCCTAGAACTTCCTTGCAGCACGTTCTCGACAACCCAAGAGATACACCGCCCGCCCCGCGACGGAACAACGACATGACGGAAGACGAGGATGTTCGGACGCCCGGAGAAGCGGTGCGCGAACCTCCTTCCAAACCAGCGACCAGCACCTCCCGCAAGCGCAAGGAACCCCCGCCGGGCAGCGCGCAGAACAACTCAATGTACAGCGGCAACAAAGTAAAGCATCTTAAGAAGGACGACGGAGAGCCGCTCTGGCGGAAGGACATCCAATATGAGTTTCTGAAGGCCGTGTTTGAGGACGACAAGGCTGTCTTCACAAACAGCTATGAGCCGGATCAGATCGCGAAGCAGACCTTTGCCAATCTCTATATCGACACGATGGCCAGGAGTAGCAAGACGAGCAAGATCTTGAGAGACAAGCTGCTGACCGAGCACGAACCTGCGAAGAATATGGCAATGGTGTGCTTGCTCGTCAATCTCGGTCGCATGAACACGACGCTCAATTGTGCGTATTACTCGCCCCATCAGTACCCTTCTCTAACCTGCTGCAGTCTTCCCGGAGATGCGAGCCCAGCTTCGAACATACCATGCCATCCCCTCCTTACAAGCTCATCAAGACCCCAATTCCTACAAGCAGCTCCAGGATGCGCCGCGACTCAAATCGATTCTCAAGGGAGCATCGGAGGACCGTCCGGAACCAAACACACTAGAAAAGATCAAGGTCAAGGATGTTCCTCGAACGAATCCTGTAAATCTGATATTCGTCCTGGCACAGTTCGCCCCGAAAGTTACTGAGCTGCATTTCCCCCCCAACAAGGACTTCTACGACCTGATCATGAAGGAGGATATATCTAGTGTTTCTCGAGCAAGAGCCTTCTTATGGCTAATGTGGTTCTATCTGGAATCCGACTTTACCGAAGAGGGAGCAGACGAGAATCCATTTGGGCCGGGTGTTGACTACGACGTTGATGTCAGGAATCAGGGCGTGCCGAGATTCGAGTACTTGACTGCGGAGCAGGAAGCCCTGGAAAATGTGGACACAGCAGAAGAAAAGGAGTATGGATATGCAAAGATGAGGGAGAGAAAGAGAATCATCGAAGCAGATCAGGCAGCCTTTCAAGCAGAACATGGTCCACCAAAGAGAGGTCCGAAGCCAAAGCTCCACCTACCTCCGGACGATGGCGGTCCAAGCCCAGCTGCTATTTTGGGTCGAATTCGCCCTAAGTACGAAGATATTGTTGGCAGTCCCGCGGCGTTGATTGGCCGTATTCGACCAAAGTACGAGTCAGATATCGACAGCACTCGTTCTACGCCACCTCGATCTCTTGGTGGCATACGAATTGCGAGTGCTCTCAACACTGGTAAGGGTCGAGGATCTCTGAAGCATCAGATGGTTGAAGGTTCATCGCCTGTCGCTCATCAAGGAGAGACTATCGTGAGACGTTCCCGACCACTTACTGCTCATCAATTAGCGGTGGAACGCAACCGAAATCAACGAGTTGATTATATTCTGAGTCGTGGATTGCGGAAGAAGCACCATCATGCCAGAAAGCAGCGCAAGCAAGAGGGTGCCTTTTGGCGTGCTTTGCAAAGGACGAAGCAAATGGCAGATCCATTTGATGATAGCGAAGGAGACGGTGACCTGCTTCATGCGCCTCCGCCTTTCAAGGCTAGAGGTTTTGGAGGTCTTGTTCAATTAGAGTCGGAGGAAGATGATTTTGGCGAAGAGATGTCTGCTTATGCTGCTGCATTCCGTCGCATGGGTAGAAGACTAGATCGCTGGGATGGTCAGAAAGATCTGAATCTTGGCGTCATGGGCACAAATCGAGTCTCGCAGGTCAAGCCGGCTGCTGTAAATGGTCACGATACTGTCAGAGACGCTGATGAAACCGAGGATGAGAGACCCCCCGAAGAGGAAATTAAATCCAGAGCCAATGGGGATACTCATCTGGCGGATGAAGAGGACCTTGACGATATGGAGAAAGAGATCCTGGGCCTTGGTAGCGAGGCCGAGGTTGAGGAAGACGGAGAAGAGGATTTGGATGATGTCGAGAAAGCATTGTTGGGCTTGGGCGGTGACGGTGATGAGACTGAGGAAGAAGTCAGTGAGGGGATGGATGTCGATTAGCAGATTCTCAAGTGACTAAGATCGTTTGCGAGGTTTCGCTTGGGACACATTCATCATCATCGATAGATTTTGGCGTTGTTTGGTTGGAGATGGCACTGTACAAATAGGCGTTGACTTTAGAGCAAAAGTACTGAGGCATAAATCAGAATCTTAGCCCTTCAAAAGTCAAGTTGACTTTGGTGGCGTGCATTCGAAAGTAATGGGGGGTTGGTCTTGGTCCTAGTGAAGTTCGGTTACAGTTCCCACGGGCTTTATAGACCACAGTCTGCATTTGCGACTCTATTCGACTTCCAGCTACCTTTTTTTCCAGCATACTCTTGGCTTGCTGTTACATATCCGCAAAGGTGAAGTCAATGCTGAACTTCCAGTACGGCTACTAATCCAAGTCCACGCAATCAGCTCAATTCACCTCGTCCGAGTTAGACTGGCAACCCATCTCCATCTCGTCCCCTCCAAACCCACCCCACCTCCTTCAAGAGTCTTGCAATCTTTCTTCGGGATCATGAAATCTCCACATATTTCACCAATGCTCTCGTCTAGGATCTAGCTTGGGTTTCGGATGCAAGATCGACCAAGGAACGTCGCTCAAGCTCGATTGAGCTTATCTTACCTACGGGCAAAGTCTCTCGGGATCTCTTGGATCAACAACCACTTCAAGTTCATCGTTATAACTCCGCCTCCTCAATCATGGACTATCAAGTCAGAAGATCTCCCTTCAAGGACCAGTTCGTTGTAAGTATCCCAATTTCACCTTGAATTTTATGAACATCATTGGCTTAAATCATCTTCAGATCCCTCCAACACCAACGCCAGATACCCCCACCTGCCTCACCCCTTCCGCGCTCCGAGCTCTCCCTTACATCTCTCTAATAGTCGGCATTGATGCAATTACGCCTACCAAAGCAGTCTATGCCATCTACGACCCCCACATCGCCAGCCTCCGCTTCGTTCACGGTGATGGAACATTCGTCAACACGGAAAGAGTTTGCTTTAGAAACACCTTCAAGGATAGGTCCCCCAATTTGAATCGGAGCCAGCGACTCCACTTTATCGAGTTGATGAGCAGAAGCATACAATACTATCATGACATTCGTGAGGACGAGTGTTTTAGAGCAAAAGCTGCGAGGGAATTCCCTTCTGAAAGTTCGGTAAGCTTCAGTCCATTTTTGTCCTCGGAGAGATGTTCAATGTCTTCGGCAATTTGGGACAATGGAAGCTCACAACTTCTAGATCAAAGCTTCTCTCACTTTCATGTGCGATATTCAGAAAAGCCCAAACTGCCCAGCTTTGACAAATCTTCAACCGCGAGAAGCACTTGGATCGTCTGAAGAATTTCAAGACCAAGCAATGCAATGCATTCCGCTCATTGCCAGCCCGACTTGGGACTTCAACTCCAACGGCTTTCAAGCATGCGCAACACAAGAAGTGGAAGCCGAGTTCACAAACCTGTACAGAGAATATTGCAGTAGGTACCGAGCTACTATACTCCCAATAGACTTCCAACATTACCTCTTCTGTCTCGCCGGCCTAGTGAAAGTCGAACTCATTTCGTTTGTCTTGGCGGGTCAAAATGATCCGAAGTATTTCATCCCCAATGGCGCCATACCTCCGCTTCCCCAAAAAGTTCTCAACCCTCGACGAACAAGCCGTGGCTGGTCAGTCGACTGTTTTATTGCTCGATTCGAGAGATTCGAGAGGATGTTTAAGGGCGGCTATGAGCGATGGCCGAACCCAGTTGCGTGGCTGGAAGCAGAGATGGATAGAGAAGAATGTCAAAATCAGATGATGAGACCTTGGAAATTGGTGGTAGAGGAAGGTGAGAAGGGACCCAAGGAGCCGCCTGTCATTGGCTGGGAGGCGCTGCAGCGTTTGAAGTGGTTTACTAGGGGAAACCATTCTCAGTATCCAAAGCCAACGTTTCCCCGGGTAAGAGCGCACTCTTACTTTTTAAGAATAGCCGTTGACGTTGGTCAACTAACTAATATCGTTCTTCTAGAAGCCTCAACCTCTCGAACTCCACGATATTATCAGTCCAAACTCTTTCAGATCCAGAGGGTCAAAGAGAGCTAAAAAGGACAGGATGGAAACGGAGAAAGCTGCCAAAGAAACTATAACCACCGCTGACCTCACAGGTAACGATACCTTATCTGGCCATACGAATCAACCAGCAACCAGAAGACCTTGGGATAAAAATCTCGATGATATCCATAGCGGTTACACTGGAGACGAGTCTGATTTGGCTTCCCCAATGTCCCGAAAGAGGAAGTACAACGGTGATAGCCGTCCGCAGTTCACTCACTATGTAGATTCTGATGACGAGAATTTTCCAGCTTTGGAGCAGCGGCAGAAGAAGCGGGCATGTTACCAACCGCCCCCAGCTCCAAAATTCAGAATGCCGCCCACCGTGGACATGGTGCCGGCTCCCCAACTTATTGAGGATAAAGACTATCCCACTCGGCCTAGATCTAACGCTACTCCTTTCAAGACGCCATCTTCGGGGTCAACTCAGAAATCAGGAAGCTGGAGAGCCCGCCGTCATCATATTTTTACTACTTCGTCACCAGAGAGTGACTCTGATATTGAGATTATCCCGACTTGCGATCCTTCTCGCCCGTCAACTCTGAAGCCTCAACACATATCACCTACTAAGTAAGTATCTGCCCTCAAACACGAAGTCACGTTGGGACCCTGTTCGCACTTGAGACTGATCTATGATTCTGCTCAAAATCAACTGGAAGGCTCACGCTAATAGTCCCAGGTCTTCTGCCTCCTCAAGCTCCCGCGGCAGCCAATCAAACACCAGCATGCAAGAGCGCCTTAACGCCTTCGAACACCAACACAAAATCCCCAATAAAGAGTTCAACGCAAGACACTACGACCGATTGCGATCCCCTTCTGCCTCCAGCCCCGAATCTCAGCAGAATATCTACCCGAATGCCATACCTGACTCGAAGTACAACAACCACCTGCACCCAATGTCTAGTTCCAGCCCGGAACAAGACCAAATCTATCCTACGATCGAATTCTCCCCTTCCTTTCACACCAATGATCATTCTCCAAGCAACAAGAGGTTTAGTCAAAGAATTATCGAGGTGGTTAATTTAGAGTCTCCGGAGCCCGAGGCTGGACAAGGTGGTGCTGAGCGCAGTGGAAGTTCTCCAGCTGAACATCGCTTCAACGCTAGCATTGCATCCACCGGGACGGGTTTTTCTGGCACGGCTTTCAAATTGGACGGTCAGCTATAGCGGTGAAGATATCAGCTAAACCCAAAGCGGCATCCGGATTGACGCTGCTTGGAATTACTCAGCTCTCGATGCGCGCAGGAGCTCCCCGCGAAGAAACTCAGCACGCAGAAAATCACCACGAAGGAACCCCATGTGAGGTTGAGTTAGCAGTGGACGTTAAAGATCACTTGCGACGAGCCGTCCTTGAATCAACCGAGCTCATCTCGAATATATGAACAGTCGAACATTCGTTATTTATTTCATTTGTCATGGGAAATGGGGTTGTGAAATATCAAAGGATAGATAGGACGGCAATATGGTGGTATTCAAGGGGGGCGTTGCAGGTAGTTGGGTAATGAAAGCAGATAGATTTGGTTTTCAGCATTAATAATTGTGCAGCCACGCTTGCACTAATCTGGACCCCTGGTATATTTCTGCGGATCAGCGATACGGTCAATTCCCCCCCTAACAAAAAAAGCTAGAATTTTTAAAAACTTCACAATATAACAAAGGATCTTTTTCTTTATTTAAAAAAAAAAGTCTATACAGATGTACGCTCGATAATTACGCAATTTTTTGGATTCTTTCTATTTTTCAAATTTGCGAAATAGTGGAAGTTATTATAGAAACGACCGGATTGCTGGTACGAACCAAACCCGCAGGGACATAGGGGCTTTAGTGCAAGTCCTAACGCACGATTAGAAGATGCGCTCATTCCTAAGACTGTGACTTGAGAGTCGTGACTCCATCGTTGCTTGCCATGAAGACACGTACAGAGGAGTGGAGGAATGAAAGAGTAGTAATGTAACCCCTGAGCGGCGGAGACTTAAGCGAGGACGCTAGTGGTGAGAATAAGGGGGAGGACATTGCCGAAACGACGAATTCGCCTTTCTAATCTTGAGTCCTCACTCATATTTTATAATAAAAGTGGTTTGATAAAGTCGCAAACTTTCATAAAGCCTAAAGCTTATACATTGAAATGAAGATGATACGACCTTTTTTGCTCTGCTCTTAAATCTCTCCGCCCCTTTAAGGAAATTTCGTCAAATGCAGGGATCAATTCAAGTATCTAGATCCATTATCTTCTAGGCAGTAGAGATCCCCTTTGCAGAAGAGGCATTGGAATCTTTGCTTTCACATCCGGTGTGATATTCGGTGCTCCGTCGGGGCCAGTTTATTTTGATGGATGAAGGGCTTAAACTTGTCGCATTCGCCATACTGGAGACATTGCTCGTTGCCCTGCCATTCCACGATTGGCGAATATCGCCAAAAATACTGCCTGCGGTCTTCAAGCAAATGGGTAATCTCCTATAATGTGCCTCGTTGGCTATATAATGCATATAATCGATTGCGGTGGCTGGGGAAGGACCTAGCTTGTTTGAATTGTCATAACAATCAACGTTATTAGGATCGAGGTTATCACAGCCTCTGTCTTGTGCCATTTTAATCCGAGATGTCGCGATAGATCGGACATTGGGAAATTTGGTGTCAAGCCAAAACTCCCCTGGCCAACCTTGCAGCGGACTCCCCCTATGAGATGCATCGAATGAAGCTTTGTCGGAGCGTTAGTCCTCGAAACTCCCCGCAGAGAAATAGCAGACAGTTTTCTTGATATTGCCCTTCAGAGCCTTGATAGTGGTTACAGGGGTGTCATAGAGGTCCACGTCGAAAACGTCAGCAGGATGTGTGAGATCAGACACAGCGCCGCTGGGTTCAATTTGCCAGGTCATTCCAGCTGTTGGTTGCCACATAATCTTTGCTCCCAAAGATGAAGCAACAGGTTGACCGCTGGTATTGAAGAATTCCTTTCTCCGAAAGCAGAAGCAGCAGGTTGGATGGCCGCTGAGGACGTTTTTGGCACCGGGACTACGGTCACCAGGTAGTCAGTTTCAGTGCTGCAGGAAGTCCGTTAGTTAGTGTTAGCAGAAGTACTGCAAATCAGGCTTAGGGTTATCAGTTTTGGTGCTGCAGGGCCCTTTGTGAGCATTGGAGGAGCCTCTGGACCAGAATCGCAATCGCTTAGCCTTCGCTTTCGTCACTGTTGGTATCAATGACGTCTTCCGCATCGTTTGTATCCCCGGTATTATCTGTGTCCTCTGTGTCTGGATCCTTTTCTTCATCCCCATTCTCTTGCTCACCCTCATCGTCTTGATCCTGTCCAGAATCGTCCCCATCTTCGTCTGAAGAATCATCATCTTCCGAACTTGCGCTTAGTAAGCCGTGCTGAGAGTTCTCGTCCGGCGAGGTCGGAGGCAAAAAAGTTGTGCTCAGTCTTTTGGGTGCAGTAATGTGCCTCGGAAGGTGCGATAACCTATGCGGCCCATGTCTTTTGATGACAACCGAAGAAGATAGTTGAAGAAAAAGAACGCATGAGATAAGGACGGCTTTAAGAATGGAAAGCATGATGAACAACCGCAAGGCGGGAAAGGAATGGAGAGGCGTCCAATACTTGGATTCTTTGAAGAGCATGAGAAAGATTCATACACGACCAAGTAACTCCATCTTTATATCCACAACTGTAAGCGATGCGCCGTACACCTGCCCTCAGATTCAGGGGAACCAACAAGGTCCAACTAATATATCGGTGGCTAAAGCTGTGAGCATCAACGAGGCCGCGATGACGTTTTTCCTAAATCACCAGAATATGTTTTACTACTGAGCTCAGCCTGGCGAGTGGCAAGGCCCAGGGGCCGTTCATCGGCGTTGTTGTTTAGTGGCGGAGCCCAATTGCGGGGGTAAGACGCTTGTGCTCCCTGAACCACATGTGGGAGGCCAGGCTGTGAGATTCAGCCTGATCAGCAACTCAGGGGCACAGCTAAATGGAGAGCTTCCAGAGACAAGGCTCTTGCTTCCAAACCGACAGGCGTTCTGCTTTGCCGCCTTCCCATTTCCAACAGCCGGGCCGGGCCAGGAGAGAAGAGATGAAGGGCGGCAGAGGCGTAGCATGTGGAGCATTCGAGATTCGCTCGGGTCGGCCTCCTTTGCGAGCTGATCAATCTATCCCAAGGACCGCGCGAGTACCATTATCGATATGCAGGTAGATAGTCGGTGTTGATAACAACAGGACGGTGAGCTTTTGAGATGTTTCAGACGTGCTGCCGGTAGAACCCCCAAAACGAGGAATGGGCAAAGTCACGTGCTGAGTCACGTGCTACTGATTTATGTGGCAGCTGCAATCGCCCTCTTTCTCCCTGTCGCCAATTTATCTTACAAATCATCGCCGATTCAATAACTCCAGAGGACAAACATAGCCATTCATTCTAAATGATGCTGTGGAAGGCGAGCCACTTAAGCAGGCCGGAAAGCAGGGCTCTGGAGGAAATGAACATGATGCCATCAGATATGTCAACATTGGAATGTCTTCTGTTTCTTATTGTTAGCAGCTGAAGCATATATCCACCCGTCTGACTGCTGATCCACTCGGGAAGGCACAGTACCTTGGACTCATTTGCATAAAGCGTAATGTTCAACTGTTCCTATTGGCGGCCCGGAGTGCAGTTGTTTCTCGCAACAGCTTCCGGAACCAGCTAATTAGAACTGCTACCGCGGTATCTGGATCAGCAATGCTTGGTAACAAGACTATATAAATTCTGGAGATGCTGTATTGTGCCTAAGAGGAACATTAGTGTTCTTTCTTAACATGAAGGAGGATGGTCATTGCCAGCCAACCTCCTAAACTCATCGCAGTGTTTTCAATTGAAACAAATTAGTACCACAAAGTCGGGTACAAACTTTGAGGTTCCCAGGTTGAACAATTGGGCCGGCGGAAAAGTTGTTTCAGTTCTTCTTTGGCTTCAAGAATGGAGCTACCCGACCACACGTTTGCAACCTGAAGCTATTCTTTGACAAATTGCATCTGTGGTAGTTTAGAACTTCCTGATCTCTGTGCCTGCTTTATTCTTTCGGTTTGTTAGATGTCTCTCATATCTCCACAGTGATAGCTCCGCGTTCTTGCCTTTAGCCCTCGGCTGTCAGAAAAGCAGTCTTCATTGTTGTTCCAAGTCAAGTTGGACATTCCCCTTTGAATGCTGAAGTCTTTCTCAGATAAGTGTTCAACATTGGCTGGGGAGGTTGGGTTTTCAGTGCGGTTTGAGCGGAATCTTCCGTTTGAGAAATCACCTTGCCCTCGGCTGAGATTTCACTTATGCTGCGCTGCTCTAACTCGCCCATCGCACTAGAGGTAGTCTTCTTCTTCCGAAATCGCACTGGATATTTTCTTACAAACTCTCAAAACCTCCTCTTCTTGTTCTTCATCACTAGGACACAATCGCACTTCCTTCTTCCCCATCACCAAGAATAATCAATCACTCTCGACACTCACAACTACCCCCGACTTCCTCCCACCTTCTCAAGATGGACCTCCTTTTTTCTTTGTTCGCCATCCTCTTCTCTGGATTTCTGCCAGCTCACGGTGCTGAGTTGCGGGATGTTGATAAATTCTGCTTCAATATCACCATTCCTGTCAATGTTACCTCGAACAACTTCATCTTCGGCCTCCCACAGTTCTCTAACAACCTCGATGTCACGGCACTTAACATTGAGTTCAATACTCGAGGTGTCGCTGCCACTTTGAATCCATTCGCCGGTACTCACAATGAGACTGCTGCCTATCAAGTTGCCGGCACCTATTGTCGACCCAGCCACAACAAGCCCTCAACCCTTCTCTTGGCAACCCACGGCGCCACTCTTGATAGATAGTAAGAAGCAGGCCCGTTTTCCTGAGCAGTGCGGGACAGTGGTGTTGTTGAAGCTGGGGCTGATTGTTCGCAAAGTTACTGGCACTTCCCCTATCAATCTTCCAAGTACAGCTTCGTCGATTTTGCTGTTTCTAAGGGTTATTCGGTGCTCTTCTACGATAGAGTTGGAGCTGGCGAGTCTACTATGTAAGTCCATTCCGTCCTCGCGCTTTCATTCTGCCAGTATCGTCGCTCCTTAGTCATATTATATTGCTCACTCTTCCATAGGCTCAATGGCTATGTTTCTCAGATCCCAATCCACGTCGCAGTCTTGGAACAGTTGATTCAATACGTACGATCAGGCTCTCTGAGCTCTTATGCGAGGGGTGTGACACCAAAGAAGATAGTATTGGTCGGCCATAGCTTGGGTATGTATATTCCTCCACACCCTTGTGGTAGATTCAAATCCCTGTCTCCTCCAAACCGAAGTTGCACAAGTTGGGTACATTCGACCCGTCTGTGTCCCGGATATCTCGCGAGTTCTTGCACACTCAAGGACGCTCCCTACGCAGGCGCCTCGAAGCGTTGCGCACATTCATAAAGCTGACTCAAGACCCAGGTTCTATGATCTCCAACGCCTTGCTAGCATCGGCCAACCCGACAATTGCGGATGGAGCTGTTTTGACTGGCTGGTCTCCCAACTCTGGCCTTTTGGCAGGAGCTCCGGGTATTTTTGCGGCTACCCAACTGAAGATTGCGAACACAGCCAATCCTTCTCGCTGGGGTGCTTACGACAATGGTTGGCTTACGGCCATCGACATCTACTCATGCATTCAATTGTATGTACATATTAAGACCTGTAAAATGGGCTCAGTAAGGATGTTTTCAGTGCTAATAGCTACCCTGTAGGTTCTACAAGATCGGCTCTTTCGATTTTGCCACTGCCCAACTGGCATTGGCCTCAAGCTGGCCAATCTCGATCATGGAGTTCTTCACCCTCTTCGCCATGAACTTCGTCTCGCAATCTACCATCCCAGTCCTGTTCTTCACGTAAGTTTCTCGCATACAGTCAATATAGAGGATCTAATTGTTCCGTAGAGGCTCGAATGATATGATGATCTGCCAGGGAGACTGCAATGGTGTTTACGCCAATGCTGTTGCGCCTCTCTTCCCGAAGTCCGTGGGTTTTGAAGCCTACATTCAACCCAACACTGGCCACGTTCTGACCACAGCAGTAAGTCAAGGACACCTGATCTTCCTGAATGTGCTAACAGTCTCTAGTACAATGCTACGGGAGGTTATAAGGTCATCACCGACTACCTCAAGAAGAATGGCTTGTGATCTTTTGTTGTCGAGGCCAACCACGTGTCACTGTACCATTCGAGCTGTGCATCAATCGTTGATGGAAAAGCCTATTGCTCTGGAGAGTGTTTGATAAGCATAGCGACGTTGGGCCGAGTTTATGGCTTTCAATTGCTTAGATAATGATAACGTGAAATCCCTTAAATAGCTCGGTTTTTTGCTTGTACTTTCTGCATGCCTTGTCGGTTTAATATATTATCGTAAGTAGCTGGAGAGTGACTGTCGCTTGATTCTCGTGTTCTAAGCGAATTACACCAAAAGCCAGTACTCTAAGAATACCAACTTACTATTCCACAAAAACATATTAGAACCAGATCTAAGAATTAAAACATAGACTATTTAGAATGTTTTCGATTGTTCTATCACCTTGGAATCAAATTTAAAAGTAATGTACTAAAGGTTTAACGAGGGTAAAGGTACGGGTGGCGTGATTAAGCGAAAATAGGGGTAAAATCACGATAGAACACTCTTCCTAGGATTTACTCCTTAATTAACCTGTCATCTTGACTTACAAATACGATATAAAGAGAGTTAAATGTACGGAATACTCGAATTAATTAGGTGCTAATTGGGCGTTACGTAAAATTGATGCCTTTACCATAAAACTCGGAAGTGAATCAGGTGACTTTTGCTGTAAAACCAGCAAAACACGAGAACTAAGTGACTAGTACTGTAATCGCTTTATTGCGCAATACCGCTGCCAATTGCCATTTCACCAATGATTCGAGTGGATATCGTACAACAAGGTAATCATAGTCCACAAATCACCGTCTCCTCTTATCCACGCTTCTCCTCCCACTTCCGCACACTCTTTCCATCCTGTTATCCTATTTGCCTCCTCCATATCCAACCCTCTCCCCCCCATTATACCCCTCGCTCCTCCTTCCCCCATGTCTCCTATGTCCCCTCTCCCTCGCCTTCCCCTTACCCTCAACCCTCTCCGGCTGTTGCTTTAAATCATGCTCCGCCTGAATCCTCGGGTAACACCTAGTCCCAAGAAATCAGAGTCAGCATGCTTCTTTCCGGTAGTTCAAGAGTAGGTTGTTCCAGGAGTTGTTGGACATTGCCACAAGAGGTATTTAGCCCGAGAAATTGGGTCTTACGCAATAGCCGCCAATATCGCTAGAACGGCGGCTTTCAAGCCCGCTTCCTTGAGATCGAAATGTGGGTTCGCTTTCTCGATTGCCTTGCGTTTGGCACGGTGGAGGGGATGAGTTTGCGAGGGTCGGAAATCTGGGATGTTTATTAGGCCGTATAACATTTGCATTTGTGCTTGGTTCGGCTGCGGAAAAGAGTTGTGTTTGTTGCTTGTGGTAAAAAGGGACGCTGTTGAGCCAGGCGAATGTGTCTGCAAGGGCTTGGAGTTGCGCAGAGAGAGAGATGTACTTATTGTTGGTAGTAGAAGAATTTATCATTGCTGAAGCATGGAGCAGTGACTACCTCCTGTAGGCCTGCACAAGCTTCGGATTGCGTTGCAAACTGCTGTGAAGAGGAAGATCAAGAACAGAGAGAATATAACATGACGGACGAAGAGCAACATTCACAGCAAATCGCAATTCTACTATTACAATCCCTAAGAAAGGTCCATATCAGCGTCGTTATCACTAACCCTTCTAGGGAATTCGCTACCCCGACATCATATCCACCGCGTTGCCTCCCCCAAACCCAGCAGTTCAGCGCTCCGTCCACCAGAATTTGTAACAGAAACCTATCTATCCCTCCATACAATTGCATAGCAGAGCAGATAAAAGAGAGGGAGCGAATTGCAGACGCTGCTGACCGCTAGGATGACCTCAGTGATCGTCGGCAGGCAGGACGGTATAGCGAGTGAGGGGTCGAGAACCCCAGGAATCCTGGTACAGTAAAACGCATCAAGCTCAATGTTGTGGAACGCGAAATTCTTGATTGGGGGTGAGAATGAAGAGGGCGAAGGAAACCCTTGTGGCTAAAGGGTGGAATAGGGGTCCTTTCCGGGCATTTTGTGTCAGAGTTTTGTTAGCAAGGTTGTGGATGGTTTGGACTCACTGTATAGAAAGCGGATGAAATGAAATTCATGGTAATAAGTTTTGGTCACAGTACCTCCAAAGCTCCAAGCTCAACCTTCTCTACCGCCTTCGTGATCGCGTCTTCCTTCAGCATAACTCTCCTCCAATCCCAATAATTCTTCCGAATCCGATCATACTTATCTCCCAGCAGCCTCAGTGCCTCATCAGCTTTTTCGGTTTTACCCTCTTCCGCCCACACATCAGCAAGGAAGTCCAATGCATGACTGCTCCTGATATCCTCTTCTCCATCCTCTGGGATCTTCACAAACTCGTTCGCGAAACATTCTTGAGAAGATAAGTTCCTTCCTCCCTTTCTCAACACACCTCTCAGGTAATTCCACGGGCTCTGATTCTGCGGCGCTTCAAACGTAGCAGCTTTGCTAAACTCTATCTCACGGTCTATAATTTCGTCTGGAATCCTGGGATCATGTTCAGTAGCTCTGCTACCAGAGGTGCTATGCTTCGGGTCTGAGAATACCACATAGAAACGATGAGACCAAGCACTGTTATTCCTAATATCTGTCCTCAGTAACGTCTCTATCGACTTCAGTTCAGCATCGTTGAATAAGTTGAGTTTCCGCACGAAATATTGTCTGTAGCTCCAGACATGATAGTTTTTTGCATCTTCATCGAACATCTGGGTCATGAACTCGATTTCAGATTCTGCTAAGTCCTGGAGGGCGGCGGAATCAGAGGAGATGCCAGGGTAAAGGTGGTCGAGGAGGAGCTGGCGGTGGTGCCAGATTTGATAATTCTTCTGATTATCAAGGGCCACTTCATTTATCCAGTTCAGTTCTTGCGAAATGTCTGCGTTGAGGGCGAAGATGGTGGAGGCCCGGTAGAGCCAGACGGTGTAGTGGGCTGCGTTCATGGATATGATGTGTTCAGTGAGGTCTAGCACTCGTTGGGAATATTCCTTTGCAGCCATTACCGCGCGGAGGTAGCCCATAGCTAGGAGAGCAATCAGAAATATTTTTATAAATATGGTTAATAACTCACCTTCTGCATACTCATCAGTGTAGGCGATTTGAGCCAAAGCCCTCTCCCCATCATCTTGCGGTATGGGAACCACATCGTCCCATTCAGGATCACCCTCGTATTTCCCCATTTTCTTCCCTTGCAAGACTCCTACCAGCTTCCTTAGATTCCTTTCGTCCTCAATATCCCCAATATCCCTTTGCTTGCCAAGCTTCCTCCCCTTTTGCTTAAACTGGGTACTCTTCTCCCTCAGAGTTTGTAAATCGCCTTCCTTCTTCTGGTAAAGCCGGTATTCCTCGGGCGTATAGTTTCTAATATCTCCACCTTTGCTGTCTTTCCCCAAATCCTTCGGCTTTGGTAAGGGAATGGGTATCTTCTGCTGTTCGACAGATTTCCAGAATTCTTTCTGCTGTGGGGCAGGCCACGTCTTCCACGCACTTGTTTCGAGGAATCGGTAGTTTACGTAGGCTGCTTTTTCGTTGGGAGTGAGGTTGGAGAGGCCTTTTGTATCTTTGAGGACTTGGTAGGGTCGGGAGGCTTGGTATTCAGCTTCGAGTTTTGCGGCGATGGTGGGGTCTGTTTGTGGCACCTTAGCTGTTGGCTCTTGTGCAACAAGGAAGCTGAAATGGCAAATAATTAGAGCAGCAATCTGGTATACGTACACTCTTTGGGTGGTTCTGGGGCTTTGGATTGAGGTTTTGGACCTTTGGAGGCTTTGGGAGCCATTGTCGTGGTGAGGTGGGGGGAAGGCTTTGGGTTCCGGGGGGAATGTCAGCCCAGCCTCGCCTCGCCTCCGAAAATATTTGAAGAGCTTCAAGAGACAATATTAAGATGCAGTTCGGCAACGATTTTGAGGAATTAGTCATTATAATTTGATTATTTCGCTCCCTATTGGTACAAAGAATCGAATCGCTCCATTACCATACCCATCATTGATGTAAAATTTTATACAGCCTGTTGCTGTTGCCAGCGATTTGTGTCTACTCCTCTACTCTCCAAAATTTCCAAGCTTCTCTATCACCACCCTCCCCTTGAACCCCAACAAGTTCTTCAACGCCTTCAATACCATTAGCGTTCAAGAACTTATCTTGGTCGATTTCCTCTCCTCCCATGTCATCTTCGGTCCCATTCTTAAGCACCGCAGGCCAAAGAATGCCAACTCCATCACAACCCAGAGTGGTTTCGAATCTGCGGTAGTTTTCCCTGTCAAGGGTATCCTCCAAGCGCTTCAATCTCTCCTGCGAGACACCCGGCTTCAGAAGAGTAATAGCGCAACCCCCGCCTCCTGCACCAGTGAGCTTCGTCCAGCCAATGCCTTCATGATCGACAAGCTCCCGTATGCGTTCCAATCGAGGATGTGACACTCCCAAAGCAACCAAAAGACCATGATTGATCGTCATCAGTTTGCCCAAGTCTTCTAAACTTGCCACTTCTTCACTATCAAAATCGTCCCGGCGAATGAGCTCTGCGGCACCCTCCGAGACTTTGTCTATCGCATTTAGGATTGACTCCGTGATTTGTGGGTGTGCTTTTTTCAACGCGGCCACTTTTGCGAGCTCTGCCGCGGTTGATTTTGGTTGTCTGGTATCCACGAGGAGGAGAGGGAGCTCAGGGAAATTCCATAGTGACTTAACCCTGGGTGGCTTTGAATAATCCGTCCTCTGAAAGACTACAGCTTTTCCCTGCGTTGCAACCGTATTATCAACGCCTGATGGATTTCCATGTATGCACATCTCGCCAACAAATGCCCATCTGTTTATTCGTTCGATTTGGAGACGTGCTTCTTCGGAGGGTTGGTCTGGATGTGGCCCTGAGAGTGTCCGGATTTGGAGGAGAAGCGCAGAAGCAAGGCAAACAGAAATAGATGCACTGCTCCCGAGTCCAGCAGCGATTGGAATTGTTGAGCGCAGTGTGTATAAACATCCTGGAAAAGATTGCGACCCAAGAGACAACAGAAGATATAAAAAGCATGAAGCGGAATTCTGGTGAACCTTACGAATATCGTCAGGCTGATCTAAAGAGACGTCGGCCAGATGTGGTTTCATTGCAGCAACTAGCTCAGGGTCGAGAGAGGTGACAAGATCGTAGTAGTACTTCTTCTTTCCCGGCTGAGAGAAGGTGCTCCATGGCAAATCATCGAGATTCCACGTATGCGAAAGATTTATGTCAGGGAATCGAAGAGATATTGTTCGTTTTGATTTCGACAGTGCTGTGACCAGGAGGTAGGATCGCAGAGAAACGGCTGCTGCAATGGCGGCCTGAATCGACGGTCAGCCTTGCCTCACCGATGATGGAATTTCTGATGTACCTTGCCATAAACTACTGCATGTTCTCCAAAAACGATGACTTTGCCAGGCGCAGACACCATGAACGGCGGCATCATAGGAGTTGACTGCTTCCTGTCCAGAGGGATTCCCCTCCGAGTCTTCCTTAGGCCATTAACCTCTATCTTTTCCATATCTTCAGAGATACCGTTGACCGACTGTGCACCGCTCATGCGGGGTGGCATGTCCAGGGACGGAGAAGCAGAGGGACTCGTATCAGAGGGCGTCTCGATCTGCAGGGAAGCAGTCGTACTCGAGCTTGACCGCGAATGAGTCTTGGTCTTGAGGGGTTTTCCACCGGATGACCGTCTGCTCTGATTACTGGTCATTGCATGCCCCGCGAGATCGAGCGCGTCTTGCAAAATGAGTGACAAAGGATGTTGCTAGTGAATGACGAGTGGCATGCTTGATCGCTGGTAGCTCGGTGAGATGCTGCAATTTGGCATTGACAGGGGGGCTGGGAAGGTGGTTGCCGGTTCCTCGTGGGCTTGGGATACTTGGGATATTTTGCCGGGGTCCGACGCCTTCATGCAGGTCGAGTCTCACGTCGATCTCGATCTCGATCTCGGACAACCACCACCCAAACCGCTGGGTTTGGAAGATTGTAAGCTGCTTTTTGTCTTCAATAAATCCTTGAAATAGTGGACCATGGGCACGTTGTAGAAGCAGAATTCTAGCTGGGTGGTCCGTGCTCTGTTTAGCTTGCTCAGGCTCTTCCACAAGTGAGTGGTAACTCGTAACTAACAAATCGGACGAGTACGCTCTCCTCGCTTGCCTTGAACCACTTCACTCTTTGTGCACTTTCTAGATTTAGGGCCGTTGTGGTTTTCAGGGACAGGAACGAGACCCCACAATACATATGGCAAGGTTCCTGCTTGGTGGCAGCACTAAAGAGCCGCACTAACATTGTCAGCTAATGGCACACGCTACTTACTACTCGAGGCTGCTCCATTTGGAACATGAGTTTAATAGACCAGAGTATCACCAAACCAGGTCTTAGGCTGATTTAAGGATGGTTTTTTCCTCCTGGGCAAGATACTTGCTTCATCGGACTCGACACAGAGTCTCTTTACAACCTCTCGACGACCCTTGGATGCTTAGCCTCAAACCCACTTGCGAACCCCGCAACCCCCCTATACTTCACAAATCCCTCCGTCTTTGCAAACTCTGTATGATTCTCCACAGTCTCAAAACCGGAAAAATAGCACCCACTCCTCTCTCTTCTCATCTTCCTTCTCAATCCTCCAACCTCCCACGACACCATACGGCTTCGTAAAATCCTCCAACAGTCCCCTGACTTCGTTGAATTCCTCGATGAATCCAGCCTTCTTCTCCCTCGGTACAAGATGTCGAATGTAGCTGATGGCTGGAGCTGTGGACACCCATTCAGCAACAGATGGTACTACGAACACATCATGGTCCAGATGCCATATTTACATCTTCTTGCCTTCCTTTTCTTCAATGTACACATCTTCCTTGAAGAGTTCCAGCAATTGCTGGTTCTCCGCCGAAGGTAAAAACGCCTTAAGAGTCAGCGGTTACTCGATACAAATTGTTTCGGGGAGGCTGGGGCAATAAGTATAGGCTGTCTCAGGAAACATTGGGCATTGGAATAGGAATCGGTTTCTCTCGCCACACTTACATAGTGTGCCTCGGGGAAATTCCATCTTCCGATGATGTAAATGATTCAAGGGCCTTCAATCTGCTGGAAATAGTGAAACTTGTGCTTGGATACTTTCTCCAAAACTTCCTTCGCAGTTTGGAGCTTTTCAACAGAAGGACATCAACTGATCAAAGAGAATTCTTGGGAAAGATGCTCTTGATCATATAAAAATAAATGACGGCACGGAGAAGGGTCGGTTGCTCCATAGTAAGGGAGTCCCCACTAAGCGGAAGGTCACGAGGTTAGCGAACTCCGTACCGGCTATGTTTGTTGATTTGCTTGTTCGCAAAACTGGGGATTATTGAGGCGTGGTTTGCAATGAGGAGTTTAAAGAAAGTAAAGAACAAATCGTGGATGAAACCTCATGAAGGATGCTCAGTGAATAGCAAGGCAACACTAGCTTAGTTAGGATATCGGCGATTTCCGGGCAATGGATCGGACCTAACCTATCCTCGCCGCAAGCTAAGAAATGAGGCCACTTTCGAATCATAGATCCGATATGCAATTGTGAAGTCAGTAAGCAGTGTCCCTCGTTTAGGAAAGTCATAAGAGCAAGGTGCGTGAAATGACGCGCTTTGACTTTGGTTTGGTTGACCATTCGTATTCGCCCTGCTATCTCATCGCAGCGCAGCAGTTCAGTTGTGCCATTGCCATGGTATGCCAGACGCCTCTTGCGAAAAGTCAATGCACAACACCTTCATGATCCCCACTCCATCAAGTCAAAGCCTCAAGACTGTCATTCCTTATGCTGTTCGCTTTCCTTTGGCGTTCTTCTTGGGGGTATCGGCGATGGTGAGACCTGTGGAGAAGAACATATCAGCAATTATTTTTAATCAATTGAGCTTTGAAGAACCGTTGACAGTTCTTTAAGCCCCCAGCTCCACCTGATGCTAAGAGCTCTGTTCTCCTGAATCTCAGAAGTGCCTTGTAATGGGCGGAAACGTACTGGGCGGCAGGGATTGCTTCAACTTCTCGACCTTCTCCGAATCCTTCAAGACGAGCGTGTAGAGGTGTCGTGAGCAGCGGACCTTGAACTTGGTTTGGGATGTCTTCTTGTTGCGCTTTATGCGTGCAGCTGATCTCTATTAGTCTTCGTTTGCAGATCTCACATGCCCTCCTTCAAGCCCATTTCCAATCCCCTCGATTCCCATCATTCTTCCAGGTATTCTCGCAGCTGGTGAAAACATACAGGAAGCATCCTTGCGTCTGCAAATCTCAATGAACTATTCTCCCATTAACATCTCTCCTCCCAATCTCCCTCCTCCACGCACTGAGAGGGCCAAACTCACGTTCTTGATGTCGGAGATTTCTTGAGGCATTTTGGCGGTTTGTAGACTTCGTCCTTGGGGAATTGAAGGTTTCGAGATGGTTGATGTTGAAGTCGAAATTTCGTTGTGGGAGAGTTAGTCAGCAGCTCGGCTATTCCTGGTGTTCAGATAAGGTGAGGCGTCCGGCGCCACAGTCATGTGGCTGGTGACGCGGCATTGAAGGCAGGAGGGGCAAAGTATTTTGTGAATGTGTTCTTTCCGTTTCCTATATTCGTGGCTTTCCACTTAATGACTTGAATCGTCTCTCAATTCTGGAGCTGACTTCATTTGCTTTCTAAACACGACAGATTTCAAGCTAGACTTTCAAAAGCGTACTTGCCTGACATCATTGACGCCACCTCCACAAGAACTGAAATCCCAATATGCCGACTCCTTTAGACAAGGCTCTGAATTCGAAGGTACGTTGCTCTTGGTAGATACTATGTAGAGGCTTGTTGCTAAATTTCCCCATAGAAAGCAGTCATTGGTATGAACTCTCATGGCAGAACATTAACCGTGATTATCCATTAACTGCCTCAAGTCTTCGGTGGCATTGTGACAGCAGTCGCCGCATGGTCTATTTGGGGACAAAATATATTCCCAAAGGAAGGAGACCCTACTGGTGGTATGTTGCCCTTTGTGAAATTCGATGTATGCTGATGAGATTCTCTTACAGATCCAGAGAAATGGACCAGGGAAGAGTTGCGGCGGTGGCTGGCAGCAGTAAGATCTCTTTTCCATCACCTGTTCCTTTGTACGAGAACATAATCTACTCGATGTTTGTTGTGTGGCTTTGATGGGGCTCGTGATTTGACATACCACCAGAGTCACGAGTCGAGTCCCTCTCTCCTAATCACCCTTTACGCCTGGCCACTGTCTATCTTGCCCACTTGACTGACATTTGGATGACAGAGAAATCTCCACCCAAGTCCGAATGATACTGACGAGCAACTGCTTGAGAGGGTGAAAGCCAACATGCGTACTCTGCGAGTCTAGCTAAGGATTCGACCCTCAGCTCGAGGAAGAATGAGTTTCGGACTTCAGTAGCAGGTCCTTAGGGGCCTTTCTTCTGGAAACGAGAAAATCGCCCTCGTTTCCGGATTGCGGCCGGACTCCCTGCGCTCTCTAAGCCATGTTAATTTATTAGAAGGCTATCAGAGAAAGTCTCAAAATGTGCCAGAATGTTCTTCACAAGCAGGAGCAATCACAAAGCCCGTATTTATCGTTCAAATCACGAATTACTTGGCTGTCATTGAAAGCCATCGCATTTACGTTCTATTTGTCAAATTTGCCCTTGCTTACTCTCCCTCCTGACGCGGCAAATTGCTAAAAACAATGCGAATGGAAAAAACCGTATTTGCAGAAATCCGAATTCGTGTGAAATAGTGAAAGTCTCGCCGAATGGAAAGTTCGCAGCTTGTTCTCACCAAGACTCAGGCGTCACAGCCACTGCCGAGGAGGGTAACGATCTCTGCCTATATAATAATCATTGTCAGATTCAAAGGACCAATAGTCTTTTGGAATTGTTTACCTCCAATTCCGCATTCGTTTGTTCCATTTCCTCGGCCTCTCGAAGCAACGCCTCAACCTGACGGAGTTAGACATGCTTCGCAAAGGTTTATGGCAACTCTCATACCTCATCATTCTCCTTCTTAATGACCATCGCAGCCTGTCTCTCCTCCTCCAGCTTACGATTTCTCTCAGTTGCGGCCGCAAGTTTCGCCTTCGCCTTTATCATCTTTTCTTCAAGGCTAGTCTTTCCCATAGAGGGAGCAACGGTAGTCTTTCTTGGCTCTTTATACTCCGATCGGTCAACCATAGCTTCCGCCTTTCGTTTCTCACTTTGTGGAAAACTAAAAGAACCTGTCGGAGTAGCGGGCTCCTCGCCCTCTCGGTGGAAGTCATTTTGGCGGGACAGGGCGTAGTCATCTTGAATCTCGTAACTGCCATAGCTCACTCTTTGGCTATTCCTGACACTTTCCATGATTTCCATAGGGTCCGCAGCTTCTGTGGCTTCCGAGAGTGCTGGTGAAGAGGCTCTAGCTAGTTCTGATTCCTGAGATAGTGCTTTAAGATCCTTGATTATCTTTTCGATATTGACTAGAGGCTCTTGGACGCCAGGTGCTTCTAAGTGGCTAGATTTATCTTGAGTTAATGCAGCAGTAGCTTGGGAGAATGGACTCAACTTGTTCAAGTCAATTGGGATATGTTGTCCGAGCGGGAGGGAATGAGTCTGACCGCTAGTAAGACGATGAGCGAATTGGAGGTTATTTTTCTCTGGCAAGGGTTTCTTGGCAGAGACTGGCGGGGTCAAAGGTTCAAATTCGGGGCTTTTGTGGATGGGCGAAGTTACTCGAGCCTTATCATCATTAATAGCCAAAAAACTATTTTCGGTTACTGTCTCCGTCGTCCCGGTAATCAATTTAGTAGGGTTAACTTGAGGCAGAGATTCGATTTCTGGTGTATCGCCTCTTGCGAGGAAAGCTCGGCGAGCTGGGCCACCGACCTCACCATGGAGGACTAAACCTTTTTGCTTATTGGCTGACCGAATTTCGTCTGCAGGGTTGGGCTCGATGTCCTTTCCGACTCCGTTCTCTGCTCCATCATCCTCTAGCTCATCATTTTCATCGACTTGAGACTTCTTAGCTTTCGGTCGTGTCTTAGCTCTGGGAGCCTTGGCAGGAGGTGGGATAGGAGTGTATATAGGTACGTTCTCGAAGCCAAGGGTGGCAAGGTTATCGGTTGACTGGAGGCAGAATATGAGAGTAGCAAAGAGGGTATAATCTTCAGGCTTGCGCTTGTGGATCTCGTCCATCTTGTCCTTTTGCTTCTTCGTCAATTTTGTCGAGTCGATAAAGCTGTGACAATTAGCATTGTACAGCCAGCGGTCTACTGAAAAGTGCTTACCCAATTTGGAATGGAGGTTGGGGTCCTTCCTTGCTAATATAATTGTTCAACTCCTGCCACGTCGCGTGTTCTTCGTACGTAATGAGTGCAGGCGTAGCTTCACCAGCAGCTTCGTTTAACATTTGTGCATCCGCATTCTTGCGCCATGCCCTCACAACAAGGCTGCTTACAGCTGATGTGGTTCCGTTTCGAGTAAACGCTGCATCTGAGAAACGTTAGCTATGTTAATTAAGCATGAGAGAGGAGAGATAGGAAGACTTGCCCATACTTGCGTCTCGTCTCTGGACCTTCATTCCACAGTATTTGGCTCCTTCGCGCTTACCGGATTTATTCTTGATACCCTTGAAGCAAACCTTACCGATAGTTCCATGGAAGGCCTTGGCCAAATCCTTACTTGAGATGGATGCCCGAAGAATGCCATCAACCTCGAGGTCGAAGACATCAGCTGTATGTGCGCAAGCTCTAATGTCAACGCTGATAAGGTCACCGGGCGCAGTAAGAACAAAGCACTTGGATGTGCTGCCAGCTGTTGATACTTCATCTTTGGTGAACTCCATCAACTCCTTCTCGCCACCTTTCAGGGAAACCTCTATCTCTCCGGGCTTGCCATTGGCATCGAGGAGACCGTTGAGAGTCTTCATTCTGGCAATGTACACCTGATTCCAGACTCAAAAGGAGAAGAGCAAAGCAAAGCAAAGCGGTGCTTGTGATAGATCTGTGACTTGATATGAGAAGAATAGAAGTTGAGGCCGAAGTCAGGTAGGGCTTGCGATCGAAAGCAAGGTAGGATGAAGCAAAGCAGAATGTGGCAGGGTGAATCAAGACCTTTTGCGGAACAAGAAGTAGTAAAAGTGAAAGAGTGTAAAGGTGAAAGTCAAATGACTTGGAATAACTTCAATCGTCAAGTTTTTGACGTTGAAGCGACACAGAAGAGATGGCAGTGGAGAAGTTGGGGTGGAGCACAATTGACGGCAACGCAGAAGATATGATGAATGATGGCCGTTGTTAGCGATTTCGTCGATTGGAGTCTGGGGATGAAGAGAGACCAATCTGGGAAAGATGTAGTTGGGATAGATGTAGTCGGGAGTTGTAATTGGAAAGGTCATTGGAGGCCTCTTGCAGTGAAGCGAGTGGCCCGAGCGTTACCATAACGGATAGCTGCAAAACTAAGGAAGGAACGGAGGCAGTGACACATGTGTTCAACAGAACTAGACAGTCGAATTATTGAGGAAGCAATGAGAGAGGCAACGAACAAATGAAAGCCAGGAGAGCGAAAAGTATTTTTGTGGTTGAAGAAAGTGGCTTGTTTGCTGTTGCTCGTAATGCAAGCCATCAGAAGACCAAGTTAAAGTTTCGGCTCATGAAACCCCACTTTTTGAGAGCTCTCTCCTTACTGCCTTGGGACCTTTTGCCTCCTGACTTGGTACGCAGACAAACACCTCACTCCTTCGCCCGCAACTTCTTCACCTTCACTGCTTAAAGCACCAATCTAAAGTTTTGGCTCTGGATCAGCCACCCTTTGAGACCCTTAGCAGCCTTTGGACCCTGTGCTTCCTGGTTTGGTACCAAGACGAACGTTTCCGTAAAGCCCCTAGGTTCAGCCCTAGCTTCCTCATCTTCGCTACTTTTGTAATACTTCACACTTCCACTGACCATAGCAACAATGCTCATCTTCTTCCCATCCTTGCTAGGACCAAGTTCCGCATCATCCAGGCCAACATTATAGTTGGGATTGATGACATGGCAGTCGAAGGATTGTACTTCGTAGTGCGCTTTCGGAATCTGCGTCTCGAAGATCTTTTGCACTTCAGAGGGATCTGAGATGACATTGCCGTTGAGAGCTATGTCCGGTCTCTGGGGTGAGGTAAGGGTTGGCTTGATATAGAAGCTCGTGATGTTGCCTCTGGTCTTCGGATTGCCCAAAGTAGGGTAGAACGCATCCACGAACAATTGAGCAGCTTCGCAAAGGTCAGAATACAGCATTTGTAGGAAGGGTACTCATTACCATCAGTGGCCACCTTGACTTCTGTGTCTTCTGAAAGGTCCGCCATTGTTTTGCTCCGCAGCCCTTGAGTGAAGCTTTCCTTTTTAGAAATGGGAGGAGGTGATGATCCCGAGTTCTGCTCCTACCGTTTTGCGTGAAGTTTTCGTTTCGTCAAGGGATAGAAGAGGCGTAGTCAGCCAGACTGTTGCAGGAGATCTCCATCTACGCAAGTGCAGTCAAGGCTAGAAGAGTCGGAGTCTGAATCGTGGAAAGTAGTGCTTGCTTGTGGGAGATGAGGTCGTATTTGACTTTTTGGAGGAGCTGGGATTCGGGCGGGCTTTGCGGCCGCATGCGGATTGCTTGCCGAATTCCAAAATATTGGAGCATAAGAATTCACCATCTCCCCAACCGGTCATGAACCCTCGAATCTCTCTTCCGGCCTTGCGAGGCGCCTTGAGGCCAAGGCCGGAGAGCCAATTGGGCAATGGCTGGGTCTGCCAATCTTGTCGGGCGAACAGTCAACCCTGGGCGACCTTCTCCAGCTCGAGGAGATCCCTCGAGAAGCCATATTATATCACGACACCCATTTTCTACGTCAACGCTGGTGAGGCTATTCTGAAATGTGGTGCCAGAGAGGCTAATTGTGTTCCTGCAGCTCCCCACGTTGGCCATTTATACACAATGGTCCTCACGGACATCCTTAAACGATGGCAAGTCCTACGTGGAAAGAAAGCTATCCTCTGCACAGGAACGGATGAGCATGGTATGAAGATACAGCAAGCAGCTGCACAAGCGAAGACGCCACCTAAAGAGTTTTGTGACTTGACGGCAGAAACTTTCAAGACGTTGGCAAAGCGAGCAGGACTCTCCAATGACCATTTCGTGAGGACGACAGACGAGGACCACAAGGAAGCTGTACAATACTTTTGGCATATGTTGAAGGAACGGGAATACATTTACGAGTCTAAACATGAGGGATGGTACTGTGTCAGCGACGAGACGTACTATCCCGAGTCAGCTATTGAGAAGAGGTTGGATCCTTTTACTGGGAGGACATTTATGGCTTCCCAGGAAACAGGAAAGGAGGTCGAATGGACCTCGGAGGCCAATTACCATTTCCGCCTTTCAGCCTTTCAGGACCGTCTACTGGAATTCTACAAAGCAAATCCCAATTTCGTCGTCCCAGTATCACGAATGCACGATGTTGTCCGATGGGTCTCCGAAGGATTGGAGGACCTCTCGATTTCCAGACCTGTTGAAAGACTAACATGGGGTATTCGAGTTCCGGATGATGAGAGCCAAACGATATATGTTTGGCTTGATGCTCTAATCAACTACATTACAAAGGCTGGCTATCCATGGGCGCCTGGTCAGGAGCATGCTTTGGGATGGCCGGCCGATGTGCAAGTCATTGGGAAAGATATTGTTCGATTCCATTGCATATACTGGCCAGCATTTTTGTTAGCTCTTGATATCCAGGCCCCAAAGCAGATCCTCACACATGCTCACTGGACGTTGGGACACCAAAAGATGGCTAAATCAACGGGCAATGTTGTCAATCCATTCTTTGCCATTGACCGATATGGGGTCGATGCAATGCGATATTACCTCGCTCACGATGGTGGAATTACTGACGATTCTAATTACGGAAACCAGTTCGTCGTGGAGAGATACAAGAAGGGTCTCCAAGGAGGACTTGGTAACCTGGTCAGCAGAATCACTAGGCCCAAAATATGGAACGTTCAGGACGCAGTCCGAGCTGCCAGAGATGGAAAGCTGGTAAAGGTTAATCCAAGCACGGAACGGCAAATTATTATGTTGGAAGAGCTTCCTCAGAAAGTCTCCGCAAAAATGGAGGAGCTTAATCCTGGAGCTGCCCTGCACAAAATCATGGATGCAGTCTATGAGGTATAGCATCTCTCTCTTGGGGAAACGAGATTATTACTGATCGAAAAAAGACGAATAGATTCCTCCAACTGAACGAGCCATGGGCGCTGGCTAAAGCAATTAAAGAAGGCGACTTCAATCGAGGAATGGCTGCCCAATTGAGGACTAAAATTGACTGCATTGTCTACCACTGCGCCGAGGCTACTCGAATTATCGGGATTCTGTTGCAACCATACATGCCGGCGAAGGCAGCCCAACTACTCGATATGCTGGGAGTCGATGAGTCGAAAAGGATGTTTGATGATGCTAAACTTGGAGTTGATTATAACTATGGTACGCCAAAGACTTCAGTGGGAAGGAACGCTTGGGAGGGATTATTTCCACCATTGCCAGTTGATACATGAGATATGCTGTACGATTAGGATGTCTTTTGAAAGAAAGTTGCAAGAGCCGCTCCCATAGAGACCGATGGTCGGTAGATGCAGATACCCCTTGGGCAATGAAAGTTAATTCAGTTAGTTTAAATGTTGAGCCTTCTCGTAACGAGCAAGGCCAGCAAGTGGCTGAGTTTCTCAATAAGTATCAATTTGTAGTACACTTGGGGTAAGCATAAAGTTCAGAACGTTTTGCCAGCCTTCGGAATAAGGGGGCGAAGGAAGCGACCACGCGCCTCCGGTTAGTGGTAATACACCGAAATCCGGGCCGAAAGTCAATGGTTTTTATCTTAACTTCCATAGCAGTGACATTCAAGGTTTTACAATTTTATGGAGGGTGATCCTATGGACTGCGTATTAATTGATGTTATTTTTAAGGGAACCTAAGTGTGCTGGCTGTTAAAGAAAGCAATGAGGGGTTTGATTTTTGGCCCAGATTTCGGTGTATCCCGACTAACCGGAGGCGCGTGGGGGCCTAAGACCGAGAGTCGTAACGGAAAACGCAGATTTGAATGATTAATGTACAATGGATCTACGCATGAAATTGAGATGGCTGCGGAATGAGGAGAACACGCAAGAGCAATCAACTGTTTCCGCGTAATTCGAGTTATTGGTTGTATGGAAGTGTTTGAGGGCTCTTGGAAACGAGCCCCTTTGTGTTGACATCGTGCTGAGTGCCGGAGTTTAGCCGGTGTGCGAGGTCCCTTGTAGCAGCCTTGTAGCGAGGACAGATCTATCGACGACCCGTCTGTCAGGGCCTTTTCCGTTTCAGAGCAAAGTGTTGTATCCTGCCAACCAGTTCCATCTATTCATTCTTCTTCAGCTCGAGTGACAAGATGGATATTCTCCAAGCACGTCATTTATCGATATCTCAAGTCAAGACAACGCTAACTGGTTGCAGCGCCTCGCTCATTTCCTCGATCGACCTCTCTTCCCTTGGAAGAAGCTCATAATCGGCTTTTCTTTAGGCCAATATGTCTTCGAAGGGCTTCTCAGTCTCCGCCAATACCAGATCCTGAGGCAAACTCGTCCACCAAAGGTTCTCGAGAACGAGGTTTCGCAGGAAGTGTTTGACAAGAGTCAAGTACGTCAGGCTGCAGATTAAATCAAGAAGTAGAACTGACCCGTGGCAGTCTTATGGACGTGCCAAAGCCAAGTACAGCCTTTTCAGCGGCCTCTACGGCCAAATCCAAAACACTGCATTCATCTACTACGACGTTCTGCCTAAGCTCTGGGCCCTGACTGGCTCATGGCTCCATCGATTCGCTCCCGAACGGTTCTCCGGCGAGATCTCACACTCAATCATATTCGTCCTTACCTTCATAGTCATTCAACAGGTCCTCTCTCTGCCGACTTCGATATACCATACCTTCGTTCTGGAAGAGAAGTTTGGCTTTAACAAGCAGACACCTAAGTTGTTTGTGATGGATATGTTGAAGTCGCAAATGCTGGCCTTTATTCTTACCCCACCCATTCTTGCTGGTTTCTTGGCCATTGTTCAGAAGACTGGAAACCAATTCTTCTATTATCTTTGGTTGTTTGGAGCTGGTCTGCAGGTATTTATGATCACCATCTACCCGATCACGATTCTGCCTCTGTTCAACAAGCTTTCTCCCCTCGAACCTGGCGACTTGAAGACTGGTGTTGAGGATCTTGCGAAGCGATTGAAGTTTCCACTGTCCGAACTCCATGTCATTGATGGTAGCAAGAGAAGTGCTCACAGTAATGCTTATTTCTTCGGTATGCCATGGAAAAAACACATTGTCATCTATGATACCCTGATCGAGAAGAGCGAAACCCAGGAGGTTGTTGCTGTTCTTGCTCACGAACTTGGTCATTGGAGTCTTGGTCACACCACAAGATTGTTTGGAATCTCTCAGGTAAGCTTCTGATTCCAAGCTAGGTGGCTATTTATTGACTCTTTTAGGCCCATTTCTTGTACATCTTCGCCCTCTTTTCGGTATTCATCAACAACAGATCCCTTTACGAATCCTTTGGCTTCCATGAGGAATTCCCCATCATAATTGGATTCATCCTCTTCTCCGACGCGCTCGCACCAATGGACACTGTTATCAAGCTTTTGATGAACATCCTGAGCCGTCGCTATGAGTTCCAGGCCGATGAGTTTGCCCAGAAGCTGGGTTATTCAACTGAGCTAGCTCGTTCCTTAATCAAGTTGCAGATCCAGAATCTGAGCACAATGGATGCCGACTGGATGTATGCAAGCTACCATTTCTCCCACCCAATTCTATCTGAAAGACTTGGCGCTCTGGGTTGGTATGGAGATTCGAAGGTGGGTGTATCGGAAAGGAAGGAGTCGAAGGACGAAAAGATTGCAACGCAAGCCAGTGGGCGCGAGTTGTAGAGTATACTGCAATGAAGAATTGTCAAGTCCGTCCCGCTCGCCATATTGTGTGTAGCCGTTTGTAATCGTTATTGGTGTGCCTATTATTCCGCCTTGGACCGTAGCTTTTGTATCTTCAATTTCCTTTCTTGTATCAGCCGCGCCTTCTTCTCCCTCTTCCTGGCCACCCTGTCTATTGGCTTCGACACCTTCGCAGGAGAAACATCATCCTTCGTTTTAATCTTCTTCGCCCTATGAGCCTTCGCACCCTCCTCCTCTGTACTCTCCTCAGTCTCCTCCACAGCCTGCGGACCATCAAAATCGGAATCTCCCACCTCAGCGACGCCTGGTAGCCTCTCCCCGACTTCTCCGCCCTCAATACTCTGCTCTCTCTGATATTCATCTAAATCCATCCAGCCTTCTGCTTCCCCCCCCTCATTGGCAGCCTGTGCTTTATTCATCCCATCGTCCATTCCTTCCGCAACGGTGACATTACCCTCCTCTAAGTCCAACGTTGGCGCAAGCCATTCTCCTCGTAATCCTGCTTCCACGCGTTGTAAATTGTGGAGCGTAACTGATGAGGCGCTGGATCCAGCTGCAGGCCCAGAAGATTCTAGTCGTGCATTCGGGAGCAAATACGGTGAGGTTTTAGTGGCTTCGAGGTAGTTGGAGAGGAATTTGAGGGCGATTTCTTGCGGGATCGGTATTGAGGGGATCGCATGGTGCGGTGGAAAAGATGACATTTTAATGAGAGGTACTTTGAACGCAGTTGAAAGTAAGAAGTGAGACCTTCGTCCAGCTCGAGGGGTTGTTCATGAGTTGTATTTTTCGACACTCGAAAAAATTTTTTGGAGGAAGCGGAGTTTTTCCCGCTAGCGCGGTTTTCAATAACGACGACCTTTCAAGATCATTGTCCTCGACAATCAGGCAGACTGTCAAATTGCAATTGATCAAGATGCTGTGTCTCCGGTGCTTACGAGGCCTGAGTGCCATACCTGGGCCTGCAATTGTCTCGAGGGCAGTCAGAAATCCGGTACTAAAGGCGTCAGGAAAGAGGTATAATGAAGTACTCCTGAAATTCGTACAGCCAGTTAATTCCTCAGAACCTTCACATCCCTACGTGGACCCTCTCGGCCGACGATATTTCCATCATCCGCTCGTTTCAGAGCATCCCTCGCTGTTCCAACCACCACAACAAGCTCACCAGCTGGTGTCGAGGCCATGTTAGACCTCTTACAAAAGATATCGTCACATCCAGCATTAGGAGCAACACAAGTTCGCTGCGGACCTCGGGATACGTTCAGTCCGAGCCATTTTGTCAGGAAGCGGAGGCATGGATTCTTAAGTAGGATTAGGACACGGAAGGGGAGGAACACATTGGCGAGGCGGAGGGCGAAAAAGAGGAGCACTTTGAGTCATTAGAGATGGAGAGAGAATTGATGAATGGTATTGCGTATGGCTTGTGAAGCACAGGTGGAATGTATGCCTATACTGAGATGTACATGAGGACGAAGACAATGGACATATTCAACCTCGGCCGGCTTCTCTGAGTCCGTGGTTTGCTCGACAAGCGGTACCTGATCATCGGCTTCCTGTTGGAATTTTGGAGCGAGCCTGGAGTTTGTAAAGTGGATATTTTCTTGGAGGTTTAAGGAAAACTCTTGTCATTCTGGACGTCAATTTCTTTATGTATTATATTTCGCAGGCACAATCAGTGCGAAGCCAACATGGTCAGTCGAGTTGTGAGTTGTGTTGGGTGAGCATCTTTCTACACATAACTTGAGCGTGCAAAATCGGGAACAGGGACTGTGGCATGTCAACGCGGCCCTTGAAGGTTACACCCAACTTGAAAAGTGTCATGCTCAAAATTTGGATTCATCATTCATACCTGCGCTGAAGTTTCGAGGATGAGCAGGATATTGAAAACTCTTCAAGTAAGAGTCTCGCTGACATAAAGGTTACTTTTATATTAGGTAATTTTCAAGCAATATCTATGATTTTATCGCTGATGAGCAAACCAGAAACACCACACTCTCATACTATATTAGTCAAACAAGATGCAGAATGTCATCACTAGTAAACAACCAGAAACTCCAAGCTACCCCACAAATTTTACATTACATGACGGTGAAGCCCAACAATCCATCGGCACATAGATCCGCACATCTGCACGTGAATAAGAGGCTGATCTTCTCAGTTGATTCGACAGTTAAGCAGCAGTAGGCAGTTTGGATGGCACAAGGTTGCCAGCACCTTCTCCAACTTCGAATTCCAAAGCCCCGAGCTGCTCACCATCCTACTGCATTGTGTTCGTTCCATCACCGTCAACAATATCCGCCAATCTCTCTTAGTTGGCAGCGAGGTCTGGATCAGCCCGGCCGATGAACGCAGCTGCACCGGCCCGACTTGGTCAAGTTGGCCTCTTAAGCAGGAGATTTCAGAAGAGAGGTAGCGTTTGACCGGCTTTTCTTACCGCTATTTTGAATCTGGTATCGCAATCTGTCAAGATTGCCTTGCAGGCGTCGCTACCCTGTCGCTTCACTCCAGCGGACTTGAGAAGAGGTGCTGCTTTCCGACCGGCCTCTTTAACGAGCATGCCAGATCCAGTATCGACGCATGTGAGGGTTGCGGGGGGTGATCAGAAGGGAGTCGGTTTCTAATGACCTTTTACATACCATCACAACCCGCGCCAGCACCAGCTCCTTGAGAAATAGAAGCCGCAATGATTGCAGTGCAGCAAAGAACGAGGAGTGTAAGGCTCTCTGCCATCTTTGAAAAATTCATGCTGGTATTGATGGAAGCTGGAAATGTGAAGATTATATTAGGGGCAATGATCTTGGCTGGATGTCGGCGAATTGGTTGTGCTCCTGATCCTGGAAAAAAAACAAGCCCCTTTACATCAGGTACAGAACGAGAATTATATCTCAGTTGGCCTCGGTAGATATCCCGTGGCAACGGATGCCCAGAGATTCTGTGTGCCTTGACTTCAAGAGGCCGAAATCCGCGCCGTCAAAAAGCGTATACATTCCCTCGTCGTCACCAAGGCTTCCGAATGTAAGCTGGATGACAAGGCGGCATAGAACTACGGATGAATAGATCTGAACTATCCGGTCACTTATTCCGTGAATGTAATACAGGACATAGGGGATTTTTCGAATAAATCTGGTGGTTGGAAGGACAAAGGGTGTTCGTGGCGTGCTGGAACTGAAAAAGGAGAAGCCGTCGACATTATGCACCGCCAGGCAGAACATTTGATCTACAAAGAGAAGTCCGGATACAACTAGCAAGCTCGTCAGCCTCTCTCGTTGGAGTTCATATGGACCTCAATTTTAAGCAGGGACTGTTTCTCCGAAAAGAACGGGTGCGTTAAGGGATGACTGAGGGTCCTTACATAGAATTAGACTTTAGAAACGTGGCTCAATTGGGGTTCTAGCGCTGATGGATCGGAATCATCTCATCTGTGGCGTCACCCCAAAGAGCTTCTACCAGGATTACCGAGGCCTACAACCCCTGGATTGCCAAAACCCTGATCTTTCATGACATTGCGCATTTGAATATTGCACTTGGCTTTTAAGATTTTTAAATAAAGTAATGATTTAATTTCCTATTAATCCATTTAATTCAGTATTAAATTATTTATAAATTTATAAAAGCTATCTTTAGAAATCCTTATACAAGTAATTAACTTTATTATTTTCTCAAATAAAGGTAAAGAAAAGTCGAGGGCATACGAGCTATTTAGGATACACAAGCCTTTGGATATACAAGCCTTCGCGGTCGCCATCCGTCACAAATATTAAAAAATCTTATTAGAAGAATTCTGATTAATCTAAATTAAAGAGAATGCTTAGAAAAGTACATAAGCTAATTATAAGTTTATAAATATCTTAAATTACTAGTAGTTTATTATATAAGAAGTAAAAAAGGGAAAAGTCAAGTGCAATGTGCACAGATGTTGTATGTAATGGTTTTTCGGGGTTTTGGCAGGAGCATCGCTATCGGCCTCGGTAGGCTCCGGCCTGCATGGCCGATCCCTCTCGCTCAGGAAGAAGCCGCCGGGATGATCAAGTTGCTGCAAAACAATCAAATAGATTGAAACAGGCCAATCACATTGACCTGCAACCATGCAGCCACAAGCCACATTTTAAAAACGCTTGAATCAGCTAATGGCTTCTCCAAAAGGCTTGATTGTCAGCTCGCGATCGGTCTCCTCCCAGTCCCACCCCACCACCACAAGAAACATTTCGGAGGGTGTTGATTGGCTGTCTCATATTCTGAAGAGCTGAGACCCGAACGAGCTGAACCCCCAACACCACACGGTTAATTCCATTCGCCTCTGATATGCAGCCACATCCATTTGTGGAGGTCCCAACTTTCTGCATAACAACTTTGAGAATAGCCCTGATATGGCCAATTTTGCTCTCAACTTCTGATAATCTAGATCTCTCTGAACAGTATTTGCGTTTTTCTTCCCTTCTCTTTGAACATAACGAATAGCGCTCGGGAGCCGTATTCAAAATGGAGAAAGCTGAATCACCCAAAATCCCTGGTACCAATGAGATAGATAAGGGGGACAAGGAAGAGAAAGGGTCTTTTGGGACAGAAGACTTATGGAAGAAGGCTCTTAAAAAGTTCCAGGACGACAACAAAATTGCGGCAAAGGAAATGGAAGATCTCGACCTAGCTGGAGTCTCGGAAAAGGAATGGACGAAGTCGAAAAAGCGACTGAACTCTTTAAGACTTGGCGACATCCCCGGGATCGGACTACCAAGGTCATGGTAGCCGTGTCAGGCTGTCTCGGCTGGGTAGATACTGCCGCTGGTTTTATCCAAGAACATGCGTCAGGAACAGTAAGTAATCTTCCGCCAACACAAAGTAGTGTCTTGCTAAATTTGCTGTTATCTTGCAGTACGCTACACCCGCAAAGATCATAACTGGTTCAATTTCAAAAATGATCAAGGTCGACGCCTCGTCAACTATAACGCACAATCTACTAACATTTAAACCAGGCTGCCAAAGACGTCTCCGAAGATTTCAATTTGATCGAGAAGACGTTCAAGACTATTCACGAAGCAACCAATAACGTTGGATTACTTGATACAAAGAATGAAAAGGAAGATCATTTCGTTCATCGATTGGTAGATACCTTCATCGCGCTCTTTGACTTCTGTTATTTCAGTGCAAAGATGTTTGAGACAAGTCGAAGACGTACGTATATTGATGCTCTGTTGTGCCGGAATAATCTGATGGTTGATTCAAGGCCGCTACATCCGTGCTCTTTGAAGGGACGGAACGAGAAAATCCAGGAGAAATGTGGTAAGGTCGAAAAGGTAATACTCTTGTTTGGAGCCACTGTACCCTTCAAGATACTCAGCGTAGCGGAGAAGTCGTACCAGGAGATACACGATATGCCGAATACCATATCGAATAGCTTAAGAAAGGTGATACAAGAAATGAAGCCATCAGATCTACTGCCGTTGTCGCAAAGGGACAGTAATCAGCTAGAGAAGGTGAAAAAAAGATTTGGTATCAAACCGGATGATACGAGCCTTTTGGACAACCGCTTGCGTCCAATGTAAGGACATCTCGTACTTTTTGCATGACTGCAAGTTTGTGTAAAGCCTCTCCTAGCTTTTAACAGCCCCCCAAACACTGTCTTTTATTAATTCTTTGCTCCTCCTAGTTATATAAAAGATTTGGAAATACTAACTTCCAGCTTCGTAGCAAGTCCAATTACGTTAAGGGCACGTTTTCGTGGCTGAAAGACGATTCAAGCTTCAAAGACTGGTATCGAGCACTCAAGGCCCCTTTTCTCAGCATCTCGGGTCCTTTGGGCACGGGTAAATCCTACTGCACTTACTGTTGCTATCAGTTGCTCAAGGAGATGACAAAACCGAAGGCTCTAACAACAGATGGAACGAAGATGGGGCAGAATACTTCGGTGGCATGTTTCTTCTTCGACCCTGCATCAGGCACCCGCTCTCTGGAAAACTTGGTGGGAAACCTTATCGTCCAAATCGCTTCGCAAGACGCCAAATTCTGTGCGTCTTTATCCAAAGATATCGACAATGAGAAGAGGGACCCCCAGGGGGGGTGCACTAAAATTGTGGAACAACTTCCTAGCCGCCAAGTTTGAGAAAACACCCGAGTCATCGAGAGTTGCGTACATACTTCTTGATGGCGTCGATTTGCTAGACGTGGCGGATCTCCAGGATCTGCTTGATTTATTCCAGGATCTCGGTTGTGATAAGGCGGCACTGCAGATTATGATGACGACGAGCTTCCCCGAGAAGCCCAAGATGAATCCAAACCCCTGTGAGATCAAACTCGTCGAGAGAAGAAAAGAACGTGGCGATATTCCAAAAATCATAGAACATCGAATCAAAAGCATGAATAACCTCAAAGGATTTTCGAAAGAAAACCACAATAAGATTCTTGAACAACTCGCTTCCCAGAGTGACGGTAAGTCCCAAAACTTCCAGTAACGAAGGCAGAGAACAGAGCTACTCATTTCTAATTTCTTTTGCAAATATTAGGTGTCTTAAAATATATTGATTTTACTCTGAATGTTATGAATCAGATTGGAAACGAAAGTGAGGCTATGAAACAAATGGATGGGAAGTACAGCCTGGGGAAGCTGTATGACACAATGATCAAGCTTGTCATGGAGCGCCGCAGCGCTCGTGATACAGTTAGCGTTCCAACTCTCTTTGCTTGGTGCACATATGCGAAGGAGCCTTTAAGCGTTCATGAACTGGAGCAAATTTGGAAGTTGGATTCATCACTAGACTCTGGCTTCGACGTGCTAGCAGAAATTCTAGACAAGTCTAAAAAGTATGTCCCTTTCCGTTCCCTGGGATTTCCGTAGTTTGCTGGAAGAGTTGGAAGGCTATTGCATTGATCTTTTTATTGAACAACTTACTGATCTCGTCATCTAGCATGTTATATACCACCAAGCGAGTATCTGTCCGAGCATCTATCCTGGGAGAACCGAATGACGACGAGCAACCTACCGAAGAGGCTAGTGAAGACCAAAGACCCAACGCACACCTGGTGCAAACACAGATGCTACTAGGACATTGAACAATTCGAAGCTGAGAGTCGTCGAATTTTGTCAATCTGCGTTGAAACTACATTTGGCCAATCAGCCGAACAAAATGATTGGGGATCCTCTGAAAGCCAAAGCCCAGATTTTTACAACACTGTGTAGCATTCTTTGTGACAGCAGCTCCTCCGAGGAAGAGTCCAGAAAAGCGCTTCAAAAATATGCAGTGTCATATTTTCTGAGTCACCTCCTTGATATCGACCACCGAGCAAAAGCTTCGGGACAGGAAAGTGATGCTGTCGATGCTCTGTCGAGAACAGTCGTCGACGGTCTGTCGAGTGTTTTCGCTAACCAGAATAATGTATGCTCGATCTTTGAGGATGCGGTGCGTGAGAAAAGGTATTACTCCATGGGGTTTCCACTTCATGACGATTCAGACGCTGCAAAACGTATCTTAGCATGGGCAAAAAAGATGAGCTTTCTCGAGGACGATGACCTTACGGATATTGCAAAGGAATGGATCGAAGCTACTATCAAAGATCCTGGAAAGATGTTTGAGATGCTGGCAAGAGGTCACGTGGAAAACTTGTGTAAGAAGGTCGTGGCCGATCAAGCTTGGGAGCCATTTTTACTTGCGTTTCGCGCCTTGTATGGGGTATGTAGTTTATAACTCAACCATTGCCTTGTTCGGTCGCTAACCAGGAATCAAGAAAGGAAGACGCATTGCAAAGAACACGTTTCCGATGAAGACTACTTCGACATTTTGAGTATGGGAGAGATCAACGTCAAAGGAGAAAATCCAATCATTGAGTTTTCCAAATGTTTTTTAGGAGAGAGCCCGGTCGATCTAGCTGGTATCCGAATCGCTCTTGCACTGCTTCTCAACTCGACCGAGAGACCAGAAAAATTAGATGCAAGGAAAATGGCAGCCGGCCTATACAAACAAAATCTGGAGTCCGCTGACACCCCTGGGCCAGAGATATTCTACTCGTATGTTGGACTTGCAGAGTACTATTCTTCCCCGATCGTGGATGATGAGACACAAGAACTGGCTAAGGCTCGCTGGAAAATGTTGTTGATAACTCCAATTTGGCACTTCAACAACGCCTAGAGGAAAAAGAAGCTCTTGGTTCTGAGTTGGATAACGAGCGTTGTACCATGGCATATTGGTTGAAAGCGGACGCCCAGCACCAGCTGAATAAGGATCAGGATGCTCTCAAGACTTGTGTGATGGCGTTGGCCCCCGGAGAGCTTGAATACTCGAAGAAAACACAACACTTCTCGAGATTCTCACGCTGAGGGTCACCATACATGCGAAAAGGAAAAGCCGGGAAGACTATTTCGCAATCATTGCTCTTATTCAGCGCTGCCAGTCTAAGATCAGGGCCGAATGGATGTGGTACCAATCATCCCACGAGAAAGAATCGCTGCGAATGGCGGCCGTGATGACCCGTCGAGTGGATTTCCTTAGTCAAGTCTACGAGGAAGCCATTGCCTATCACAGGAACAATAAGAACTGGATCGGCGCTCTTTTTCTTACCATTGATCTATCATCAATATACAGACGTGATGCTCGAGTAACGAAGATGGCGGAGATCACTTTGGATAACTTCATGAAAGAAGTCCAGAAAGATATATCAAAGCTAGACGCTTCGTCAATCTTTTTCGTTTACTACACCGTGTTTCCACAGATGGTGGACTTACTCTACGAAAATTATCACGAGGCGAAATCACAAAAAGAAAAGGATGATGAGGCGATCAAGCTAAGGCAACTTATCGAGGATCCTGGAACGACGGCTTATATCGATCAAATCATTTTAGCAAAATCTCTCTTGACGCTGGCGTAAATGTTGAGAGGCATTGGTAAAATTGGGGAAGCGAAATTGCAAGCAAATAGGGCTTTCAACATCTGCATGGAGGACCTCCAAGACGCCTTCACGTACAACGACCATGCTGCATTCCGGTTGCTTGGAAAGATACTGGTCTTTGCAGAGTTGGAAATCGATGCTCAAATTGCTTTATCCCTTCAATTCTCTGAAGTTGATCGGACTCACGAGGACAGTCGGATCGAACCAACCGAGGCTGCACCAACCAACAATGATGCCGCATTTGTGGAAGTAAAAGTACCTAGAACTACCTAATTATTACAACGAGGTAAATTAATTCCAGGCGCTTAATCACTAAATTTTCAGGCGCTTATAAGGCCTCAAAATTCCGACTTTTCTTACCTTCTTTAATTTTTTTAATAAAATTTATTAATTATTATATAATAAAAACCTTATATTATACTAGCTTGTAATTTGGCCTTTTATAACATAATTTTTTTTATAATAATATCTTATATAGTAAATTAAACTTAAAGAATAAGCTAGAGTTTTAGTGTTCTTATCCGAGCACTTCTACTTTAGGTTAATAGCTATAATCCTAGTAATTAATACCCCCGGGAGGGGGTCGTTTTAGTTTTTCTCAAATCTTGTAATAAATTAGGCACTAATTAAGTCGATAAGCATATATTTATATACTAATACTCGTTTTTTACGTGCTGATTAACTAATTATACTTGATTAAATTTAAAAGCTTAAATTTAAAAAAGTTTAATTAGTTTTCATTATTTAAAAAAAACTACCGCGGTTTTAAGGTAAATAAAAAAGATAGGCAAATTGACATCAAGTAACATAATTTGAGGGCCTTTTTGAGTAGCGTTTAGAGTATATTTTTTATAACTTTACACGCTGGAAAAGTACTTTACAGAAACGTTACAGAGGACCAGATTATAATATATTCTGTAACGTTACAAATTAACATCCCTACTCCCAACGCTTCCATTGAAAGAGCGTGTCTCGATCAATTGTTCAAGCCTCTGAATGCCCTCAAGGATAGGGTCCCCGTATAGCCTTCCTTCCTCCTTCTGGACCCAATCGAGCCAGGGCTTCAAGAATTTCACTGCTTGTTCGCGGGGGGGGCCTCTCTTCGTATTTTTTGTTCTCGGGGGTTGGAGCTTTCATAGTTGCCATCAATTGCTGTGCTTCCGTCTTGAGGGGATGTACGTGCTCCTCCTGGTTCCCTCCCTTTTGGCCAACTGTAGGCCATTTCACCCTCGACATCGACATTTTCTGCTTTCCGCCGGCTTCCGCCCTGAACACTCACAGAATTTAAACTCAGCCACATTACTCATGTCAAGCTCTTCCGAAGCTAGAGTTATTATGGCTGGCTGGTTTTCTCCTCGACTTGAATTTCTGCCTGAGGATTAGGAAATCAAGAAGGAACGTCGAATAACAGCCAGCCAAGACCTCCTACAGTAGCTGGCCGGCAATTGGCTAGTTTTGAGCGCTCACAGCGATGCTCAATGATTGCCGCGAGGCTGCCCTCAGCTGAGTCGATATGAGCGCCATCCTGGATCTAACCTCTACGCCTAACTCAACAAATTACTTCGCATGCAAGCCGACTCAGCGACTCAATATTCACTGAGAACCTCTCTCCTTAGATTCTCTCAAACCTGGTCTGAATTATGCGTAAGTGCACCCCGTGATTTGTACCTGCTGTCTCAGTTATCCGTCAGTGAACCTCTGCTTCACAACTTATCTGCCAAGAGGTTGTCTAGCTTGCTAGTACAGGCGTATCTGGTACGACACGAGAAAAAAGTATTACGGAGGCCAAGGGTCAGCAGCCACGTAGACATGCAATGAATGGCTACGCATGTAAGAAGGGCTGCATGGTGTGGAAAGCAATTAAACGCATATTGGCATACATCGTGGCGTGACTTTCAGCTGTGTTGCCAGCGAGATTATAAGGCTGATGGCTTGGCTTCGGCGTTAGAAAAAGCCATTGCGTAAGAAATTTGTTAAGAGGTGTTTCAAAAACGTGAAAGCATTTTGCATGTGCAGAAACTAAGGCGTGATAAAGTTTAGTTTTCTCTACAAATCTATTAAATATCAAATTCTGTCTATAAATCTCTCATCTAAGTATCCTCTATCACATTAGGGAATCAAAACCCAGAAATAAACAAGCTAAATCTAGATTCTGCCTAGAACATAGATTGGTTGCTCATAGTATAATTCGCAATTCTTTCGGCAAAATGCTGGACCGCGTACTGTGAATCGGATACAGCCACTTCACAATGATTTCCTTTCCCGCTGACAAGGCTTGAATCAAAGCAACAACTGCTGAAATCAGCAGGTGCGACGCAACCAACGAAGCCGCTGGGGCAATCATTGGCTGAGACGTACAGGGTGTGTGGCGGACAAGTCGTGACCGTGGATGTGGTTGTCCTTCCGTTGGTCGATTCTTCAGGGGGGTTGCGATCGACAATACCAGCCGCGGGCTTCTTATCGCAGACAAAAACATCCGTAGTGCAGCCGGTAAAGCCATTGTCATCGGAACAAGTATGAAAAGTTCCGAGGTCTCCCTCTAGTCCACAATCATTGTGGAATCGACGTTTCCCTGCACAAGCATATGTATAGCTGTCATTATCAATAGGCAGGCATCCCACGAAGCCACTGCTGCAGTCACCTGCCGAAAGGTAGATCGAGGCTCCTTGGCATGTCGACCTGAGTGGCTTATTGGAGTCAGCGATGATGGGGATGGCGTCCGTAAGAACAAGGATCGAAGCGACAGTGTGGATGATGATAACCAATGCGTTGAAATGCATTGTCGAAGTATGAAACAATGATTGTATTGTATCGAGTGGTGCTAGCTGAGCACTCTTCGAATGAGGGTAATGAGATAAAGAAACGTTCAGCTCCACCAAGGTTGAGCAGCCAAGGAAAAACAAGAAATGGGAGTGGTTGTTAGAGTTGACGAAGATGATTGGAAAATGAAACTGACAAAGGAGATAGATAAATGAAAAGTTGGACTTGAGAGTGAAACTGAAACCGGATGGATGAGATGAAGACTGATAGAGAGTCACAAGAAGCGGTATTTGTATTCAAACAAAGCTTTGCCTCAGCGGAAGTTGAGAAAGAAAGCGCATGAGCCACGTTGGGCAGAGTGGCTGTGTGTGCTGGGCCGAAAACGGAAATAGACCCGGGTTAATCTGCACGATTGATCGATAAGTTCGTGGACTTGACCTAGGGGTCAGTTGCCAAGACAAAGAGGGCACAGTCAACGGTCAAAAGCTAATTAGAGTGCTGCTGTTGTTTCAGAAGAGCTGACAGCGCAGTGCAGTGGCACTTGGGAGAGTCGAAGCATGGAATTGGGTGGTAGAAAGTAGGGTCTGCGATTGGAATGACTAAAGGGTGGGGAGGGAAAAGAGAGCTTATTTCTGACCCCTCAGGTAGCCTTCTTTAGACAAATGACAGTCAATCCGGCACCCTGCATACGCATATACTTTGTGTGTGCAGCGAGAGAGACTAATGTTTGTTGGTTTTGGTCATGATCAGAGTTGGGGGGTTGTAAGGTCAGGAGGTCAGAAGGTCAGGTTGAAGATGCGGAAGGGGAGCCCTTGCGGAAACCTGACTTGGGAGAGGCCTCCCGAAGCTCTGCAGACCATGAGCGAGGATCGGAGAAAGAAAGTGCATTCTGTGGCGGGGATGATGGACATACTCGCTGGAGTGTCCCGTAAACTTTTAGGTGGGTGGAACAAGAAGTTCCAAATATCAGACTTATTGGAGGTGAATCCTTTCCACTGTCCATCATGCATTGGAGTTTGGGCCAGTGAGCACTCTGAGCACCTTTCTTACGCAAGCTGAATATCAATCTTTTCGTGGAATGTGGTGGGTTGCTGGATACCCGCCGGTAGTTGTCCGTCGCATGCCGGGCACAAGAATTGTGACAAGAATTGTGGCTTTTTCTTTAAACATGGCGCGTCAGGAGGCAGTGAGAGGCGGCGCTGCTGCGGGGCGCTGCTGCGGGCTGTGCGGCACTGCGGGCTGCGGCACTGCGGAAGTACTGTGTAACCACGGGGAGGGGTGGATGCCAAGGTGCCAAGGTGCCAAGCTTTCCACGCTCCACGCTCATCGCGTGCGACGAGCAGGACTTGGCAACTTGGCCTATTCGCCCGCCTCTGAAGTTGCTAGTGGAACCTGCCCTATGTCTGGTTGTCCCCCCAACCAGGCCGATGATCGATTGGTCTGGCGCTTCTCACATCAGCTGCGAAAAAGCAGAACACGTCGGAATTCTTATTCGAGCGTCGTATGCCAGTTCTGGCAGCTCATCTGGCTGCTGAAGTCGGCGAGATCTTGAGCGCTCTCGGACACGGTGCAATCAAGAGCTCAGGAACAGTATATATCAATGGATGACACCCTCTGGAAAACGTCTCTTGCAAGTCTGCAAGTAACCATACAAGTCACCAACTAATTGTGGAGACTCAAATTCTCAATGCTTTGGTTTAAGATGCATTCAACCAGAAGCGGTCAGAACGCGCCGCTCAGTGCCGCCTTGAGGCCGATCAATTGTCGTCCATTCATGTTTCTACAAGCTTTCTATTTTCTTCTGCTTGCGATTGTGTCTGGTCAAGCTGAGGAGGAGCCTCAGCTTGGATTCGATCTATTCACGTCAGAGAACCTCCAAGATGCCGCCCTTTCCAATACATCCATTGCCTCGGACTATGTATCGACACGTTGCAAAACGCCTATTACTTCGGACTATGTATCGACACCTTGCAATACGCCTAGTGCTTCCGACTATGTATCGACACCTTGCAATACGCCTAGTGCTTCCGACTATGTATCGACACCTTGCAATACGCCTAGTGCTTCCGACTATGTATCGACACCTTGCAATACGCCTATTGCTTCGGACTATATCTCGACACATTCTGGCACCGTCGCACATGAATCTGCATTTTACACATCGGCTTTTGACTCCGTGGTAGTACCCCAGGACGCCTCCGCCGATTCATCGTCTTACCGTGGTGATGCATCATACACATCGGCTTTTGACTCCGTGGTAGTACCTCAGGACGCCTCCACCGATTCATCGTCTTACCGTGGTGATGCATCATACACAGCTGCATCTGAGGACTCGACCACCTTTTCGGGCACGGTTCATCCGACAGCAAGCTGCGCCGATGAGGAAGACATATACGATGATCATTCAAACACGGCACCTTTTTCGGGCACGGTCAATCCAACAGCAAGTTACGCCGATGGGGAAGATTTGTACGATTATCATTCATACACGGCATCAGTTACTTCCGACGTTGTGGCCACACCTACCGACTTCTATCTTCTTGATGAGGCATACACAGCGACTTCCTCTTCCTATGCTGCATCAGCTGGATCAGGGTGCCCGCAGATACCCTCCATCTCAGCGGGCCTTGCCGCAAGATCACAACACACGATAAATTGGGCACAGATTGCCCAGGACAAGGGCGACAAGAAATACAGGGAGAGATGGGACGCGATGGTCAATGCTTTGATTAGCGTCAATGTGATAGTCAACTTTGAAAATGAACCAAAGCTCTGTCGAAAACTTGAGCGATCAGTCATTGACACGTGTAAGAGAGGCGTCAGGACGCAAATCGCTACTTGCAAACAGTCGCTGAGAGACAGTATCGCAAAGTGCAAGGACGCAGTGCGCCGTGAAATTGACCACTGTAAGAAGAAGTACCCTTTTCCGTTGGATCCGCGCAAAGCGTGGTGCGAAACACGCCTACGTCCTGAAATTCCGGCATGCGAAATTAAGCGTATCGACATCCCTTTTTGCGAATTTGATAGGCTCACTGCTGTGTGCTGTGAGGCTACACGGCCACAGGCAAAGGCCCTATGCGCGGCCGGATTTTCACATGCCCAGATCTCGAATCAGGTCCAATCCGTCCAGGCACAATGTTCCATAGCAACAGCCTTAGCTAAGGCGGCGCTGAAATCCTATCTTTCTGGACAGGTTGTTTCTTTGCTTGCTGATGTGAAAGCAGTCAAAGAGATAGGCGAGGGTGTGAACATTGTTGCAAAATTTGAACGCACGCGAAAAGAATACGACAAGTGGTCATCGGGTCTGATCGCGGCTGGCGAAGACAGGCTTCAGGAGGCACAGAAGGCGCTTATTTCACTCAGCTCTCAGCTACCGCCAGACATTAGGGATAAGGTCGCCTGGATTAAAGCAGCGCAGGATGCGGTGAACCGCGACGTTGATGTGTTCCTGGCCAAGGCAACTCGCGTAACCGGTGAAATCAAGTGGATCAAATCCGCCAAAGACACAATCAATGCCTTGAAATCCGCCGCCAGCAACACCCCAGCCATCCAGAAAGCAGCTAAAGAGTGCGCCAAGGTCCCCCTGCACATTACCCCAGCGGAATATCCGGGCTGGGCAAAGGTTAGATCTGCGAAACAGGTTGACCATGCTGTGGCAGCATATGAGAAGATCTTTTCCAGAGATATGCATCGCGCCGCAAAGTGTCAGGCAGTTGTTATAAGAGCGAATCGTGTGCTTGGGGCCTGATCTAATTTTTGGGGCATTCCTGATGCCAAAGCATCTTTCCTGTTAACCTAGAAGACTCTGGTGTTTTCTGTTTGGCACAGGAAGAGAAGATACGCTCACAATCTGAGCTCATCGCTCCCTGTCTCCAAACATCTCAACTTTTTGCAAATTTGGGGTCGAGTCAATAGGCAGCATGACTCGTATCTTAAATCGCTCAATGCGTTCAAGTCAATAGTATGAGAAAACAATCCGATTGAAACTTTCTAAATCTATGTCTACGCAGGACGAATGAGTTGTTCAAATGGCATAATGTGTCTTGTCGCCACTACCAGAACCCGGAAATATTCACAGGATGTCCCCTTTTCAACTTCATTGACTCCTCCCCACACTAGACAAAGGTTGGTTTTCTCGTCTACCTTTGCTACCTTTATATAGCTGAGTTTTCTAGTGACCTTAAAGCCGTTTAGCCAAAGACTGCTCGCTAGTCCTTGCACATCAGCGGTGGACATCTGGTCCTGCTTAGACCGGCTCCAGGCAAGTCCAAACTACGGAGACAGCGGCATAAAGTAACGGGAATATAGGGCATGCATAATTCCAGGGCCTCTAAAATGCCCTATAGTGTCTCACTTGGCCTTGCAGCCACTATAATTACACTGAGTCAAGGCTATAGGACCCCTGAAGGCTCACTGAAACCTCATGTAGCTCTTTTAGGACGTTCTACCAAGCTATAGCGTTCTATAGGGCCTTAGCCCCTGTATTTTTAGACGTGCGTCCGTGATTAGTAGCGGGGCAAATTGAGCTTTTACCCCCCTATTAAGCTCTCCCACATCCTTTATTCTTCTTTACTTTACTAGCTCTTACTTATTAATTAAAGCTATTTATTACAGCTATATTTAGTAGTTTATTTAACTTCCTTAACTTATTAGATAAGTAATTAGAGCTCTCATTACTCCCAAATTCGTTGTAATATATAGAGGGTTACACGTGACATTTATACATGTAATATACCTCGGCTCTTAGGTAGTATAGTCGGCGATTAGGAGGATTAGTGATCTTATCACATTACAGGAATACTACTAATTAGTAAGCTAGCTATATACTTATTAATTACTAGATTATATATATATTATTAAGGGCTCTTATTTATAAAAGTATCTCTTAGACTTCTAAAGAGAAATAGAGATTAGTTTTATATTAAATTTAATACTAGTACTTTTTATACTTATACTCTAATTTAAACTATTGTTACAGTATAAACAGCTATAATGTACGATTGTTGTGATATATTAAAGATGAAGAGAGCTGAAGGCTCGGATGCTCGGTAAAGTAGTGAGTGTAAGGTCACGTGCAATTCCACCATGTGACAGTGCCCCCTCAAAAAAAAAAAGATCACGTGGCCCTCCACGTGCTACGCACAGACCAAGTTTTCGCAAAACTCAGGAAATCGAGTGATTTCCACCTGAAAAGCTCAAAAACGCATGTTTCCCCCCATTCCACCTGAAAAGCCATGTACTTCCACCTATTCCACTCCTTCCAGACGATTCTAGTGTCTTAGCCAGTGTCCCTAAACTCCACCAGAGCACCTAGCTTAATACCAGTAAACAAGGCGTCCCAATAGCACCGTATGTATGTATTCGATACGCAGGGAGCGTAGAGGAGGAGGTGAGTGGTCGTCTGTACGTAGAGACGGCAAGGGGGAGGTAGTCGGGGCTGTACAGGCTGTACAGGCAGTACAGGCTGTATAGTAAAGTCGGCTTGGACAGAAGGAGGCTCGCCGACAGGAGAGTAGTCGATACCGTAGGAGTTTGATTTATCGGCAGGAGGTTCGATCGCAGGAGGTTCGATTACAGGGGGTTCGATTATAGGAGGTTCGATTATAGGAGGTTCGATTACAGGAGGCAGAGGAGTAGATAGCGTCACCGACTGACGGCTATTGCGAAGGTAGTCGTTAAGAGACTGTTGGACGGTATCCACGATCTCTTGAATCAGACGTTCGTCCAGGACTAGTCTAGAACGAGGAGAAGGAGGGGCTATTGCAACGTTTGCGTAAGCCATATTGCGATTTGACGGTCGTTTATATGGTGCGGAAGCGTCGGGTGGTTCGACTGGCTCAATTAAGAGGTCGATCGGGATCAGGACTGCTGGACAGGCTATGACGGGCTTGCAGAGCAGGTTGACGATAAAGAAGACTATGACGGGTCTTAATTAACTCGTTAAAGGCATTGCTACCACTGTTACAGTATAAACAGCTATAATGTACGATTGTTGTGATATATTAAAGATGAAGAGAGCTGAAGGCTCGGATGCTCGGTAAAGTAGTGAGTGTAAGGTCACGTGCAATTCCACCATGTGACAACTATTACCTTATTACTTACTATTAACTACCTTATAAGCTAATCTCTCTACTCTTAAGGGAAGTAGTTTAATAATATAATTATATTATAGAACTTATAAAACATAAAATAGCTTATTATTAATTCTACTCCTAAGAAGGAAGTTAACTAGATTAATCCTTATAAAGGAAATAATAAAGGCTCTTTTAATACTTTTAATAGAGCTATTTAAGTACTTCCTAAAAGTAACTCTAATAATAATAATAATCTTAGTAATAATCTCGATATTATAATTATTAGTTTACTAGAAATATTAAATACTATTATATATAGTTATAGAATACTTATTATATTTATTATTAGTAAAGTAGTATATTATAGAAGTAAGAGAGTTTAGTTTAAGAAATTAACCTCTTGAACTATACTCCTAAACCTCTATTATACCTAATTAGGTCTAGTTTATAGGATGAGCTATATATATAACACGATACGTGATATTCTATAAAAGTATATTCAAATATTAAATATTCTCTAAAAACATCGAAAAACATAGTTTCCCTCTAAACATATACTAATTTCCTAATTAGGCCTAGTTCTATACTCTCTAACTATATTATATGTCTATATAATATCCTCTTATTAATATTACTACTTCTATATATTTACTTCCCTCTTTCCTTACTCTATATATCTCTTATTTATATTTAACTTACTCCTCTATATCTAGTTATATAGTATTTATATTAATTAAGTACTTAAGGGTATTTATAGGCTTTAATTTTTTTTATAAAATTAGTAGTATTTAATTTTCTCTTAATTTACTTAACTTCTATAATCTCCCGTTATTTATATACTTAATAGAAGTATATTATATTAATTATAAGTTACTTTTCTTATATAATTCCGAGCTTTATAAGGTATTTATATAAGGACTTCGAATTTATATAAACGAGTAGTAATAGATTAATTTCTAGGGCTTTATTAATTATTAATTTAATTATAGCGCTTATATTAAAACTATATATTATACTATATAACTTAGGGGCTAATATACTTTAAGTAACTCTCTTATTATAATAGAGAATAATTACACGAGGAGTAATATATAATATAATAAGCTTCTATAGTATAGAATTATAATATACAAGTGAGTGAAGCGTGGAATTAAGGAGTAAAGATTAATTAATTTCTAAGAATAAGAAAGAAAAGCGGGGTAATATATAAAAACCGGATGTCTATAGTTATATAACTACACGTGACTATAAGAGAGAAATCCCTATTATATACTTCCCTTACTTATAAGTACTCGTCCCCTAAGTATATTATAAGATAAGAGCTTTAAGTTTCTCTCTAAAGTATTATAGTAATTATAAATATTATATACTCTATCTTATATATACCCTCGACTTTAAACTATTATATTTCTAGCTTAATTCATCGCCCTTAAAGTACTAGTAAATACTCTATTTCTCTCTCTCTTTAATACTAAATTATACTTAGAATATATATAAGGAAGCTCTCTCTTATTCTATATTACTTAAAGTACTTACTTAAGATACTTAAAATTATACGAGATATCTATACTAGTACTTCTATTATTATAGCTATAATATAAGTATTACTAGTCTTAGAGGGAAGCTTAGGGGTATTATAAGTTAGAAGATATAAGGAGAGATTATAAGTCGAAAATAAGAGGAGGGAATTATAAATTAGAAGATATAGAATTAAGGGTATAGAATTAAGGGAAGAGTAAAGTATATACTAGAACCTCTATAACTATAATAGTGATTATAGAAACTACTAAACTAGGAATCGAATAAAGATAAAGTAAAAGAGGATCGAAAATTATAGGAATTATATAAAATAAATATAATTAAGGCCTAAGTCTTAAATCTTAAGAAGAAAAGCTAAAAGAAGAGACGAGAATTATATAATTAATAGAATTATAAGAAATTAAAAGTAATATATAAAGTAACTAAAAGTAATTATAAAAGAAGTATTTTAAACTAAACTAAGATATTATTATTATTATATAATAATATAATTAAAGCCTAAATTATAAAGCTAAAGCTTAGTAATATATAAAGTAATAAAAGATATAAAGACGAGATTATATTATTTATAGAATTATAGAAATTAAAGGTAAGATATAAAGTAACTAAAAAGTAATTATAAAAGGAAGTATTAATTCACTAGTAATATATAATATTATTATATAAGCGTGAAATACTAGTTATATAAGTTAGTGAAATAGTTGTATTCTATAAGTAAGGATTATAGTATCGAGGTTCTAATATATAATCCCTAAATATACTAAGCTTAATTAGTACTAGTATCTAGTATATCTCGTTTCTTATATGTTTTATATCTTATATATAAGACACTAAGTCATATAATATAAATTATATAACCTCTAAGAAACTAGTTATACTAATATTAGTAATTACCTAAAAAACGCGAAAAACTAATATAAAA